>JALJCO010003646.1:0-25053 GCA_023101725.1 Atherinomorus stipes
GAGGGACACCCTGCCATGTCACTCCAGGGGGGAAGGGCTCACCCCGGTCCAACAAAGTGATCTGACCAACCTCCTCGGGGGGTGGATGAATGTATTTGCAAGGGATGAGGAGGATTTTGGATGTACAGGTGTTGTTAAACATCAGATTCCGACCGGATCAGCACCCCCAAGCCGGGAAAGATATCGACCAGTTCCCCCAAGCCTTTACACTGAACTCCGGCACCTCCTGCAAAATATGTTGAGCAGTGGTGTGGTAAGGGAGAGTTCGAGTCCTTGGGCCGCCCCCATTGTACTGGTTAAGAAGAAGGATGGAAGTCTGCGGTTCTGTGTGGACTATAGGAGGCTGAACGCACTCACCCATAAGGATGCTCATCCGCTGCCACGGATCGAAGAGTCGTTAACTGGGCTTAAAGCGGCAAGATGGTACTCTACTTTGGACCTGGCAAGCGGGTATTGGCAGGTAGAAGTAGACCCAACTGACAGAGAAAAGACTGCATTCACAACACCATTTGGGTTGTATGAATTTGACCGCATGCCATTTGGTCTATGTAATGCACCAGCCACTTTTCAACGTTTAATGCAGCGTTGCCTTGGAGATCTGGCAACAGACTCGTTACTGGTCTATCTTGATGATGTAATTGTGTTCTCTCCTGATTTTGACAGCCATTTGCGCCATTTGGAAGAGGTGTTCCGACGTCTCCATCACTACGGGCTGAAGCTACAGCCAAAGAAATGTCGACTGTTTCAACAGAAGGTTACTTACCTTGGGCACGTCATCAGTGAGAGCGGAGTGGCAACAGATCCAGATAAAACGGCAGTGGTAAGGGAGTGGCCGACCCCACAAACTGTAAGGCAGGTGAGGGCTTTCCTGGGATTTGTCGGCTACTATCGCCGGTTCATACCTGCATTTTCCAAAATTGCAAAACCTTTAAATGATTTGTTGCATGGAATCATCGGCCATGAGGGGAAGGCTGCCTTGGTCAAATGGACGACGGAATGCCAGCAAGCCTTTGATCAATTAAAGGACGCCTTGCTTACTGCTCCCATCTTGGCGTATGCAGACTTTTCATTGCCATTTCGGCTCTACACTGATGCCAGTAAAGAGGGCCTGGGGGCTGTATTGGCACAAGTGCAGTCTGGTAAGGAAAGGGTAATCTCTTATGCTAGTCGTAGCTTGCACCCCACAGAGCGTAATGACCAGAATTACAGTTCCTTTAAATTGGAACTGTTGGCTCTAAAGTGGGCTATTACTGAGAAATTTAAGGATTACTTGTATGGTGCAGAGTTTACAGTGTTCACAGACAATAACCCACTGGTGCACCTGGAGACAGCCCGACTGGGAGCGGTGGAACAAAGGTGGGTGGCACAGCTGGCCAACTTCAAATACACAATTAGATATCGCCCAGGAGTCCAGAATCGAAATGCTGATGCACTGTCAAGGCTACCTGAATTTACAGGGGACTCTGTGGCCCACGTTGATCATGCAAAGGCAGATTGGGAAGAGTCATGGAAGGATAGCCAAGCTCAAGATCCTGATTTGGTGCAAGCCCGGCAGTGGAAGGAACAGGGGGGCCAGCCAGTATTGGGTGAGTCACCTTCGGGGTACCTGAAATGCCTTTCCCAAGAATGGGATAAGATCGTACTCAAAGAAGGACTGATGGGGGTGTTGCGTATGGATGCTGTAACCGGCTTGGAAGTCTTTCAGGTGCTTATCCCAGAAAAAGAAACCAAGGAAGTATGGAAGATGTACCACCAAGGAATGGGACACCCCAACGCAGAGAGGACCTTGTCCACCCTGCGTCAACGCTGTTTTTGGCCCAGGATGTCTCGTGATGTGAAGGAATGGACAGGTGCCTGTTGGCACTGCATTTGTGCCAAGGACGGTCCAGAGACAAGAGCGCCACTGACATCCATCGTCACTTCGTACCCATTTGAGGTGGTGGGGATGGACTATCTGTCATTGGGACGCCAAGGTGATCGTTACCCTTATATTTTGGTAATGACTGACCTTTTTCAAAATATTCCCTTGCAGTCCCAACCAAGGACCAATCAGCTGTCACAACAGCCCAAGCTATGTACGATAGTCTGATTCGGACTTTTGGCTGCCCCGAAAGGATACTTACAGACCGGGGTGCATCCTTTGAGTCAAGAGTGGTGAAAGAGCTTTGCCAACTGTGTGGTTGTCAGAAGAGCCGTACTACAGCTTATCACCCACAAGGTAATGGTGCCTGTGAAAGGTTTAATCAAACCCTGTTGGGGTTATTGAACTCACTGACGGAACAGGACCAAGAACGGTGGCCTGAAAGGCTCCCAGCCCTTATTCAGGCCTATAACAACACTGTGCACAGCACAACAGGGGCCACCCCTCATTACCTTGTCTTCGGGAGACATGCCAGATTACCGGTGGACTGGGTGATGGGTCTGCAGCCCATAATGGAATCTCACACCTTAGAAGGTTGGATCAAGCATCACCATCAGTCACTGAGTAAGGCCTATGACGTGGTGAAGAACCGGGCTCAGCAAAGACGAGAAAAGAGACGGGACCCGCTATAACAAGCGAGCCCGTGGGGTTCCATTACTCCCAGGGGAAAGGGTGATAATTAGGAACTTCCGAAGGCGAGTGGGTGGGAAACTTAATCTGAGGTGGTCACCAGAGCCATTTGTGGTAGTGAAGCAGTTGCGAGAGCAGCACCCAGTATACTTGCTTAGGCCAGAAGGAAAGGAAGGCCCTACCCGTTCTGTTCACCGGAATAACTTAAGATTGTGTCCTTTGGCTCTAGCACAAGACCCAAGTGACACAGGAGGACCAACGGAGTCCAGTGAACCAGACTTGCTGCCCTCCCCAACATGGTGGTTGCCCGGGTTGATGACTGTCACACAACAGCCAGCGACGGACATGGCGGCCGCACCACAACCCAACCCACAACAAGGAATTGTAGTACCCACTCAGGGGCCCGAGCAGCCAGAAGTACGCCGCTCTAGTAGGCCCAATATAGGGGTACCACCAGCCAGGTACAGGGTGGTATAACTGGTCGGGACGACCAGTATTAAAGAGGGGGGGAATGTGAGCCAGACTAAAGCTTTTATTGTGATTCTTTTGTGATTTTTTTGCATGCTATTTTGTAGTGTTTTTCTTACTTTTTGGGAAAGGAATGACTGTCTTGGCTGGCAATTTGCCCCGCCCCACCAGTGTGGCTGCAATTAAGACAAGAGGGGACAGGTGTGGGGCTGAAGGAGAGACTGGTATTTAAGGACTGGGATGGAGCATGTGAGGAGGACATTTGGCTAAAGAAGAAGAGAAGGAATCGGGTGCTAGAGGAGCAGGCACAATTTGTGGAAAATACGACCCTGCCACAAGAGAGAGCGCTGAGGCGGCTGGGGGAGCCATCGATCGACTGGACTAGGCACACTGGAAAACACCGCCTGACGGAAAGACGGCTGGAGGAATTGTCAACGGGCCGAACAGACCACAAGAGCCTGGAAAACTACTGCCTATCACAGATGAGTAAAAAGGAATGTTGATCAGCCTAGAGCTGTGCATGTGTAAGCTCCTCCTTTGGGTGAAGAGAGTCTTAGTGCCTTTCTGTTTTCTTCAGCAGCAACAGAACAGCGGCAGCAGAGTCACCGAGTGGACAGCGGTGTCAATGCCAGGACGCTCCAAGGGACACTCCTCCTCCCCCTTTTCGCCATAGGTCTCTTTTGGGAGTCAAACCTTCTGTGGATTTTATCCTTTTTTTCTGATCTCTCCTGCAGACTCTAAAAGAGAACAAGACTGGTTTAAAGCCCCCCATGAATGCCAATAAACTCTTAACACTGAGCAGAAGTGATCCTTAAATTCTTGTAGCAGTGGGATTTTAAAACTGGTATAGAGACTAACAGGCGGGTGTGTGACACCTACGAACAACTTGTCTTAATTTGCGGCGGAGTGTACCATCCAAAACCTGCTCAATGAACTGATCCCGGAGTAAAATGTCAGAGTTTGGCATGTTACCTGGCGCACGCTGCTTAACCTTCTCCATCAGACTCATTAAGGCTAAAGAGAATTCTAGCAGGGATTCCCCTTCTTGCTGTTTTCGGGAAAAAAATGCCTCCTGCAGGGCCACATAAGAATCTGTGCACCCATACAGCTCCTCCAACACAGCCAAAATTTTCTTGGGGTCAGCACGCTCAGTAGCAGATCGATATTTAATCTCCTCACGTGCTTCCCCCTCTAAGTGATCAAACAAGAAAAATGCCTGCTCGGCAGACGACAAATGTCGTGCCCTCATGCATGCCTGCACTTCATCAACCCAGTCATGCAAGCTCAGACCAACTTTCCCCCTAAACATAGGGCATTTCCTATCACGAGGAATAAACACCAATCTCTCTGTAACAGGGAGAGTAGCAGTAGAAGTACCAGGGAGTGGCTCAGAGGAGGCAGGAGGTGCATCGGAGGCAGAAGCATGCTCCTGTTGCAGCCTCTCATTATCAGCTTTTAATTGAGCAACCAAATTTCTCAGCTCCTGTAGCTCTCCCTCCATGCTGACTCGTACTCACCCAAGGATAAACACTCCCACCGCTGTCCCGCCTTTGAACCAGAAAGAAAGACAGAATTACATACACGAAAACAGATTAAAAATGCATTTCCTTGAAAAAAATTAAAAAGAAAAAAAAAACGGAACAAGTCTCCACTTTAGTAATATCCTGCCGACAACGCCAAAATGTGGCATTCAGTGGGTTTTTAAAGTTTCGACAACGCCACCTTGGGGAATTACACCCCAAGGAAAATTCACCTTAAAAGAGGCACTCAAGTCCGTTCATACAGGAGGGAGACATGAGAGTTCCGTTTAAGACATTTATTTTCCCAAAAAAATGTTGGTTTTAAAAAAAAGGACTAAAAGCAAGCTAAACAAAAAGAAAATACACCTGGACTTACTGGGTGGGGGACAGGCAAATAAAAACGGAGGGGCGTCTCAGAATGAATAAAGAAAAATTAAATCACCCCACAACACAAACCATACACCCGGTGCCACCTCTTCCAAATTGTGTTGGTTGCATGCACACAGCAAAACAGGAGACGCCACCACCAGCAAGCCTGTCCACCAGATGGAGAAGCCCAGAAGAATCCCAGCAAGACACAGTTGCCGAGCTTATGCACAACCCTGCCGCCTGTCAGACAGCGCCGAGGGTAAGGCTCTTTTGCAGCCTGTAAGTCTGTGTTTAGGGCAGAACAGCGATGAGAGGTGGCTTGTACGGCCTGGAGCTGGAATCCCCGCTGGCTGTCTGTGCAGCAACAGCGCGCATCTGTTCCCTACGCCCAGAGTAGGGAACAGAGTGGGCCACGGAGTGGCCCGACTGGAAGCAGTGATTCCAGCGGTACAGAATCGCCACGAAACTTGACAAAGACGATGGACAAGTGCAGGTGAGCTGCCTGATTTATGCCATGGGCATCGAAGCAGAGAACATTTACAAGTCATTCACATTCGCTGAGGACGATGATCGCAATGACTTTACCATTGTGGTGCAGAAGTTTGACGAGTACTTTTTGACGAGGAATATTATCCACGAATATTATCCACGAATGGGCGTGTTTTCACCAGCGGATCCAGCGGCCAGGCGAAAAGGCAGAAAGCTTTATCCGGGCTCTGTATGAACTTTCGGAGCACTGCGAGTTCGGCGCAACTCGAGAGGAGAATATTCGCAACCGCATTGTGGTCGGAATACTGGATAAAGAGCTCTCCCGCAGGTTGCAGATGATGGCGACCCTGACGCTGGCGCAGACAATACAAACCGTCAGACAGTCGGAGGAGGTCGCGGCTCAAGTGAGCCTGCAGGGAGACAGCGTGGGATCAGTTCAGGAGGTGCAATTCAAATGGAAGACCGCAAACTGGAAGCCTCAACAACGACAGGACAAGCCAAAAGGCAGAAAATGGGGGATCAACGAAAAGAAATGTGGCAAATGCGGGAAAACACAGCATGGCAGAGATGAAAAGTGCCCTGCAGGAAAAGCCACATGCCACAACTGTCGTATAATAGGACACTGGGCCAGAGTGTGTCGCAGCAGCAGGTCAGTGAATAAAGTGGCAGAGACTGAGAAAACCAAGCAGAGCTCATTTTTCCTGGGTTCAGTGTGTGATGTAAATGAGAAAAGCAAACAGTGGACTGTGCAGCTATACGTTGATTCTCATCCAGTAGTATTCAAGATCGACACAGGAGCTGCTCGCCGTGTGCCTTTTCCCATGTTGGAGAAAGTAAAGGAGGAACTTAAAAGAATGGAGAGCCATGGTGTCATTGAGCAGGTGGTTCCAGTCCTCAAAAAGAACACAGAAAAAACAAGGATCTGCGTAGATCTTACAAAACTGAACAGGTCAGTCAAAAGGGAACACTACATCTTACCTTCGCCTGATGAGATAACTTCCAAGTTAAGTGGTGCAACAGTGTTTTCCTCCCTTGATGCTGCCAGTGGCTTCTGGCAGATTCCACTGCACCCATACAGCTGCAAACTGACAACATTTATCGTACCGTTTGGAAGGTACTGTTTCAAACGACTAACTTTTGGCATAACAAGCGCACCAGAGATTTTCCAGCGAAAGATGCTTGAGACTCTGGAGGGTCTGGAAGGTGTAGAGGTTTTCATGGATGACATTCTAGTCTATGGGACTTCAATGGAGCAACATGACATCCGCCTTGAGAGGGTGCTGCAGCGGATTGAGTCAGCTGGTTTGAAACTCAATAAGGACAAGTGTTCACTCAGGCAGAGCCAGCTGCGGTTTCTGGGTCACCTCATTGACCAGTCAGGAGTTAGGCCAGACCCTGAGAAAGTGGAAGCAATTCACCACCTGCCCCCTCCCAGAAACGTGCAGGAGTTAAAGAGAGTCCTAGGTATGGTGAACTACCTGGGCAAGTTTTTCCCAGCTCTCGCAACAGTGGGACAGCCATTGTATGAGCTCCTGAAGAGCAAGAACATCTGGACCTGGGGTCATTCACAGCAAACAGCCTTTGAAGACATTAAACAAATGCTGACAAATGCACCAGTTCTTGCCTTTTATGACATCACGAAACCCACAGCTGTGTCTGCTGATGCTAGCAGCTATGGACTAGGAGCAGCACTGCTTCAGCTCCACGGAGGAGAGTGGAAGCCAGTAGCTTACTGCTCCAGGCGGCTTTCGGAGGCCGAATCTCGCTATGCTCAGATAGAGAAAGAATGTTTAGCGGGTGTCTGGGCTTGTGAAAAGTTTTACAAGTACTTGTGTGGCTTGGATGAATTCAAGCTAGAGACTGACCACAAGCCGCTTGTGCCACTTATTAACAACCGAAGCCTGGACAATGTCCCTTTGAGATGCCAGCGCCTTCTTATGCGGCTAATGAGATACAAGTCAATGGCTGAATATGTGCCTGGGAAAACTCTTCTTATCGCTGACACATTATCCAGGAGCCCGCAACTATGCGTAAAGGAAGAAACTGACACACACAGCGAGGTGGAATGCTACGTAGCTGCAGTGATACGGGGCATCCCTGCATCTCCATGCAGAATGGAGAGCATCAAAATGGCCACTGCAGCTGATGGCGAGCTGCAATCTGTCATCAACTTCATAAGAAATGGGTGACCCAAAAACAGTTGTAATGTTTCACTCGTCAGACCATACATGAAGGTAAAAAATGAACTGACAGAATCTGATGGTTTGCTCATAAGAGTGAGCAGGGTTGTCATTCCACAGCCACTGAGGGCTGACATCCTACAGAAAATACATGAGGGACATCAAGGGTTGACCAAGTGCAGAGAAAGAGCAAAATCATCAGTCTGGTGGCCGGGACTTGCTGCAGAACTAAAGAACACAGTGATGTCATGCCACTCATGCCAAGAACAAAAGGGAGCACAACAAAAGGAACCGCTCATCTCAACACCACTGCCAGACCGGCCATGGAAAAGAATGGCCCTTGACCTCTGTGAACACAACAAAAGTAATTACCTGGTCATACCTGACTATTACTCAAGATTTCTTGAGGTTTTGCACTTACCATCCACAACGAGTGCACAGGTCATCCAGAGACTCAAAGCAACCTTTGCAAGGTTTGGCATCCCAAACGAGGTGGTGAGTGACAACAGACCTCAGTTCTCCTGCTCAGAATTCCAGGAGCTGGCAAGAGAGTTAGATTTTAAACACATTACCTCGAGTCCTCACCATCCTCAAGGTAATGGTCATGCAGAGAGAGCAGTACAGACTGCAAATCCTCCAACAAGAAGATCCACTAATAGCCCTCATGTGCTACAGATCAACTCCGTGTGCCACCACAGGAGTCAGTCCAGCAGAACTGTTATTGGGGCGAAAAATCAGGACAACACTCCCTACACTGGAGAAGAATCTTCGACTCAAATGGCCTAACAGAAAGACTGTTGAGCAAAAGGATGCTGCTGAAAAGGCCAAACAAGCCTTTTATTACAACCGTCACCATGGAGCCAGACCTCTTCCCCTGCTGCAACCAGGAGACACAGTCTTCATGAAACTGGATCAGGAAAAAACCTGGGCGACTCCAGCGGTCGTGTCAAAGGAGTGTGTTACTCCAAGATCGTACCTCATTCACACACCAAAAGGGACTGTGCTGCGGCGAAACCTTCGCCATCTCCGGCTAGCTCTGCCTCCACAACCTGCTCAACAGCCCCCACATGCACCAACAGATGGTACTGCGGCGAGCCCTCAGCCCAAAACAGTTGTCACCCAAGAGACTGTTTCTTTGGACTCAAGCGAGGTTGCGGGTTTTGCACGCACCCCCACACAGACACCAGGAGAGTTTTGAACCAGAGCTGGACGGGTGTGCAAGCCTGTCAACAGGCTAAACCTGTAGACGGACATTCAGTTAAATATTGTTCCGATTGTTGTTATTGCCATGTTGTGAAACTGTGACACTTAAACTCTGTACCTTGGTAAAGTTTGAAAGTGATTTAAGAGAAAAAAAACTGATATTTTGCTGTGGAAAATTGCACTTTGAGTTTTGAAGAATGGTTCCAGATTACTACAGCTGAGTATGACTACATGTTTATACAGGTTTGTGACAGATGTGATTGGTCAAATGTGTTTAGACTAGATTCATTGTTTGTTTAAGCAGAAATATTCAAAATAATTTTCTGGCCAATATGCTCTCTCTTGCTCGGGTTGGTTGAATGCTGTTTGGATTCATTTTACATTATTGGTGATGACGCAAAAAAAAAGGGAGGGAGATGTCATATGGTTTATTCAGATAGAACTAATTTTGGTGGTTACTTCAGTTTACGACAGTGTTAACACTTTACAGCAGGAGTCAACTGTTTGCGGTCTGACAAAAAACCCACGTTGCTGTACTGTACGTTGTGACTAGAGTTGAGACACAAAATAAAGCTGGGAATGAAGTTGTGCCCAAAATGGAGAAAGCCTTCTCTCGATCATTCTACTCTGTGATCATGCCCTCTGGAATATTCTTTTTTATCCATAATTGCTTCATCACATCGGTCATACAGCTACTGATCGACAGACAGCTGCTGCTCGGTCATATGAGGACGTCTCCGGTCATCAGATCTCCTCTAGCTGCTTCCAAACATGCATCCTTCCCTCCATCCTCATCTTTAGAAACGGGAACTATTTAAAACTCCACTGGAACCATGGAAGTTGTTATCTTCTCATTTCTAAAGGCTAAGGGCTAACACAGAGTACGAGTGCCTTCTGTCACGCCTGGCTCAATGTCAAACCGCTGTAGCTCCTTTGTGGGTCTGTTTGTGTTGTTCCGGGTCACTCCTTACAGTTCTGGTTCCCTCGGTGTGGTCTTGCAGGCTTTTATCTGAACCAGTGGACCTGAGGCTGGAGACAGACTGTAGGCAGCTGCTACAGGTCTACTCCGGTTCTAGCTTGTAAAATGTGATTTCCCCAAATTCCTCAGCATTATCACACTTTTCTGAACTGGCTGATGATCCACCACACAAACCAGTTCCAGTCCAGCTGTTCTGGAGCATCTTTCATGTTTTGCACGGCTTAGATTATACATGTAACTCAATGGACGGACCACAACTCTGTATGTCACTGACGACACAACATGGCGGCTAGGTTTGCGACTGAAAAGCTATTAGCATTTAGCCGAGCCTTCTAAACATCGGATATTTACGTAAATACACGTCTGATTAACTTCTAACTGCACAGAGCTACTGATTTTGTCTTGGTGTGTTGTTGTATGGCAAAGTTACTGGAAGTTAAGGTCGTGTCATCAACACTTTAAGTCTACAAACAGAACTCTGGGGTAGCTATACTTTACCGAGCAAAAGCTGTTTTAAGACCATGTCCAGCAAGGCCAGCACAGCATTATCAGTACTTCTCCCCTCTTACAGGTGAACTACTGTAGGGTCCAGTTCATTGGCCACAGTGGGGGTCAAAACTTCAACTAGGACTCTCTCCATAGTTTTACACTAAATGGAAGTTAAAGCAGTGGGCCAGAGATCTTCAGGTTTGCTTGCCCCTCTTCTCTTATCATAGAGAATTTCCAAGAGTTGTGAAAGATCTTTCTGGTAACAAGGAAGGAATTAAGCCGTTTTGTACAGACTCCATTTAACTGAGGAGTGCAGTCTTTGAGTAGACGGCTTTTAGGCCGTCTGGGCCAGTGGCCTTGTTTGACTTCTATTTAGAAAGAGCTCTGGCCACAGCATCCTTTCTATAGATTTCCTCACACTGCTCTTTATCATCCACTGTATCAAATCCGATGAAACATTGATTCAACTCATCAACAAAGTACTGATTAATGCAAGAAGTTGCTTAGAAAACCAGGGTTTAATGTTTGGGAATATTTTTACAGTCTTGATTTCTGACACATGGTTCTCACAACATACAGTTGTCCTCAAAATTGTTCATACCCTATGAAAGAAAATGCTAAATTCAGAATTGTGATTAGAAAAACAAGAAATTAAAAATAAGCAAACATTTTAAAAATATATAATTAAGTGAAATATTATATTGCTTTTGAATTGTGTTTGAAAATAATTATTAAAAAATAAACAAACGAATCTGTTCCAGACCATTTCGAGCACCTTGCTCATTCCATACAGCAGTCTGATTGAACATTACAGGAATCACCTGATTGCAGTGATTACCTCAAAGTGTTGCTCAACAACATTTTACCTTCAGAGCCCCATCATGCTTGTTTACTTGTTTTATTTTTGGGCGTTTGTTTTTAACATGTCTTTTCAACTACAACAATTTTTTGTTTTACTTTAGTCAACCATTTCCAAAAAGTAGTATATGCAAGTATACTTTAAGTTTACTGTTTATGAACTTATCAGAAAGGGGGGGGGGGGGGGGTATGAATAATTTTAAAGACGACTAAGATTGCAGGCTGTGCTGTGATGACTAGAAGAAGAAGAAGGGTTTTATTCTGTTTTTATTATTAATTCAGAACCTTTTGACAATCAAGACGCACAATAATTTTTAATTTTGTCAGTTTCTAACAAAAACATTGTATCCACCACCATCTTCATCTTTTTTTAAATGACTTTCATGAACAAAATTAACAAATATAGAGAAAATAAAACTTTCTCTATGTTAAAAAGAGTAAATAAAAGTTATGACATATAAGCCAAAGAATCATTGAAAAAGATAATCACATTATATAAACTTTTCCTGAATGAAATTTTGTTTTTAAAGCTTTTGAATGTTCAAGACTGTTGATGATGGTGATGTATTGAGATAGTTGTTAAAACAGGGTAAAGAAAGGCTTGCTCAGTCCATTTCCTCTTATAAATGCGACATTTTCCCCAAAATAAAACAAGTTGTAAAAAAAAAAATCAAGTCCTTTTCCAATTTAATGTTGTCAAAGTGAAGAAACTGTCCTCTGGCAGATGTAAAGATGAGTGTCCTGTTTTCCTTCCAATTCTGTACATTCATCCAGACCACCGTCCTCTTCTGATTTGCTTCCTCCATCTTTCCTGAATCTGCTACATCACGGTACCCCCCCCCCCCCGTGGTTCAAACATGTGCAAAGACAACATATGACTGAAGCAATCAGCAGCCAGAAGGATCCTGCAGCTGTGGAGAAAAGAGGGTAAGACTCAAGTAGATCAGTCAATGTAACGATTATCAGGTGCTCAAATAGATTTGATGTGTCAATGGGAGAAAGCGCCACCATAGACCTGTCGTCTGATGAGGAAGAGAGCATTACTGACGGGGTTTCTGGATGGATTGGATGACCTCCATCCTTCCTTAGCTAAGAATTGTCAGCGCTCAGTGCGACGCTTCAGGCAAGATTGGAGGCAAACCCAAAGTAGCGGGAAACACACCACCGACGTCTGACTGGACAGAATAGTGACAGACAGTTCAATGGGCTGTACACCAGAGTTTTGACTTGTTTTTTCTTTTTTTGTTGTTGTAATAGAGGAGTAGGCTGTGTGTGTTTGTGCTAATAAAGCCCTTTTTTTTAAAGACAGAAGTTCCTGACAATTAAAGAAACAAACAAACAAAAAAACATTCAGATAATTCTGGTTGTAAAATAGTGTAGACTATTAGGATGACAACATGCCATTAAGTTGTAATGCCTTATACGAGGCAAGGCATATTTATCTGGAGCACATTTCATGTCCAGGCCAATTCAGAATGCTTTACATAAAACTGTAAAGGTGGAATAGAAGATGTTTCTTTGAATAATTTATGCATTATTCCATGAAATTAGGTTCACTGCCCCATAAAGTGTGATTGAAAGTTTTAAATATATTAATATAATTACACATCACATGTGAAAGTAATGGGACTGAAAAAAACATCCGCCAATCATTTCTGCTCTGTCTGCCAAACAAGACACAAGATTTTTTTTTCATAACCTCTTCTCATATTTCATAATGATATTCAAAATAACTAATGAATAAAATATTTATAATTATGAAAATATTTATATATATATATATATATATATATATATATATATATATATATATATATATATATATATATATATATATATATAATATATATTATCCAACCAGTATAGTGGTTCAGGAGTTCTTAGAGAAAATGGTGATTTTGGTTATTTTGAACATTACTGTATTTTCCTGAGTCACACTTTTTTTCATTGTTTGATTGCTACTGCAACTTATAGTCAGTGAGACTTACATTTATTAAAATATATGCAACTGAACATATTTTTAAGAGTTAATTCATATTGACGGACATGAGCCAAGGAGTAAACATTACCGTCTAAGGCCACATGAGGGCGCTGTAGGCTTGTGACCACTATGCTGTTCCAAAGGCAAAGATCCCAAAACAACCTGGAGTTCATTTAGGACATCTGACTGTACTGTAATTCCTCAAAGAACATGTTTATCCTTCTTTATTATAATGTCCCGTCCCAATGTAGGTCTCTAAACTGGACCTCCTCACACAGTACCTCAGTGGACAGACAACAGTAGAAACTACTGTGTTTAATAATTATTTATGACTTGACATAGGCTACTAAAAACGAAAGGATTTAATAATCAGATTAAACTACGGAATGATTTTATATCATCTTGTGGACACCTCCACAGTCTTGAAGAGTTCATCTATGATGTGTCGGATTTTTACCTTGGACTCGAACGCCTCTCGGTGATTTTTTTTCTTTTTTGTTTCCCCTCTTGTTTTGTTTGCAATGAACTCTATTATATTTGATGTGACCCCGTGTTGTTTTGCGGTTAATGAACAAGATTAGGCCTTGTTTTTATGAGATGCAGCTTGTAAAAAAAGGCCCCCCCCCCCCCCCCCAAAAAAAAAAACAAAAAAACAAACAAACAAACAAACAAAAAAGCCCCTCCTCTTCCCCTGTCTGCAAGTATCTCTCCAACAGTTTACTTTCACTTTCTCCTCTTCGTGGCGCAGCTGAATTTCTCCGTGGAAACGTCCATCTGAAGGTAACTGAAGCAGTTTTTAGTGTTTGTCTCATTGGTATCAGCTGTCAGCAGCAACGGGCCCAGAACCAGAACCAGTTCGCTTCTATGAGCAGAATTTAGAACAGCAGCAGTTTCCTGACAGTGAACAGAAATGACGAGTTTACTCCTGAAGGATTAACTGTTTTTACTTCTTCATTTCAGAGGAAATCTTTGACTTTTTTCTGCAGCACTTTAATTTGTAGCTTATTATTATACAATGTTTTATTATTATTATTCAGCCAGAACCGAAGGGAAGCCTTAACAGATGTTTTTTTGCTCGTACCTCCGCGAAGGAGTAAAGGCCTTTATGGTGCGTAGCCATGGACCGCGGAACGCATCTGAACGAGGGGGGGCGCCATACTTCGAAGAAAAAAAAAAAAAAACCTGACGTAGCTTTTTAAAAAATAGCACCTTTTTTCTTTTCTCTCTTTTTTTTTTTTTTTACAAAAGATGATGTTTGTTGTGTCTCTGAGGAAGGAGGAGTATTTTTTTCATCCTGCTTTTGTAGTTTTGGCTTGGTTGTCAAAAAAGTTGAAATAGAAGTCTGTCTCTTCATTTTCACGATGTCAACAATAGCTGGGTTTCCATTACACCTGGAATTGCACAAAACCTAAATATCGCAATTAAAAACCGCTAATGGAAACACCTACATTTAAAAAAAAAAACCTCTCAAATATCGCCAAAAAGTTTTTAGCTTTCATGAGGCGTATATCCAGACGTTTCGATAAAGCAGTTTTGCGCATAAGTGTAATGGAAACATTTTTTTTCGCAATTACTCGTCATCAGGAGTGACGTAGGGGGGTTAGAAACCAGTTATTCCTCCTTAATTATGATGAATATGATCATTTACAAGCTGTGAAATGGGAGTGATGGGGGAAGTTTAATCAGTCACATATATGAAAAATCCCCAAATCGCCGTAACTCAGCAAGCTGAGTTCATTTAGACATTATACAGATGCTTTAAGTTCTTCATGTATTAACGACTGGACACCAGCTGTTTATGTCGTTTCCACACATTTGTAACACCACGACTCGGTTATCTGTTTCCCACATGTTAATTATACGTCAGCAGGATTTATTAAAACGTGACCACGGATAACGTTGTATGACTGCGCCTTCGTATCAGCAGCTGCATCACCACATCAGTCAGGAACTGCCCTGCTGAAAATACCAGCCAAGACCAGCTTAAGCTGGTCAAGCTGGTTTTAGCTGGTCAAGCTGGTAGCTGGTTTTAGCTAGGTTTTGGTCAGCTGGTAGCTGGTCTTAGCTGGTCAAGTTGTCTTGGCTGGTCTTAGCTGGTCTTGGCTGGTCAGTCTTTGCTGGTCTGGCTGGTCAGTCTTTGCTGGTCTGGCTGGTCTTGGCTGGTCTTGGCTGGTCTGGCTGGTCAGGCTGGTCTGGCTGGTCTTGGCTGGTCTGGCTGGTCTGGCTGGTCTTGGCTGGTCTTGGCTGGTCTTGGCTGGTCTTGGCTGGTCTGGCTGGTCTTGGCTGGTCTTGGCTGGTCTGGCTGGTCTTGGCTGGTCTTGGCTGGTCTGGCTGGTCTTGGCTGGTCTTGGCTGGTCTTGGCTGGTCTTGGCTGGTCTGGCTGGTCTTGGCTGGTCTTGGCTGGTCTTGGCTGGTCTGGGCTGGTCTGGCTGGTCTGGCTGGTCTTGGCTGGTCTGGCTGGTCTGGCTGGTCTTGGCTGGTCTGGCTGGTCTTAGCTGGTCAGGCCTGAGCTGGTCTCAGCTGGTCAGGTCTTTGCCGGTCTTGGCTGGTCATGCTGGTCTGAGCTGGGTCTGGCTGGTTTTGGCTGGTCTTAGTTGGTCAGACTGGTCTTAGCTTGGTCGGCTGACTGGTCAGGTTGGTCCCCAAGTAGACTTCTGCAATTTAAATAAATAATCCAAGCACACTTCAACATTAGAGTAATTATTCAAGTTAAGAATGTATTCAATAGAATAAATGATAAAATAATAAATAACCAGCAAGATTAGAAAGATTAACTTGAACCAATTTATTAACAAAAATAGAACAGGACAGGCAGAAATAACAAGCAACAACTCAATTCAGCATAAATAAATCATTTCTTTTCTTTTTTCTTTTTTGTTAATGTCCATTATTTTTTCGGTGAGATAGTGTCCCACTTGTTTCATCCTCTTCTCTTTTCAACTGGCTCCAAATTCATGTGATCCAGGCGCCTCCGGAAGATCTCTGATAAATAAAAAACAAACAAACAAATAAACATGCAGTATCAGACCATGACTCGATAAATTTAATGTTTGCCTTCATAGTTACTTTCACATTTGAGTTTCACAGCACACAGGCCTGATGCTACTTGACCATCAGGCTTTGAAAATATCATAAACTTCAAAGCCTTACAGCCGATTCACAACAGGTCAGTGTGCACATTGTTCCAGGCCTTCACAAGGTATAAACTCACAGGTCAGCCGTCCCTGCATCTTTGCATGCTGTGAGCACATGCGCCCCGGAGATTCGAACAAAACCACGTTGTAGTCGCAATGCAGCACATACAAACGTGATGTGACTCAGCCTTAACATTTTGAAGATATGATATAAACTTCATAAAAAAAGAATCTCAGCTCTGGAGTTCTTTGCAACCTGACAATGGAAACTGTACGGCTCTGTAGATGTTGCATTTTGAGATTGCAATAGGAATCGACCTATAGACTTTTCACTGACACAGTAAATACCCGGATGTCTGGGTGTGTCCACCATTTTTTGGGATTAAACAGAGCATAAACAACGTTGCCAGCCAGAGCATAATCAATTAAGAATTTGCCGCAGGATGAAGCTCTCCAAAAGGATTATTAAAACAAAGTACAGGGACAGTTTGGATGTCGCATCTAGGGAAAGATATCACTAAAAACTTGAACTTATCGGGGGCAGAGATCCCTACAATGACAACTTTGCACCAACAGTGAGTGTTCCAGAGACTGAACGGTTTCCCAGAAGTTGCTTACATGCAACCTTTTAATTACCTGGTCGCATGCAAAAGCTCGTACACGCTGGAGGAGCTCAAAGCTTACAAATCCCTGGAAAGCATACAATTATTTTGTATGTGGTTGGGTGACAGATGATTGTCACGCCGATATCAACAGGAGGACTGTACTTCTTGCAAAGGTAAGTCATCATGATGCTACGTTTCACAATGCTAACACAGTCTCTTCAAGTAGACATTTCGATGTTAATTTTGGTAAATTATTGTGTTCAGTTAGAGGGGAACTTCGTTTTTTTTTCAATCTGGATCTATTTTCTAGCATGAAATATGTTAATTTACTCACCCAGACAGTTCTGGTGCATGGGGGGGAGCAGGTTCTGGTGCAACTTGAATTCCTACGGGAGATATTTAGATTCCTAAAATATTAATCCATTTTTTTCTAATCAAATAATTCAATTATTGTTTCAGCCCTAGTAAAATATATAAAAATGTGGCTTCACCCCACCTTTTAGTATTCCCAACTTTGCTGGTGTCAGAGGGGGCTTGGCCTCGGCTTGTTTAGTAGGGCACTCCTTTCCACTGACACTCCGTCCCTTCAGGTTGGCCGTCCCCCAATGGCCACAGCCAGCTCCTTCACAAATATGGAGTCCTTTGTGGCACAGCTGATTCGGCTCCACACATCTTCACTTACCCAGAGGTCAGGACCTATGTTGATCTAGAAACAATGATAATTAAGGATGTATTACTGATACTGTTGTAATTTTGATCCTTAAATGTAAATACCAACTTTTGGGGGAAATTAATTTTTTCAAAACCTTTTATTTAGCTAGGAAGCTCATTTAAGGGCAGAGATACACCGGACAGACTGCCGACTGTCGTGGTCGTCTGCACAAACTGGGGTCGGGCGGATCAATCAGCCTCAGTCTCACCGACACTGTGAGAGAAGTCCCCAAGAATACATCAAACTGACTCCAGACTTGGGTGTACCTTCTGCGCTTGCATAAAATATAATGTCACCACAACAGGAGGCAGCGCTGCTCTGTGGCCTCACTAAACAAAAACCAGTAATGAGGCACCATTTCTCAAGAATGAATAATGGCTTTGATTGCCTTGAAAAACACTACATAAATCTAATCCATCATATTCCTGATTTATTTTTTTCCTTCATGACAATAAACTGAAGTCTGGTATGTGGAGAGGTTTGACCAGGTCATCTTGTCGTTTGGGAAACTTGTACACCTAAATTTGGTTGTGCGCTTTATATTTGCATAGCATATAGGCTAGGCACACATGGAACCAACTAGGCTTTGCTAATATGGTACTGTTTTTGATCAATCAATCAAGTCATTTACCTTCCCATTTCTCTTCTCTAGGCTGGCTGTCTTTGTGTCAGGTTGTGACCAACTCTTAGGTGGGAGAGAATGGGGGCTGGCTTGTTGGGAGACTGTCTCAGTGCAGGCTGGCTGGCTGAGAAACTGTGGATCTGACAGAGATAAAAGACACTGTGGTTGTACCTTTCTCAAATGTATCAACAAAGTATCCTTTAAACTCTCATGAAAAATCAGCAAGCAATTCTCTGACAGGTAACCCTCCTAGGCGTCTTGCATAGCATAGATTTGGACATGGTTTGTGTACTTTTCCTTTACATTCTGGGAGTGGCCCCCAGTTGATGACTCATCCACAGAAGTGTTTAGGGTACACTAGTATTCTAATAATATCAGGGGAAGCGCATCAGACAGAAATGCACAGCCTGTATTTCTTCATTTGCGTGCATCAGTCTGGCTTACATGTGAAAGTATCTGCTATCAGAATGGCTTTTGCGCATGAGGTTTAAATTGTTTTTGTTATCGTTTTAATTCAGCATTGGCTTTTAACAACTTACTGTTGGCGAAGGCCCGTTGCAGAACCTCATCAAGGTTTCCCTGTAGTGAAAGGTTTGCTCTTTTGTATACCTTCAGCTCCTTCTCCAGCTCTTGTGTTTTTAGTTTATATTCAGTACACCTAGAGAACAAATAGTAGTTAGTATTACTACAGGAAATGTAGTTAAAGAGAATTTGTGTCTTTCAGCATTCTGGACCCCATTTTCCCCATCTACTTTTCTCTCAATGCTTTAGTACAAAGTGACTGCCCCATTGGAATATACTGAAACAAGATTTCAAGCTGTAGTCCCTTGCTTTGTATTGGAGCGATAACAAATACTGAAAATCCCATCATTGATTTAAATACAAATAGATGGGAAAATAATTCAATTCAATTAAATTAAACTTTATTTGTATAGCGTCCATTCATGATAATGTCACCTCAGGGCGCTTAAACAGACAGAAAACTTCAGGTCAGATTCATAACAGCCTAGTTAAGGCTAAAATAGGGTCCAGTGTGATCAAAACCATAGTTACCATAGATAGAAACCATAGTTCTCCTTTAAGCAACTGAAATAAATGTACATAACAATCAATTGGGAGAGATATTTATCATTTGTTCAGAGAACTTAGAAGAAGGTTTCTTCTTCCTCCCACTCCTTTTTGGGCATTTGACAGTATGAAATTTCCCTGCCACTGTATTCATTGAAAGATAAATCTATGCATGCTTGAAATGAAAAATAAAATTAAAATTAAAAAAAGAAACCTAACAGCATGTTATCTGAAATCATATCTTAATTAAAGACCACAACCAGTGCTGAAAGTTTATGAAAAAAAATCAATTAACCTAACACTTGCCAGATGCATTTGCTTCAGTCACACATCTTGGCCCATGGTTTAACAGACATAATTACAAATACTAGAGGACAGCAGCAATGGGCTACATGCACAGCTCCACAACTTCCTGGACTTCATCTGGCTCCTTTGTTTCCTGCTATTCATTGTTGGACAAACTGATTAATCCAGGTATGTCTGACATCAGTAACAATGACAATGGCCATAAACACCTGGATTAATCAGTTTGTCCAATAATGAAAGATGGAAACAAAGGAGCTGGCTTAAGTTCAGGAAGTAGTGGAGTTGTGCATAGAGCCCACAGAGAGCTTGAAAGTTCCTAAAGTACTTCATATGATTGGATGAACCAACTGGTCCATCACAAGCTACACAATAGTAAAACTCCTCAAATATTACCAAAAGCAATCAGGGGAGAAGTGACAACATCTTTTCCATTGTCCTATGTTGTAAAAAGAGTCAGGGTTAAAAATCAGTACCTAGTGAAGTACAGTATCTACTAAAATGATTAGAGCAAATTACTTTTGTATAGTTTGTTCCATTTCTTTTCTGGGAGGTCCAGTAGTTCTTTTTTTGTCTTCATGTACTTTGCTTTGAGTTCGTTGTGTATTTCCTCTGGGACTATCGCTCCATCATCAAAATCAGATTCCTCGCTGGATTTGGGGGCTCCTGAGAAGTGGACACACACAGTCAGGGCTAGAAAAAACCAGCATCAAAAGAGCTAGTTCCTCTTTGTTTTGTATGGCAAACTACTTTAAAGTTGACAAAGGTATCAGCGACATATGCTTACATTTGCTAATAGAACAATTTTAGGCCATACTCCACAACACCACAAAATATTTTAATACATGGCCTTGTTGACAAGTTAATTTTAAAATCAAAAATGTATGAGACAGAAGAATTAACCTTGCCTCTCTTTGTCCTTCTTCGATTTCTTCAATGGTGGGAAGAGAGGGCTCTTTTTTTTCCATGCTTCCACTTTTCAACGAGGATTGAAGCTAAATTTTTCTTCTGCTGCTCCTCTTCTATTGCCTTTTGGTTTTTCTATGTATACAGAGAAAGGTAACAACTCACCACACTTAACAGAAAAATCTTAGTCTTACAGAGGCTATAAGTGACCTCTAGCCTGCAAGTCCACACCTGTGGACCAATCACAAATAAAATCAGGGT
Source organism: Atherinomorus stipes (assembly GCA_023101725.1). NCBI lineage: Eukaryota > Metazoa > Chordata > Actinopteri > Atheriniformes > Atherinidae > Atherinomorus > Atherinomorus stipes. The sequence goes on from JALJCO010003646.1 coordinate 20,699, forward strand.
AGGTTTCTAATTAGCAACAACCACATGCACTAGTCCCCCTCACATCAAGTTTGGAAGATATAGAACCTTTGAGAACAAATATACTGAACAAAACAAAAATGTAAACCAATCTAGAAATGAGGAGGGCATAAAGAAAAAATAAAATTAAATGAGGGAGAGCATGGTTAATATAATTCAAATTTGTTCCAATTGAAGCAAGGTACTGTATATATTTGCAGAAAATTCATGACTGTCAAACAGGGTCTGAGACATACTTATTTAAGGTTTCAGTTCCATAATCCCCAAAATCGATCAGCAAGGGAGACAGAACTGGGCAGGAAGGCAACAGTGAGTTTAAGGAATGTGACGTCACACCACAATGCACTGTGGATTTTGTAGACACCCTGGTTTTATTATAGCTGATAAGTGTTGACAACAGGTTTCTAATTACCTTCTTTTGGGTATATTTTTCAACTTTGATGAAAGCTTACTGTTTTTAGGCTGACAACTTTTTTATACCAAGTTGGTAAAAACTAATGATAGCTGATAAAGAGAATGGAGATGGAATAGAGAACTGTCTAAGATAACAACCAAGAAAAAACGAAAAAAGACAAATTAATGCTCTTTATCAAAATCTGAGAAACAGCAGGACACTGCAAGACCTGTGCTGAAGTTCCCTCTTAGGATCTATGGGGAGTGGCTGGGGTTTTCGGTGGCTGCCCCGATTCTCTTGGGTGGGTTTCGGTGTGTGCGGCTTTGGGGTGTTGGCCTATTTATCTGTGTGGTGGATTCATTTGATTTGGGTGGATAATTCACCACTTTATAGCTCCATTTACCATATATGGATAAAGTAGTGACACCTAATGAAAAACAAAACATTAATTCCAGTCCCTTACTAACTGGAATTCATGAAAACGTTGATAACAATTTAAATTCATGCTGTAATAGTAGTTGATTTTTTTTTATGTAATTTGTATGGGAGTCAGTTACATTAAAAATGCACTACAACTTAGATTTAACAATTTGATTTACACTGTACATTGAAGGGTTAAGACAAAAAGCAATCCAAAGACTTTTTTTCTTCAGCCCAAAATAGACACGTGGAAATTTTTATGCCATTTGCATGAATACAGCCAAAGTTATCCACAAAAACACTCTTGAAACATAAAAAATGTGCCAAGGTAGTAGGAGGGTTTACTGAGCCCATTAACTTTAAAAATCATCAAAACATTATCATTTTCTTTCTTTTTTTTTTTTTTTTTACACTAAAATACACCTTTGATCATGTTTTGAGCACATTGGGGTATTCATGTAACAGTTGAAATACACACCAGTCATCTGTTAAAATTAATTAAGTTAATATGATGATCTTGGGCCCATATACATACTTCGGGCAGAATAGCTATCAGAATGGTGAAACATAAGACAAAGCTATTGATGTGAGCAGTAGCTTTGTGAGCATTTTTGATACTGTTTAGATCCCCGAGGGGAAATTAGGGCTCTGCATTTCACCCATCTCTGTACAGTAGTACCAGAGAACAGTGGGCTGCCACTTAAAGCACCCGGGGAGGGTTAAGGACCTTGCTCAGGGGTCCACAGTGGTTCACCTGAATGTCGTGTCGGGGACTCGAACCCTTGTCCTCCACCAAAGCCCACAACACTACCACTAGGCTACCCACTCCCTGCATTTATTGCTCTGTATGCAAATCTACAGCTCCCATACCGTGAGTTGCACATCTTATATTTCTGGACCATTTCTCAAGCTCGTTTGGTTCAATTTCGCCTAATAACGTTTCCTTCCCTGATCGTTCAGTTACCTCCGTATGTTACATTCTAAAGGAAAAAAAAAAAGAAAAAAAAATGTTACATACTAAATTAAAATGTCTTACGTTATTCTTTTTCGAGGACTTCAATTCTGGTGTCTCAGAGGAGTCATCCTGATCCATCGCGTCCTTAATTTTCGGTACTCTTATTCTCGTTGTGGGGTCGTTAACACAGTCAAGGAGCTCTTCTCTGGTATCTGATGAAAAGGTAAGTTTATGCAATTATGAATATATCTATTGCTCTAACAAATTAGTTGATTAAGTTTGTCACATACAAGCATTCTCCGTGTAGCAAAATAGTTAACAGTAGCTAGCTAACTAAATTACTCCCGAAAGTTAACTTTAACTAACCTTTCTAGCTACATAGGCTAACATTATCAGCTTACCTTTAATCAGCAACACTTGGCCGTTGTAGTATTTCCCCTCCCAAAGGATCTGATACAAAATATCAGCACGGTGTTTTTCAGCAAGAAAAGACTTGATGTAATTCACAGGAATTATAGTCTTGAAACCGTCCGCCGTGTACTTGACATACGCGTACATTATTTTACCAGTCAGCGTATTTTGCATTTGTGAGTCTGAAACCGAAGAAAATGACCGCGAAAAGTTAGTCTCGCGATTGTACAGCAGAGTCTACGTGACGTATTGAAGTATGCGTCATGCGCATGCTCGAGCTCGAAGGCTTCACGTTACCTGTGATAACACAGCAAGCTGGCTAACTTCTTAACCCTTTCGTCTTTTGGTGCCTGCAACTGCCAGCAGGCGACCCACTCGGCGAGGAACGGGGTAAAAAGATTTTTTTTTCTCTGTACGGTCTATGGGTCAGTTTACATCCAAGTGTTTCGGCACATCGGATAACCTGTAGAACATGCTAGCAATGACAACACTGAAGTTTAGATTCACCTTCGTTTCGGCTCTTGTAAAGGTAAATTGTACTGTAAAAATAAAGAATAAAGATGTCATCATTAAGTGTCACAAAATTTTGACACATCCAGATTTTCGGTAACCCATCAACTTTGTCTGAAATCTACTGTTTCGCTGTCGCGCTGTATATGGCTCCCATTAACATAACTACCACAGCTCCGAAACAGAAAGAAGCCCCGAACGACGTAGCTACTAAGCGGCTAGCGGCTATCAAGCGCGTAAATGCTAACAGTTCACACCGGAGTCCATGGAAACATCTAACAATATGTTCAGATCACTTTGTGACTTAGAAGTAAAGTATATATTGTGGTATTACTGTTTAAACCCTGTAGTTGTTTTTGTACAGATGAACACCGTTAAATCAGTGGATGCACGGAATCTCAACGCCCCGCCCGTCCCGTCTCCTCAGGACAGTCTGATCTCATTCATTCTGATTACTGCGATCAATATTCTCATATACGACTAAAAGCACATAAAAATGGCAGAACATTTTCAGCGTTATAAACATTGCACATTATCATCAGTAAGACTTTCTAACTGAACAACATTTCAACATAATTTCAAAGACAGATAGGCGGAGATTTTTTATTTTATTTTTTTAAAGGGTGCTAAAACAAAACGTTTTCTAAGCTCACAGTCCATCAGATGCCGCTCAGATGTTTTCACCCCCAACTGCTTCGTGGTAACTGTGGTGAATTCCGGGTTGTGACAGGCTCGCGCTGATCCATACTTCTCAAATCTGGACTGGATTATCCGACCGAGGTTAAACATGCATTACAATACAGTCTCTGATTTGTGAAATCTATGCTCTATTCGTGAAAATGCAATTTAAGCATGTTGGACTGAACGCTAAAATGTGTTTTATCGGGGAGGAGCGAGGGGAAACGCTGAATGTGTATATTCAGCAGTGTTGTGTATTAGAGACGCAAATGGTTTCAGGAAATAGTTACCAGTATGTTCTATATCCTGTATTTTGGAATATGTTTCATACTTTGTATCAGCTAATTATCTGAAATGAATTGATCAAATCTTAATCTTTGTCAGCATGATTAACTTAAACTAATTGTTTTTGTTTTAGAGATGTCTCGGAAGTACAAACTGTATCTTGAGCCAGATGATGCCTCAGAAATACCCAGAACCACGCGGCGTAGAATGGACTTCATAGATAACAATGAGAGACCACGAGAACAGAGAGTAGAGGTGATTGTCATGGACATGTTGCATTGCATTTCGGCTATCTGTATTTGTTCACTTTGACATGCCTCGTTTTGTTTTAAGGATGATGTCTTGACAGATCATGGCTCTGAAAGGGAGACTGAAAGGAGACACCAAGGTGAGCAACATGGACACAATACATTGGTTCACGGTAGGGCTGGGCAATATGGACCAAAAGTCATATCTCGATATTTTTTAGGCTGAATATCGTTATACAATATATCCCGATATTTTTATCGCAAAATGATAGCAAATATTTTGTTACAGTCAAATATGACATTACAAGTAGTTTCTATGACCAGATGAAATAATTATTTAATTCCTAAACAGTTGCTGCTGTTAGGAATGCAAGGAATAGTTAGAGAAACTGCAAGTAGAGTGTCTAAATTAATTAAAATATTAAGACTTTTTCAG
>JALJCO010003647.1:0-222083 GCA_023101725.1 Atherinomorus stipes
CCTCCGGGGACTCCATCGTTCTGCTGGGGGACTTCAACGCTCACGTGGGCAACGACAGTGAGACCTGGAGGGGCGTGATCGGGAGGAACGGCCCCCCCTGATCTGAACCCGAGTGGTGTTTTGTTGTTGGACTTCTGTGCTCGTCATGGATTGTCCATAACGAACACCATGTTCAGGCATAAGAGTGTCCACGTTTACACCTGGCATCAGGACACCTTGGGCCGCAGTTCCATGATCGACTTCGTAGTCGTGTCATCGGACTTGCGGCCCCTTATCCTGGACACTCGGGTGAAGAGAGGGGCGGAGCTGTCCACTGATCACCACCTGGTGGTGAGTGGGCTCAGATGGTGGGGGAGGTTGCCGGTCAGACCTGGCAGGCCCAAACGTGTCGTGAGGGTCTGCTGGGAACGTCTGGCTGAGTCCCCTGTCAGGGAGAGCTTTAACTCCCACCTCCGGGAGAGCTTCACCCATGTTCCGAGGGAGGTGGGGGACATTGAGTCGGGAGTGGGCTATGTTCCGCACCTCTATTGCTGAGGCCGCTAGTCGGAGCTGTGGCCGCAAGGTTGTCGGTGCCTGTCGTGGCGGTAATCCCCGAACCCGCTGGTGGACACCAGCGGTGAGGGATGCCGTCAAGCTGAAGAAGGAGTCCTACCGGGCCTTCCTGGCCTGTGGGACTCCGGAGGCAGCTGACAGGTATTGGCGGGCCAAGCGGAGCGCGGCTCTGGCGGTCGCTGAGGCAAAAACTCGGGCATGGGAGGAGTTCGGTGAGGCCATGGAGAACGACTTCCGGACGGCTTCGAGGCGTTTCTGGTCCACCATACGGCGACTCAGGAGGGGAAGCAGTGCACCATCAACACTGTGTACAGTGGGGATGGGTGGGCTGCTGACCGCGACTCGGGACGTCGTGGGCCGGTGGAGGGAATACTTTGAAGACCTCCTCAATCCCACCAACACGTCTTCCGAGGAGGAAGCAGAGTTTGGGGACTCAGGGGTGGACTCTTCTGTCACTGAGGCTGAGGTCGCCGAGGTGGTCAAAAAGCTCCTCGGTGGCCGGGCCCCGGGGGTAGATGAGATCCGCCCGGAGTTTCTTAAGGCTCTGGATGCTGTGGGGCTGTCTTGGTTGACGCGCCTTTGCAGCATTGCGTGGACATCGGGGGGCAGTGCCTCTGGACTGGCAGACTGGGGTGGTGGTCCCCCTCTTCAAAAAGGGGGATCGGAGGGTGTGTTCCAACTTCAGGGGGATCACACTTCTCAGCCTCCCTGGTAAAGTCTATTCGGGGGTACTGGAGAGGAGGATCCGTCGGATAGTCGAACCTCGGATTGAGGAGGAGCAGTGTGGTTTTCGTCCTGGTCGTGGAACAGTGGACCAGCTCTACACTCTCTTCAGGGTCCTGGAGGGGCGTGGGAGTTCGCCCAACCAGTCTACATGTGCTTTGTGGACTTGGAGAAGGCGTTCGATCGTGTCCCCCGGGGATTCCTGTGGGGGGTGCTCCGGGAGTACGGGTGCCGGACCCCCTTATTCGAGTTGTTCGGTCCCTGTACGACCGGTGCCAGAGCTTGGTCCGCATTTCCGGCTGTAGGTCGAATCCATTCCCGGTGAGAGTTGGACTCCGCCAAGGCTGCCCTTTGTCACCGATCCTGTTCATAACCTTTATGGACAGGATTTCTAGGCGCAGCCGAGGTGTTGAGGGGATCCGGTTTGGTGGCCTCAGGATCGGGTCTCTGCTGTTTGCAGATGATGTGGTTCTGTTGGCGTCATCGGGCCGTGATCTCTGGCTCTTGCTAGGGCGATTTGCGGCCGAGTGTGAAGCGGCCGGGATGAGAATCAGCACCTCCAAATCCGAGACCATGGTCCTCGCCCGGAAAAGGGTGGAGTGTCCTCTCCGGGTCGGGAGTGAGGTCCTGCCCCAGGTGGAGGAGTTCAAGTGTCTCGGGATCTTGTTCACGAGTGAGGGAAGGATGGAGCGGGAGGTGGACAGACGGATCGGTGCGGCGTCTGCAGTGATGCGGACGTTGCATCGGTCCGTCGTGGTGAAGAAGGAGCTGAGCCAGAAGGCGAAGCTCTCGATTTACCGGTCCATCTACGTTCCCACCCTCACCTATGGCCATGAGCTGTGGGTCATGACCGAAAGAACGAGATCGCGGGTACAAGCGGCCGAAATGAGTTTCCTCCGCAGGGTGGCCGGGCTCTCCCTTAGAGATAGGGTGAGGAGCTCGGTCATCCGGGAGGGACTCAGAGTAGAGCCGCTGCTCCTTCGTATAGAGAGGAGCCAGATGAGGAGGCTCGGGCATCTGATTAGGATGCCTCCTGGACGCCTTCCTGGAGAGGTGTTCCGGGCACTTCCCACCGGGACCAGACCCCGGGGTAGGCCCAGGACACGCTAGAGGGACTACGTCTCCCGGCTGGCCTGGGAGCGCCTCGGGATCCCCCCGGATGAGCTGGCGGCTGTGGCCGGGGAGAGGGAAGTCTGGGCTTCCCTGCTTAGGCAGCTGCCCCCGCGACCCGACCCCGGATAAGCGGAAGAAGACGGTACGACGACGGTACGGCTTGACCGAGGTTTGTTTACTGTGTAAGAGAAAAGATGTTCTATGAATGGCATGAAGTTAAATCCATTCTTCCAACAAGGCTGGCGTTTTATTTGACAAATATACAACAGTTTGGTATCTCAAAAGATCTGGACCCAAGGATAACTTCTAGCGAGGTATGAACTTGGAGGGACTTTGGCTCTTTCTCAGTCAAACAGATGGAATGATGTAAAGATGAAGCTTTATCCTTCAAGCTTCATAAATGTTCAAATCTTGGCTTCTCTAGGCAACGTGTAACCCTTAAAATAGCTGAGGCCCCAAAAATTGGAGAGCTGTTAGCTAAGCCGCTTTCAGACTTGTATTGGGGAACATGAGCGGTAAATTTCATCCGCTCTTTAACTCGTCTTTTCAAACATGCTGCTTCCTTGCAGACTTATCGTGTCTGCAAGGACTCTGTCCAGAAAATTTTCTAGTGCGTACAACCAAAATGATGTGCCACATTATCTGTTCTTATGACATGAGGACCAGCCTGTACATGTCCGCTACATCTGCAAGGTTAAAGACCGGAACGAATGTCTGAATGCAGGCGTTATAAAGGACAGAGTCGGCAACATTACAGCTTTTCAGCACAAGTCTGAAAGGGGCTATAGTGAGATGTGAGTTCAACTTTTGCATATCTGGCGACTTGTGTGTCATTTTCATATGATGACATACACTCGCTGCCCATTTTATTAGGTGCAACTGTTAAATAACTTGTTAATGTAACTCTACATGACTTTCCAACTTTAAATGTGATAGCAACAAGTTTAATTTCTCCCTGCCAATAGATGGCTCACTAACACTCGCTTACTCAATCAGCATTAGCAACATTACAGAATCGGCTAACCGTTAATTAGCTTTAGCAAATGTTTACATGTCCAGTAGAAATGCACCTATCCCAATTGGCCCATAGTGCCCCTAGCCCACAGTTTCAGTGGGCTGAAACGCGTTGGATTTTAAGATAAGATAAGAAAAACCTTTATTTGTCCCACACTGGGGAAATTTGCAATTCTGCAACAGCACACTTTTTGAGGTCATTGTGACTATGCCATAAAAATAAAGGCATTTAAATGATTTTATGGGAGAGTACCTTGGAGTTCTTTCTGCTGATTAAAAAAAAAAACATTTTTTGGAATCTCTCCTTTTTAAGGATATTGGGGAAAAAAATTGAATCTAGAAGAAAGCAAAATCCCAAAACATAAATGTGTATAGGTGTGATTGGGGGTTTAATCAGTACAATACCGCCTCCACTGCAGCAGGGGTCGCCAGCGTTTCGTTCACCGCCATTATTCAGCTTTGAAAACAGTTCAAAATTCCCGCCTCTTCTGCTTTGTCAGCAAGATGGCATCCGTTCAGTGCGAGTAGCGTGCTTTGGTTTGCACTGCGTTTTTGGTCGTTATTAGGGCAGCATCCGGGTATTTTAAGAGCACTGAAATTTTAGCTTAAATAACACCATGAACGCACTACACACTCAAAAATAGTGCTCGAGTAGTGCACAGTTTGGGACACGGCCATAATGTGCATTCCTGGACCCGTTGTTGCCCAACACCAACAAAATCCAAACAGCTTTTTCCTCCCGCCACATGAACATTTGACTTTACTGTACTAGCAACTGGATATCGATACACTGGCCATTTTGAATGATAACTATGGCTGATTCAGCAAAGAAACCCAGGGGTAAACTGTTGGAGGAAGCAAGGGAAAGAGAGAGAGAAAACGGCAAAGCAAGAGGTAAGACAAGAGTCAACATCAGGCGGACTTCTGTCGGCTGGAGAGAGTGCAGAAAAGAAAACACGCAACATGTCCAGCCTTAAAGCAGATGGGCTACAGCAGCAGAAGACCACACCGGGCGCCACTCAAGAACAGGAAACTGAGGCTACACTTCACCCACACTCACCAAAACAGGGCAATAGAAGATTTAAAAAATATTCTCTGGTCTAATGGGTTTCTGTTTCAGCTCCACATTTAAAAGGTATTCGAACCTTCACAAAATGGCCAGTGAGTGTGTGTGTGCACTTGACACACAATATGTTTCCTGCCGATTTAAGTTGAGTAACAACTACTCTGCCAGCTGAGCTGCAGCTGCTGTACGTGTCTCCTGACGTGGTTCTTTGAGGTTTGATTAACATTTTCCCATTTAAAATATGAATCACTGCAGTCCATTTTAAATGGGAACTTCTACTTGTTGGTTTACTTACTTAAATCCAAGTCCCCCCCCCACCACACACACACACACACACACCACTGGACATGCAGTACATAATCTACTAAAGCAAAACTAACCCTCTCTCTTGAAAATGGGGTTACAGACAGTTGCCATTGCACAATACAAATATGATGCAAACTGCAGTTCGCCAACACTGTTTAATGTCATTTCCATTTTCTGATTACTTGTTTTTACATGTTTTTTTCCAAGTACACAACAGGACTGAATTAAATCTTTTAATCCATGGATTTTTTTATTTTTTTCATGCTAGATTTCCACAAACAAAATACAATATGCAACTTTTTTGCTAAAGGGTATTAAAGTTGTCTGGAAGTAACGATTTAAACCAAGGAGCATTAATCTTATCAGATCAGAATAAATCTTATTCCCAGCATGAAGCTGCATTATTGTTGTAAGTACTTTTCTTTCTCTTATTCCTCCGGCTCGAGCGCTGATTAAAGTCTCCATGGTAACTAAAGGGGTCTCTGCTATTGAGGATGACAGACATCTTGCAATGCTGTCAAGAATGGCTTTGGCTTCTTTTTTCAGAGTGAAGACTGTATGAGAATAATAATGTAATGCACAGAATCTGCAGGGAGGACGGTGGTCTGTTTGAAACACTGTCAAAAATGCTGTAGGCTTTCCCATTTTAAACACTTAAATATGACAGATAAAGTTCATTTTTATGAGTTTGCTGAATCTCTACCAGGTTTACAGCACACTTAAATATGGATTTGATAGACATAAACTGAACTCCTCCCATCCTGTGGTGGCATTATTTTTAAATGCTAATTAGTTCCTCACTACAGCACTTAATCAACTAACAAGAGCTTTATTAAAAGATGAGTTTTTTTGATTGTCTTATTTATTCCAGCTGAAACTGACAGGGGTTCTAAGGTGCAGTCCATGCATAAAAAGAATTTCAGCAATTACTGTCAGTTTAGCTCATAATCTGTGTCATGAATGAGGTGAGTGCAGGAACAAAAGGTTTATTAACAGGAATGAACACATTCAGTCTTCAAGAGCTGCTTCCCTGCAGGTTTTAGAGCACCCTTCTCCAGCACACCTGAATCAAATGGCTGAATTACCTCATGTGCATGTCATTCAGCTTTGCAGAGGCTGGTTACGAGCCTTTCATGTGAATCAGGTGTGTCGGAGAAGGAGTGCTCTAAAACCTGCAGGATTGTAGTTCTTGAGGACTGGATGTGTGCACCCCTGTTTATTGAGAAAAAGATGAAAAGGAAAAAGGAAAACAAACCAAGAAACCATGAAGGAAAAGACGACAGGACACTGGGGGGAATAACGACGAGGCTCTTGATGACGATCTGGTGGAATTAGCCTGGCACACCAGCCTGACTAACGCCATGGATGAGATACACCGCAAGTCATTTCTGGGTTCCCTTCATTGGAGACTGATTTCCAATGCGAGACGAGAGGCGGGACTAACAGGACCAAACTGGAGAGAACCAATCAGAGAAACAAGGAAGTGACACAAATGTCTTTGTAAGAGGAAAACCATCAGAGTAGCAAGTTGTTGCGGTTTGTGCAGCTAATTTTAGACATCAGAAAGGGCATCGTTACAGAGTCGCTCCTCTGCTGGTTAGAGAACTGAATCACCGAAAAAGACGTTTCCTAAAGTCCCGCCTCCCGTGCTGTGATTGGTCCGGTCAATTTTCTATGGGAGTGGAAATCACTTTCCAGTGGAGGGAACCCAGAAATGACTTGCCGTGTATCTCATACATGGCGTTAGTCAGGCTGGTGTACCAGGCTAGCCAGGAACACCATGAGCATAAAATCATGAGTATATATAGTAACGTATAGTATATAGTATTGATCTTGTTAATCCCTTTGTATATACGTTTGTTTTTTATCACTATTATAGGATATGATTATGATAATCACACATATATGTTTTCATTTGGAGTCTCAGTAGGGTTCCCCTCACATCTCACAACATGCACACCCACACATCTATGTTGTTTTGTTTCAAAAACACAAATATTTTTATTGTATTTGTCTGATCTCTATTTTCTTTCTTTGTCCATGTGCTACGCAACGTTATGTCTTCCTCAAGTTGTCTTTCTTTCCAACTGCTTCCTTGTATACTTTTCTGTATTATTTGTGGCATGAAATTAAACAGTATATAAATGATTAAACTAGGACAGGTGGCACTGATTACTGAGTGGAACCAGGTGTGGGGGCAACAGGACAGAACCTGACAGAAACCAGAAGGAGAAAACTCTGTTAAACAGAAAAACAAGATGGGAATGAGACAAGACAAAATCAACACATATATCTGTGCCAAAAATGCTTTCAACACAGCTCCAAATAAAAGCCAACATAGCGATGTGCCAGAACAAATAAAAGTTAGTAATTATAATGAGATAAAGAGTGAAAAGATGCAAAAGCTGTGTTATGGCTTTCAAAACAAGATAAATTAGTGGCTATTTGTTTTAACTTGTGCACTGAGTGGCATATAAAAAGTGGAATGATTTATTCAAACATCCTCAACAACCTCACATCAGATACGTCTTCACATGATGCTGAGTCATTTCGTGATGCTTCAACCAGTGTTTTTCAGGTTTAACCACAGTTTACTGTAACTCCCGTAGTGTGCAGTAAGTTTTGGGCTCCTGACCAGGTTTAAGGGCCTTTGATACAACGTTTCATATGTCTTAGTCTCGCTTTTTTGCTTCAGAACTACTTGTAGGAGAGAAACATGAAAAAAAAAGGCTTTTTAAAACAAAAGCAACAGGGTTCCTGCAGCATCATCGCTTCAGCACCTAATTATTTTCTTCCAAACCCTGCAGGCCAGAACCACATGTGTCAAAGCCTTCATAACTACAACAGCACAGGCATATCTGCCAGTGACAGCTCAGGGAGTAATTTGGCTTGACAGCAATGTCAGCTCTTTATTCCGCTCTATATTATAACGGCGCATAACTGTGGGAGATCAACGAGAAAGCCATGCTTAGGGTGTAGATGACTGGGAAAGATCAGCAGGACAGCGCACGCTCGCTGACCTCAGGACAATGACACCTCTGAAAAAAATTACTCCCGATGTAGCTGAGTGATGCAGCAGGTGCTACATGTACAGGAGCTGGACGGATGTCCCAAGTTCTGTCACAAGGCAAGTTTGTCTGGATAACACACAAACATGACAGCTCACAGCACAAGGACAAGGAATACAAAACAACCATGAACAGTGTAGAAAGTTATTTGGTGTTGTGTGTTACAATTTGATAAACAACAATATATAACTGAAAATATTCCTATTTATTTTTATAACCATATATAGAAATGTCTGATACAACCTACCAATATTATCGTCTGATATCGGCATTAAAATGTGATATTGTAAAATATCGTTATCAGTTTTAACCATACCAATATTTCTACTTATGAAATCTCGCGAGATTAGTTGGTTAGTGTTGGTCCAACATGTAGAAAAGTCTCTGTTATTGTGGAAGAACTTCATATTCCAGCATTCCTTTCAGAGTCATGTGACAACGGTGCAGCTGCTGCTGCTACAGACTGATAACTATAATATATTATACTACATCTGGTTTTAAGTTGTTGGTTAAGTTACCAAGTTGTCAGAAACATTATAATTAGCCACATGTTGGCTAATACCTGCTAGTATCTGATATCTGGCAGCCAGATGTCCAAAATGAACTCCTCTGGCTGAGTTAAGGATATTTTTGAATATTTGCTGTCCGAGCAGAATATAGTTGTATTTCTCAAACTGTGAGAGATACAACCTCATAATTGTCTGCATAGATCGATATTGTTTGATATCGGAAATTAAGAGTTGGACAATATCAGTACGTCAGATATCGGTAAAAAAAAAAAATTGAAAATCCCTACTACCAACAAGACATTACTCGCACTGGCACCATTTGGTGCACTTTAAGCAAACCCTGGTCCACTTCCACAGATAGTCAGCATCGCCCCTTGATACACGCAGAACACGCAGGCTGCGTAGGGCCTCAGGTTACCAGGAGGGCCTCCATTATAAGAAAAAAAAAAGTATCACATCTCTGCACTTACGTAGGAAAGTGAGTGGCATGACCTCACTGTGGCGCCCCTAAAACTAGTTTACTATCGATGTTTAAAAGTCATAGCGAGACAGATCACGTCTCTCCTGCTGCAGGACAGATGATGTTCCTATCATGTGCCAGAAACTGATTAAACAGCCGCGGGAGCACGTGCAGCCTTTTCATCCAGTTTCCCTCAGTGTCGCCGTCTGCAGCTGCTTCTCTTGACGTATTTAGTCATAAGTAAAATGTCATTTTAATGGATGTTCATTACTTTGAAGTGGATTAATCCAAAAAAAGGCTTCAGAATAGTGAGATTTTCTTGCCATAAACTGAAATACTGAAAGTTATTGTCAATTAAAAGAAAAAAACTTTAAAAGTACTACAGTTTATCTAAAATCATATAGATTTGTGGTAATCTCTTTCATCCCGTCCCACGCCTTTTTAAGGTGAAATTAAGCATCAAAATTGTATAGTTTATCTTTCTAAGAACTGATTAATGGCCATGTCTTGCAAATAAAAAGCACAAAAAATGTGCAATAGAGTTTGGAAGGCCCAAACTGGTCTGTAACCTAAACAATATGTTTCTCTTAATTTATTAGAAACTGCAGTGAACTCTTCAGTGGTATATCAGAGGCCTTAATCAATTCTTTACATATTGCCAAAACCTATAACTTTTCGCTCATACATTATTAGGGGTTCCAGATAAGGCTGTGCAATATACTGATATGATATTACGATATGATATTTACATGAAAGAGATATGATATTTACACATATCATTATATTGTGGTATTAGTTGTACAAATATTTTTGCTTTACTTTTTCGTAATGACGCGGCTGCACCTCGACTGACTACAAAGGGGTCACCTGATTATGTAATAAGGGTGGGAAAAAATAACGATACACTGAAATATTGTTTTATTTTCATATGCCGATCCCATATCTATATTTAAAAACGCAGTATCGATCTATTTCATGAATGAAATCTCGTGAGATATCTTGTTTTGTTACGAAATCTCATGAGATTTCACGAAATATCCCGAGATTCTGTAACAGAACTATGAAATCTCGCGGTATTTTATGAAACCTCATGAGATTTCATAAAAAAAAACGATGTCTCACGAGATTTCTTTTTTAAAACAGATCGACATTTTAAAATATAGATATGGTATCAGCATATGAAACTATTGCAATATTTCAGTGTATCAATATTTTTTCACACCCCTACTATTTAAACTGTCTGGAAGACAATCCTCCCCCAGACTTTTATAAAGAACTCATAAAAAAAAACAGCCAACTATCTTTAATTACTTTGATTTAACAAACATTTCTAACCAGTGTTTTGTCAGTTCCATCACTGCAGTGGAGCGAAACCTTTACGCTAAACATGTTTCAATACTAAAAACAGGTGTTTGATATGAAATGAAACTTTCAGACAAATTAGGGTTAAAATACCGGGATATATCGTATATAGTCATCTAAAATAAATATATCGTGATATGATATTTGGTCCATATCGCCCAGCTCTAGTTCGGACAGTGTCCTGGATGTTATGGCTCGGGGTGGGGGGTCTCATCTGAACCCTTCGCTTGGGGTCTCTGTTTGGGTAGGGGTGGTGCTGCAGACAGTCCAGTCTATTTGGAGGAAAGTGAACATGCATCCAGCCAACTCTGGTCTGCTTAAAAACCAACTCTCGGTCCACTTGCAAATGAAATTATAAAAGTTTTCTTCTTTTCTTGCCTTTATGCAGAATAACTAGAGCCAACTGATGTTCTCCTTCAACGTATCCTTGTTTATTCAGCATGAACACTGAGAGGAATGTAAGATTTTTGTTTTATTTTTCTTGCTGACAGTAAAAGGTTTGAAATATGGGGTTGAAAACATGTTTAAGTTAAGAAATGTGAATCATTATTTGCTTAAAGTCTTTCAGAAACGGCAGAGGAATTGCCAGGAAGTGAGATCATGTTTTTCCTCGGGGTAACAGGATGGCAGCAGGAAGGATCTGTTTGACATCTTTCCTTCTGAAGTGTCTCACACACACAGCAGGGTATTTGTCTCTATAGCAGCTTTGCAGACAGGATGCTAATCACAATGTCTGCTTGAACCCCGGGGTTATTTTATGTGTTTGGAGTTTTTAAACTGGCTGACGAATGAATCAGAATCCTTCAGTGTCTGCCTGGATGGTGTCGGCACAAGCCTGCTGAGCTGGAAGATTCTCAAACGTTTTCACATCTCACACTGGAAGCACAATAACAGGACAGGAAATACAGCATCAACAGGGATCTGAGCTTCTCTGTGGGGTTTTTTTCCCCTTGGACATGGATCCTCACTACTGCTGGAAAAGTTTTCTCTTTTATCCCCCTCTTGTATAAAATTTCTCTTCATGGATTAATAAAGTTCTTTTTCATTTAAATCATTTGTTTTGGATCCTCTGGTGCATTGGCTCATCTCTGCTTCAGGTGACACGCTACACCCGTTTGATATTGGGAAATTACAGTGTGAAACATAAGATTCATTCTCTTAGTTTCCTCTCTGACATTTTCACTCATTCGTTTATTCAAATAAAGACCAATTTAATGGAGTAAATCTCAACGGTGTACTGTTCAGTCAATCAAGTATACAGTAGAAAAGAATAATGTGCTATAATGTGCTGACCTTTGGCAGAAATCATGAGGTACAGTACAGGTCCATATTCCTCTTTTCACACGACAGTGAGAGAATGCCTGGTCTACATTTCACTACAAACAACACGTGACAACGGTTAATTCATTTCTGAACACACATCACGTCCAACCTTGAAGCAGATGGGCGGCAGCAGCAGAAGACCACACCAGGTGCCACTCCTGTCAGCTAAGAACAGGAAACTGAAGCTACAAGTTACAGACTTACCAGAACTGGACAATAGGAGATGCCCACTTTGGGCTCCTTAGTACCAACGTGGTGGTTTAACCACCACAGCCTACCTGAGTATTGTTGCTGACCATGTCCATCCCTTTATGACCACAGTGGAGCATCTTCTGATGCTGCTTCCAGCAGGATGATGCACCATGTCACAAAGCAAATAGTTTATTTATAAAAAAGGCGGCGAAAAAAAAAATGGGGGGGGTCCGGGGGGGGTTAAATCATCTCCAACAGGCTTTATGCATAACTCTGCTACTTTCCTGAACTTAAACCAGCTCCTTTGTCTCCTGTCTTTCATGAATGGACAAACTGATTAATCCAGGTGTGTCTGGCCATTGCCCTCGTGATTACTGAGGTCACGCATACCTGGATTAATCAAATCGTCCAATAATGAAAGACAGGAGGCAAAGGAGCTGGCTCAAGTTAGGAAGTAGTGGAGTTGTACATTCTTGAACATGACGATGAGTTCACTGTACTTCAACGGCCTCCACAGTCACCAGATCTCAGTCCAACAGAGCAGCTTTGGGATGTGGTGGAACGGGAGATTCTCATCATGGATGTGCAGCCGACAAATCTGTGAAAGACTGGTCTTTCTTGACTCTTACCTCTTGTTCTGTTTCCTTCCGTTCTTGTTTTCCTCTCTTCCTCTAATAATATTATTCTCTTGCTTTTCTTTAATGGTGCATTGCGGAAATTTAAATGTTAAACACTATTCTTTTCTTTCCTCCACATGCCCTTACAATTCCCCGATGTGAAGAATGAGGCGATCTCTCTTCACTGCGGTGGTCTCTAATACTGTTTCTGAATGCTCAATGCGAGAGTTTCAGGTACAAAGTCTCAAGGGGGCGCATGTGGGGGAAACGAGCTGCGTGTTCTTGTTTGTCTGGCTGCACCGGTGTTGTGCACTACGCCACCGCAGGTCCGTGCATGTCGAGACAACACTGATGACTGCTGGAGGGCAGGTGCCTCTCAGACCCCAACTCAGACTCCAGTAAGACAAAGAAGAAACGTTTTGTCTTGTGAGACGATGAGAAGTCTGACCGGTGCTGGAGTGAGACGGGAGTAAACAACCGAGCAGTTTTTTTTCTCATTTTTTAATTGGAGGTTGCTAATATCTGCTCTGGGAATAAAACAGGACCCACAGTTGGCTTTCTTCTTGCTAACAAGGTAAATGTGATAAATAATGGAAATAAGGATACATAATATTGCAAAGCTAAGTTTTTAGCATGTAAATGTAGCAGTATGACAGTTATATGACTGTTTGTGGGGAAGAGAAACTCTGTAGCCACTTGTTATTACATTAAGTTGATATGGTCATTTCCTAAGGGAATCGTGGTCTCAGCCTTTGAATTTGGATATTTGATGTAAGCCAGCGTTAGCCTGTTGTTACCATTAGCATACAGTCTGTCAGTTTACTCAACAATTAACCGTGAACAACTTGCAGATTTATAACTTTATCACTTCAGTAGACATTGTGACTAATGGTGCGTACACATCAAACACAATTTTGGCGTCAAAATCACACCTGACACCCAAAGTTGGACGCTGGGTTGCTAAAATGTCAGACACTTGATTTCCAGCATCCTGACCTGGCGCATGGGGAGGGATGCCCAGCCAAGGTTCGCTCGACGCGCATCGGAAGGAGTCCCTCCTTTTTCCTCTTCCTGTCACCGGTCTGTCTGCACCATGACAGATGCAGGAGAGAGAGCGGCTCGACTTTATATCGTCGTCGGGCATCTCTGATCTGTGTCTGCTTCACCAGATGATTCCAGGTGTTCTGACTGTGATGAGTTTCATCATTTACTCCAGGAGCTGCACGCTGGTGAGGGGCGCTTTCAGCCGTCTGATCTGGCCCAGTCTGATGTCCTGCTGTCCCGATGCAGGGCAGCATTATCAGCCCAGTACATCCCATCAGCACAGCGGGTCATCAAACCACCGTTCAGAAACCAGGACTGGACACAGATCACAGTTTATCCTCCTCAGTCTTCAGAGAGAGAGGAGATTCTCCTGGTTATTCTTCGCGTTTCCCCTCCTGTCATAAAATGTGTGTCTGTGTCATGACATTAAGTCGATCTGATTGGTCGGCGTCCAGAGTCAAGATGCCAAAGTTCAGATTTTCTAACTCCGGCATCTGCCGCCCGAGACGCACTTAACACGTGTCAAACGCTCAAAATCTCAAAACTCGACGCACGAATCACGTGAATTGCGTGTAGACGCACCGTGCCTGACACGCATAACGCACCGCAGGGTTTTTGACACCTCCTCGACAGCCACTGACTTTGCATGTTAACCTGATGCCTTTGACGCCCAAATTGTGTTTGGTGTGTACGCACCGTAACTCTGGGCTCAGACTGAGTGTAATGCGGGTTAAACTAATAAAGACCAACGCAGTCCAAGCAGCTCATGTATGTGCACGACATTACTTGTACCCCCTCTAACTTGTCACCAGAGGGGGCGTGCTTCTGGAAAAAAGCTGGAACTTGCGCTATACTCCTCTAAAAGTAGTATAGAAGATGTTTCTTTGAATAATTTTTGCAGTTGTCAATAAAATTGGGATCACTGACCAAGGTATGATCAATGAAATGCTTTAAATATATAAATACAGTATTATCATACATCAGCTGTGAAAGAAATTGAACTTAAAAACATTTGCCAATCATTTCTGCTCATGGCTTGTGCACATTGTCTTAAATCCGTGGTGGGGGGAGGGAGCTGTGAATCCAGCAGGCTGGTCTTTCTTGAGCTTGGGCTTTATGCAAAAACTCGCCAAACGTCTCTGTTTTCTGAATTGCCAGAATCATCTTCTACACCACCTTTAATGAATCGGCCATGACGTGCATTCAGAGTAGTCGTGTGTTTATATCGCTTTGCTCATATGTGATGTGGTGTGTATAGTGAAACCCAGATGCAACTTCACAGTGAAAAAGTTGTGAGCAGTTTCTCAGCCTTGGAAAGTTACTTGGCAGCGGTGGCTTCATAAATGCCCACATCAGATGCCACTCAGCATGGAGTTTTAAAGGAGAAGTTAAGAATTTTTAACATAGGGCCTCATTTTTTTAAGTGAGCCAGGGTCCTAGTTATCTCTGAAGACAGTTTAATCTTATTTCATCTCAAATTCTCGTTACTGGTGGTGCCCAATGTTAATGCTAGCATAAGTCGATAGGAATCTGCTAGACCGTCATAAATAACAATCGTATCCTCACCACAGAACACCTGAGGCAAATCAGTTATAACACAAGACTACACTTGTGTGAAAGTGTTTGCCCCCTTCCTGATTTTTTTTTTTTCATGTTTGTCACTCTTATATGTTTCAGATCATCAAACAAATTTAAATGTGAGACAAAGATAACACAAGTAAACACAAAGTGCAGTTTTTAAATGAGGATTTTCATTAGTACGGGAGGAAAAAATCGAAAACCTACATGGCCCTGTGTGAAAAAGTGAAAAACTGGTTAGGTTGCTGCCACCCACAAAGCAGCTTCAAGTAAATCCTGAAATAATCAAAGTTTTTTGCGGTATTCTATTTTTTCTTTGCATGAAAATTTTTTGTTTAAAATCAACAGCCAACATATCTGGAAACCAGGGCAGAGAACGACTGGGACCAGGAAATGATTATTTTCTCCTCATTGACTTCCATTCATATTTTTTCGTTTCTTAGGTCCGCTAGGGCAGAAGTAGATGGGCGTGACTTCGGCTCCCTATATGCCTGTAGTTGACTCTTGGAATGTTTGAAAAGCATGATACAGCTCTTTCCACCGTGAAACCTTTGCTTGCTCTTTTTCCATAAGGATCACCAAATCCAGACCTTTTGGGCCAGTGTCCTGAAGGTTTTCAATGTGTACCAACACACCTGACTGAAATTAATGAGTCATTGTGGTGAACTTCATTGGCTGATGGATAAATTTATAGAAAGTCAGGTGTATTGGGACAGGGACACATTGAAAACCTTCAGGATCCTGGCCCAAGAGGTCTGGATCTGGTGACCTTTGTTATAGACTTAGGTTTTTCTGGAATAACACTTTTTGCTGGCAGACTTGCAATTTATTTATTCTTTTTAGAATATCTCTCTCTTATGGGCTCAAAGTTGTGGGGGGATTAGGGGGTGTTCAAAAGTAAACAGAAGGAACAAAGCCTGGAACCCAATCGGGGTCGAGTTTGGCAGATGTAAAGTGGCACATCTTCCTCTAAACACCTGAGAGGCTGTTCACTCAGGGAGACGTGTTCATTAGCATCGCAGATTTTGGATCTATTTATATCCTGCATGGGAAGCATGCATGCCCTCCAAACCTTCAGTTCAGCGGTGATCAATAGTTTTTCCTTTAACAAGACCATCATTGAGATTTCTAAGAGCAATATTTTCCCACTTTGATTATCTACTCTGATTAAATCTCTGTGCTTTAAAACCACTTCTAGCTTCATTCTGACTCTAACTTGGGGCTCTCTTTGGGATTCTCTTTTAAGAAGCGCAGGTGTGTAGCCAAGTGTGAAAACAAAATATATAAAGTCACCTGAGAGTCAATTCACGGCGTCACATCGCCTTCTGCCAGAGCAATTTCATCCTGAGAGATAAGACGGTTCTAAATTAAACACTAAACCACACAACAAAAGGGATTGCAGTTTTCACGCTACATTTTTCAAATAAGCACATTTCATAAAGCAAAATAAAAAGCTTTTATACTGTATCAGTACAGTGAGGTGTTTAGATTATTTTTTCATGTGTAATAATGGAAAATGAATTTAAACTCAAATAGATTGCTGATACACTTGTACTTTAAAGGAGCTGTATCATGCTTTTCAAACGTTCCAAAAGTCAAATACAGGCATTTATAAGCTAAACATGTTCCCATCGCTACTATAGGAACTAATTTGGTGTTAAATATTAGTTTTTTTATGCGTCTAATTTCCAACATGGAAGTAAGATGGCTGACTGTCCTGAACCATGTGATATTAAAACACTCACAGCAGCTGAAGGCTTTCGTCTGCGGACCTCTAGCTTACCAGACTCCAAGTCTCCTGATCATTTTTTCTAAATTTCTCTAGAAAATTCTCACTTCACGATCTGGAGTCAGGGAGGTTCCCTTTTCAGAGCCGCCAGCAGCAGGACCGGTTTCTGGTTCAGCTGAAGGTTGTGAACTGTTCCGTCTTCAGCCTAAACTTGCTTTTAGACCAGGAGGATACAGTTGTGGTTCCCCTTTTGTCTTTTCTTCTCCTTTGGATCACCAGTCTCCGTCATTCAGCTGTTATCTTTATAATTGTGGACCGAAGGACTCTCATTCAGGACCGCAGCACTAACCAAACCGGTGACGTCAGAGCTTAGAGAACTGCAACCTTGTGGCGCCCTTGTCCTAAAAACATAAAACTTAGCAACGTTTTTCGTTTATATGCTTATATTTTTCACGTTTGGTATATAATTATTGATAAGACCAGGAGTCAGTCTAGTAAATAAAGTTAGGTTGGTTGACCGTTTCATTTCCACTTTAAGGCTGCCAGCTACAGTCACTTCTGTGTTTCTCTGATTGGTTCTCTCCGGTTCACTTTCCTCCTGTTCGTCCCGCCTCTCATCTCACATTGGAAATCAGTCTCCAGCGGAGGGAGCCCAGAATGACTTGCCGTGTATCTCATACATGGCGTTGGTCAGGCTGGTGTACCAGGCTAGCTTCTTTAGACATCTAACAAAACTCAAAAGCATATCCTTACTATGTCTCTAAAGCTATTAAAATGGACCTTATGGTTGCAGAAATATATTCTTTTCTTTGTGGGAATGCAAATTTTGAGCAGGGGTCTGGAAAAAACAGTTTAAGCACAATCGATGAATGTGTAGTTTATTAAATAAGTGTATTGTGGCTGTATTCTTTGTGTATATGATGAAAGAGATTTGTCATTTTAATTCAGTCACAATGAACACTGGCTGTTTGAAGTTGTCTTTGCTGCAAAAGAACAAGCAGAGAAGCAGCCAGTGGATTTATTTCAAATGTCCAAGTTCTTTCTTTGCCATTAAAAATGACTGAAGTTGTCCAGTGTTCTGAATCCATGAAAAAAAAAATCATACAATAAATGCAGCCATGAAAAACTTGCAGACATCATTTGATGCAGTTTTGCGAGTTTGATGCGCTCCACACACATTCACAGGTATACATATCTGTATCTCAGTGACCATGGAAGAAGAAATACAAAAGAATCAACATCATTTTAAGTCTGCTTGAACAAACTTTATTTGCCTTTGTTTTAGGCTACAGAAGACAAAATGTCTCCCGGAAAGTCAAACAGCAAAAGCTCAGGTGGCCTTTGACTTTAACGCAGAACTACTGAACTTGACTGATTTTTACACTTTGGGCGCCCCTTAACGAAGGTTAATTCATCACTGGTTTTACATCCTTTTAGCTTGATGTTATGCCCAGCACAAGCCTGCTAATTACTGTAGGTCGGAGTCAGGTCTGTAACAGCAGGGAAACTCCTAATACCTGCAGGACACTGACCCTTGAGGACCGGATTTGCCCATCCCTGTCTGAGCCATTTACAGACGTGGGAAAAATTGTTGGTACCCTTCGGTTAATGAAAGAAATACTCACAGTGGTCACAAAAATAACTTGGACAATAATGGACAGGCCTGGACAATAATGACGCTCCAGTTGTCTCAGGTTTGACGAATGCCTTTTCCAGATGGCATGTTTCAGCTCCTTCCAAAGATGAAGTGACAGTGTCAGAAAGCTTGGTCTCAGTCGCAGCTCACGGGTCTTGCAACAGGATAATGACCCAAAATAACACTAAAAACACCCAAGAATGTCGAAGAAGAAAACACTGGACTTTCAGAAGTAGCCCTCTAAGAGCACTGACTTAAATCCTATAGAGCATCTTTGGAAGGAGCTGAGACATGCTGTCTGGAAAAAAGCAGCCTTTAAACCTGAGACAACTGGAGCAGTTTGCTCATGAGGAGTGGACCAGAATACCTGCTGAGAGCTGCAGAAGTCTCACTGACCGTTACAGCAATCGTTTGATTGCCTCAAAAAGTTGCAAAACAAAATATTAAGTTAAGGGTACCATCATTTTTGTCCAGGCCTGTTTCATAAGTTTATTTTTTTAAATAATTCTGTTGAAGCATGGTTGACAAGCAATGTCCGACTTTCATTGGTTAATTTTCATAGAAATTTTTATTTATCATTACTTTTGCCAGATTCAAGTTATTTCTGTGACCATTTTGAGTTTTTGTTCATTAACCAAGGGGTACCAACAATTTTTTTCCATGTCTGTATTTGAAGTAACTTCTATGCTTATCTTTACCACTAGATGTCAGTAATTATTACACACTGTACCTTTAAAACAGGGGTGTCCAGCTCCGGTCCTTGAGGGCCACTATCCTGCAGGTTTTTTTCTCTTCCTTTGCCAACACACCTGACTCAAATTAATGAGTCATTGTGCAGAACTTCACAGGCTGTTAGATTCATTTTATTGTGTCAGGTGTGTTGGAAGAAGAAGAGAACAGAAAACCTGCAAGAAAGGGCCCCTAGAGGACCGACTTTGGACATCCCTGCTGCAAAGGCACAGAAACAACATAATGTTATGTTAATGTTTGGAAGCAGTTGAACTTCTTATAGAGTCGTGTTTTTTGTGGGCGGCTGGAGATTCTATTGTTGTGATGTTTTCCGTCTGTAAAGCAAGCTGCACATTAAAGCAGAACTCAGTAACTTCAGCTCGGGGCTCCCCTAGTGGTGTCCTTTCACTGTCGTAAAGTTCAACCCCCCTGCACCCCCACAGCACACAGACGGCTTCTCTACCTGTCGTTCCTCTATTTTGATCCCTGGATATCTCTCTAAGCGTTTACTAGCTTGTTGATGCTACTTTGCTGCGTTGGTAGCAGCAACACGTCTCCCTCTGCTCAAAGCAAAGACCTGTCTCTTCTGAAACGGGACGTTTTACCCGCGATTTGCGGGTAAATATGCCGTGGATTATATTTTTCTCTGGTGTTGGCGAGTAGCAGGTAAGAATACGAACTTTTATTTACTTTTTGCGGACGTGACAAGTGATTATTGAGCCTGAAGCAGTGATGCTTCACCCGGTGCCCAGGCAGCGCAGCTACGTGAATCACTCTGGTCCAGCAAAGAGTTGGTTATGAGAGCCAGGAGCCGTGTTTAGGTGGTGTGAAGCTAAAGAAATGTTTTCTTTGAATTAGCGCTGGTAGTCTGGTTCAAATCAGAGCTGGAAGCAGTTCGGTAGATAGGGGACCTGAGTACCGTACAGCGGTTTCTGTTGTCGCAAGTTCTGCTCGGGTCGGCGCAGGCAAAGTTGCATAGAGCTGCTCGCAGGCCAGAGGCCCCGGCGGGAAGGGACATTGAATCGCTCCGTAAACACTTTGTTTAGCCCCACGGGGATTCCGAAAAGCATTTATTGAGGTAAAAAAGTTACTGAGTTCCCCCTTTAAAGACAATAAATAATACAACTTGATTTGACTTTGTCCAGTTTTCTTGCTCTGATGGGATCCTCTGGGAAATTATTGCATACACATGCTGTAGGTATTGTGTTCATTTTGATGCCATGATTAAGTCTACAGATCCGATAGATGCAGGACTGCTGCTGGTCAAAAATGCTCTCATGCACTAAATAGCTTGGGTATAAATGATGATTCACCCTTGCTAGAGGTTTTAACTCTCTGACTGCTCTTGCTGAAAATTAGTGGTCACAGATTTGCTGGATAATTTCAGAGCAGGCTTTTAAGCACACTACACAATTAATGACCTCTAACCTGTTAATGAATATAATGTACTCATGTCATGGATTAATGGGTCGGTTTTTCTTACAGTACATGAAATAATGATCTCACCCACATGATGGAGGAAAATATTCGCTCTCGCCAACATCCAGCCAGCTGCTTCAAACATCTGCTTCACTGGAACAGATGTCCTCAAACAGTGTCACACCCACCCTATCCGTCCAGGAAATCTTCCAGCATGTGACACCACCATGAAATGTGTTTGTACCTTAGCTCTGTGGGTGCACTTCATCACTTTGATTGTACTGACAGAATCGAGGACAGACCAAACTTCTGATGGGTGATAGTAACGTCTTTTCTTATTAAACTCTGTTATTTACAACTATTAATCAGTTAGCAATTAATTATTGGCATGCCTACTGATTTATCATTGCCTAGCAACATGATTGACTTTTTTGATTGAAGATAGATAATTACAATAATAAAAGTGATCTATTAATTATTGATATCTATTTTATACGAAGTGCTTCAGTCCAGCATGATGCCCCTCTCCCCCACCTCCTACCACGGATTTGTGCGCTCACTCCTGATCCCCCAGGAGGGTTATTCATCGTGTCCTCTTTACAGTGTTGCTGGGATTAGACGAGCTCATGCGCTCAAAAATAATGACAAGGGTTATTTAGTGTCAGTGTTCAAAGCCACTGTTTACCATGCCACTGCACACAATGACGCTGTCCGTCAGGAATAAATCACTTCCTCAGGAAGCAGGGAAATGACTGTCTGTTTGAAAATAGACGTAATGCATGAAATACATTTTAGTAGCAGTTTAAAAGATGCCAAAACACACAAACTGCAACAAGCTAAAAGGCGGGAGAGTAAGATGGCAATTTAATGGGAGGAGCCGTATTGTGAAAAATGGACTTTTATGAGCTTTTAGTGTGTTACTTCCTTATAAAAGTCATTGTTTTTCTTCATTTATACATATTTGAGTAATCTATACGAATATTCAGTCCAGGCTCTAACTCCAAACTACCGACTTACCACCAATCGAAGTAGCTAGGTGGCACCAATTATAGGCAACAAATACGTGTGCGCAGCATTGTAGCAAGACGCCCACTTTGTTTGAGAGAGACTCCAAAAATCCTAACCTACCCACTCTGAGGAGGAAGCCAACAGCCTGCCAGATGTCATTAGAAGAAGACTTTCTCTGAGACAGGCAGCGATCAGCTAGCAGAAGTTTTGCTCCAGAGTTCAAAGGAAAGGCTTCTCTTTTTTTCCTTTTACATTTTTTAGCGCTGGAGGATGACAAGTTGGACAAAATGTGGTTGCATTCATCATGAGTTTATTTGTTATACCGAAAGATGGATCTGCTAAGCCTGGATGGTCTTCCCTTCCTTACCAGATCGTCACTCTGCCGTGGTGAGCCTCGCCTGCCTTCTACCTGAAAGTCAATATTATGGTCCAATCTGCCCTCATCGTGTCCCTACAGCTCCACAAATATCATCCATGCTTAGGGATGGTGAAACCGATGCAAAGTCATTAAAAATGGGCTTACCAACACGTCAAAACCTGCGGTGGTTCAGTGCAGTGAGCTGTTTTACCTTCATGTTGGAAATTTGAAATACAAAAAAACTCATATTTAACATCATATTAGTTTCTGTAGTGGTGAGGGAAACATATTTAGCTTATATATGTCTGTAGTTGACTTTTTGAACATTAAAGAATGACGCAGCTCCTTTAAATTCTGGTTTTCTTGGACAACAGTCTTTGCTTGAGAACATAAGTGCTTAGAGACAGTGCAGTCTTTCTAAAGGTGTAAACATGTTGGCAGGGAGTGTTTATATTTAGCTGAGGGCAGAGAGGCTGTAATGTACAGTGCAGAGGTCAAAGGAAAATGGAAAGGAAAATACACCATGAGGATGGAAAAGTAGAAGATGTAGGTCAAAATCAGTTTATTTTTCTCATATAGTTAAAGTGCATTTCCATCTTTAGATTTCTCTTTTTGAAAATGCGATCTGACAACATAATCTTAACCAGTGATTCCCAACCCCTGGTCCTCAAGGCACACTATCCTGAAGACTTTCCATGTTTCCCTGTTGAAACACAGCTGACTCACATTATGGGTCAGAAGCAGACTGGTGAAGAGCTCGTCAGAGATCCATTTAATTTGAATCAGCTGTGTCCAAGCAGGGAAAAATGGAAAGTCTTCGGGATAGTGTGCCTTGAAGACCAGGGTTGGGAATCACTGATCTATACAACATCTCGGATGCTGCCCCACAGATCTCGGCATAAAAAAGTTCCTCCTTTTCCTGCCAGAAGTGGTGCACTTATAGTGCACCATTACTGCACTATCACTGGCTGAATGGCTTGTCCCACAAAAACGCCATCACTTACGGTGTCCAAACTTGTAGAAACATCCTTGTTCCGGGCATTCATTTATGCTCTGAAATCGTTTCCCCTGGGCACACAGGCGTTTCTCTGTGTGATTGAATTAGCAGACAAGTCGCTGGTAAGTGGCTGGCAGTCGGCTGAAAGGGGAACTTTTTCATGCCCAGATCTGTATGTGCAAAACGAAGCACACTACTCGCACTAAACAGTGCTGACATAGTGGAAGAGGTGGGACTTTTGAACTGTTCTCAGAGCTGAATAATGGCGGTGAACGAAGCAGTGGCTGGTGGTGGGTGTATTGTACAGATGTAGGTAATGTTTATGAAATTATTCAGACATAATTACTAATGTATATTGTGGCTACCAAGCTGTTCACTCCCTGATGACAGTTATGATCTGGTCATGTGTTTGAGACTGCGGTTATACCGGCTCTGTAGAGTTAGCTCATGTAAGCAGTCAGTGCTCGTCTGTCACTTCTGGTAAGTGCAGTGCTTCGGGTCAGCATTTACCGACAGTAGTGTACACTACAGACAATGTATACGGTGTGCATTGCGTACTGAGTTCCAGTTCACTCAGGCAAGTGCGCGGTTTGTGACACGGCCACAGTACAGGTACAATGCAAGATGGATGTCAGTTTAGCCGTCAACAGGGGGCGTCACTGAGAAAATCAGACAAAGTTTGGTAGGGTGTCTTTAAAAAGGTCTCATTTTTTCTGCTTATATATTTTAAGGCTTGAATTACAGCTTCATTCAAATGACTCTGCAGCCAGAAACAAGCATGTGACCATACACAATGTGCTTTCACAATACCGCTGTAAAATGTATTTTTATAATTGTATTGTATTATGTATTTTTAGGCAAATAGTGTATGCTGAGTGACTCTGCATTATTGCAAACGATGAGTATAAAGATTTCCCATCCATCACAATAGGCGCTTTTGGACTGTAGGAACCTTTTGGAGTTCCTATAACCTTTTCGGGAACCAGGCCGTTTTTTTTGCGCATTCGGACACATAGGAACTAGGGACCTCAGATCACAGTTCCGATAACCTTTTTAGCTCCTACTCCGAGGCAGGGTCTTTTCGGGGTTCCATAGGAGCTAAAATACGTAGGTGTTTGGTGATTGGTAGAACTAGCAAGCCCCGCCCCTTGCGTGGGCTCTGCTTCTTCCAGCCCTGCCATATTTAAAAAGTCTCACAGCTGTTTAACTGTTTACCGAGATCGTAATAACGACAAGAACTATTACAATAGAAGTGTACCAATTCATTATTAAATCGATCACACTGGTGCACATCCTGAATCGATAACTGTTTTGAAATGTCCAAAAGCAATTATTTTCATATAAATTTAATGACCAAACACAGCTGCAAAGTATAGCAGTAGAATCTGCGGCTGCCGCCTGGACACTTTAGTGGACGGACCGGCCACTTAAGTTCCGGGAGCACTTCAACAAAAGGTAAACAAGACGTTAGTAGAGCAGCTTGCTAACGGGGGCTGTTCTGTTACATATGACCGTGATGAGGGAAAGCTAGTAAGTTAGCTTTTATAATAGCTTTGAATCAAAGAGATGAGAAACCTCAGATTTGTATCAACTCTGCTGGGGCATAAATTTGTCACTGTTGCAACTGTGTCACACATGGTCCCTAACAACGTCCTCCCTCATGTGCGAGCGCACACTGAAAGCAAAGGGTAGTTCTTATAACTAAACTCGGGAGGTGTAGTTATAGGAACTGCGTTCTTAGAACCTCTCTGTCTGAATGCACCTAATAATACATCAATTAATGCCCAGTCACCTGGAGATTTACATGACTTTACTCAAATGACCATGCAGTAATGAGTTATTTCCTTTTCCCTCATTTTTGTTTTCATCTTTTAATATTATTTAAACTTAATTGGGTAAGACAGTTCATGAAAAAAATGTTTTTTGACAGCTATCAGATAAAAAAACTTTAAAATATAAATAAAAAGAAAATTGATAAATTGTTGTACACATATCACACACTGTTCAAATATGCAAGTGAAATTACAGGTTAAAAGTATAAATATCAGAGGTGACTAGCCAAAAGGATAGTTTCAATTGAGAAGTACAACTTCTGATAGAAAAACTACAGGGAATGCGTTCTACACATTCACCTTTACTGTAAGTCGTCCAAATTGATATGCTGGTGATCATCTGCTGATGTTTGATGTCACAGATAAGCAATCTTCTCCCCTCACTCTTACCACATGACTCAACATTTATTTTCTTTGAAGATTAATTCAATACTCTGTAAAGTGATTTTTATGCAGACCAGTGAAGGTATTTTACAGTTTTTCATAAGATCACATCTATCCTATTCAGCTGTGACAGGACCATATTTCCCACGTGTGAACATATTACAAGTTTTCCTCTGAGACTTGGCCTGTTTTTCATTGAAAAATATGACATTTTATCAACATAAACTCATGAACAGAAGCTCCTTTTCTCCCCAGATGAGTTTCCCATATTTAGAGTTGTAGATACAGCTGAAGGTGTTGTAGAAACAAGGTTACTGGTAGAGCATTAATATGCTGCCTATGTTCCAACCTGTATGTCTTTGTAGTTCTTCCCACTCATGCTGTGCCTGGCTGGCGTAACATTTCATCATCTTTTTCTTCTTTTATCGTTGTGACAGAAAAAGCAAATTCAACAGATATTAATGATGAAGCTTTACTAAACCTTTTTTAATTTGACAAAGACTTAGAAAATCTGTGTTTTGTTTTTTTCAATTTTGTTTGATGGCAGAAACGTTTTCAGATTTAATTTAGATGTTTGCACATTTGGAGTTCTGATCCTGACATGTATCTTATTAAAGATTTTACATGAAATCCAAACAAGTCAGAAATATGCGTGCTTCATTATTCCATGAAAGATAATGAGCCTTTTTTCTTCCCGTCTTATGCATCAGGAATGTGACTGGTTACAAATTCATTTAGCAGGGAGCCTTCCATAAAATCTTCAATATAGTTCTCGATGATCTTTCTCAAAAAAGGGAGGAACAATGAGTCCTGAAGCAGATGGTGTAGTACTCAGAGGACCCCGTCTGATCTGATCCGATCCTCATGGAGCCTGTCTTAGATTACAAGAAGAGCTAAAGACACTAAGACTCATATGTGAGGCTATTGAGCTTATTGTAAATAAGATTTTATTATTATTGTTACATGAGCTGCAGGTAGGCTAAGTCTTTCACTGATATTTCAATATATGGATTTCAGACCCATCAATAATTCATGCCCACATGACTTCCTCCAAGGCCACTGAGTTGTTCTTGCTAATCCAAGACTTGAAAAATGTCCATATCCCAAAAACACAGATCATGTCTGGTCTTTCTTTATCCCCCAAAACTCTTGCTCTTTTTCACCCACAGCTTTTCAGCTCTGCATTAATGCTGCTGGAGCAAACAGCATTGAGGTCAATGCGGAAAAACAGAAAAGTGCAAAAACATTGTAGTTCTTTCTTCATCCACTAGGGGCTGCAAAAAGAGCAAATCCCCACAGACTCCCATGTTAAAAACGCCAACTTTACTGCAAAAATAAACATGTTTACAGCCTTGTTCCAAAAATCATTTTAGATTTAATAGGTCAAGTGTACCTTCATGTCAGCTGTGAGGGGTGTTTTTTTTTTTTTTTTATACCAAATCTGTTTAGATGGTTTTAATCTTGAAATTACACATAATTAGGGGCATGTGGGCCGGATGCCGGCCAGTGGCTAGCAGTTAGCTCCTTGTTTGCCCTCAGTAAAGCCTATAGCAGACTAGCACGACAGCAGTTTTTAGCAGCTAACAGCAAATCCAAACATGCCTCACCTTTAGCCCGCTGCTTAGGGAGTAATCTTCATTAGTTCCTATAAATCGTGGGTCCCATAATCATAATTGAATCGAATCGTGAAGTAATCTAGATGGGGCAACACTACACACGATGCAGCGAAGATGGCGACCATGGTAACACCCAACTGGCTTTATTTTTAGTTCTTGAAAAACCAACAGTTGAGGTAGCGGAAGGTTTGTCCACTTTTCTTACAGTCTCTGTGGTGGAGCAGCGAATGTGTTGGACAACAGCATCGTGTTGTAAGATGCCATAAAAACTCATGTAAGTTTGATTATAATCTACTCTTTTATTTTCCAAAAGTGAAATCTGCAGATTCCATGCTCTTAATCTGATTGTTTACCTTCCTCAATCTGGCAATGGTTGCACCGTAAAAGTTATCTAAGCTTGAAAAACAAAACAAAAAAAATCTTATTCTTAATATTTATTGGTCAATTTGTTGAAGAGGGAGTTGTACAGAAGTTAAAAGTGACTGGATGTTCTTTTCTTTCTCTAACTTTGTGCCAGCTGTCATGCGGCTTCTTGTTCATTTTCGCAGCCACTGAACAAACTATGGTTCAACAGTCAGCCAGTACATTTGTTTAGTGAAATTAGCTGTAAAGTGTGACCGCTGGTTAAACATGGAAAGTTTAATTTAGGGGCAGCACTAATTTGGGTGAAAGTGGTGAGAAAATGCAGCCATTCTTTATTCAAGTTCTCCATGAGGTTGAATAACCAACCTCCACTTACTTTAAACAAAAGCATCTATTGATAAAAAATATTGATACCTTTACTTCTTATAACAATGATGCTCCTCTCAAAAAACGTGAGCTCTTATAGTCCCCCTGTGCTTCTATGCACTATGTTGGCCACAAAATTAAGTGGTCTTTTTTTTTTCTTTTATGAATGTCTTCTAAACAGACTTCAATTAAACTATTTAAGTGGTTATTTGAAAGTGAACTTCAGTTAAATTCTGTTCTGTCATTACAGTGCCTATCGGTTGTGGAAATCTAAAAAACAGGTGTACAAATGGAGAAAACTTAATACATACTGCATATGTGCAGGGGAAAGAGTAAAAAAATTAAAGGAACAGGTGTATGGGATTTGTAAAGAGTGAACACAAGCTGAAGACACATGAAAGGTAAGAATGTACAGATACGCTTTATGCTTTGGCAGTGAATGGCAGGCAGTATGATTTGAAAGCAGAAAGTGTCAGTGGCGTTTGCTTGAAATAGAAAGTCACAGTGCTCCACAGATTAAACTAAATTAGACTATTTGGTAAATAACAGTAAAATACTAAGTTTTGTAAACATAGGAGAAAAGTAGCATGCTTTTAAAGGCAGGATCACCCTCCTCTCCATGAAAGATGGACAAGACTTGGTTATGTTATTAGGCTGCTTCGCTGCAACCAGTGCAGGGTGTCTGTAATCTGTGCCGGGCTAAATTAAATCTGAGGATTATGAAGGCATCCCGCAGGGAACATGCTGCAACCTGTCACAGAGGTCGGTATAAATTACAGATTATCCAGCCAGATGTGGGCCATGTATGTGAGATATATCAAAGGCCACAGGCACATATTGGCCATTTCACGATCCACCTCGCTAATACAAGGTTGGACTCTGTTTTCCACCATCTGAACTCTCAGTGGCAAAGATTCAAGGTGTTGTGAGCGTTCTTCAGATTCTGCTCCATACTGACATAAAAATAAACTGACTGGCAGCTTTATTTGTTACACTTTGCGACAACTGAATTTGACATGGATGCTCAGCAACAATATACTCAAGTAGGTAATGATATTCAAATGATGCCCAGTTGGTCTGTGGAGCCCAAAGTGTGCCAAGAATACCTCCCCCACACCGTAACACAGCAAGATAAATCCATGCTTTCATGATGTTTCCACCAAATTCTGAGCCTAACATCTGAATATGGAGCTAAAATGGAGTCTCATCAGACTAGCAACCTTTTCTATTGTCCAGTTTTGGTGAGTCTGTGTGAATTGTAGCCTCAGGCTACTTCTACATTAACACTGCTAAGGTTATGCAGGGTAGATCCCACATAAACTTATGCCTGTCCAAACACGCACAATGCATTGTTTACAACCCCGCCGCCCGTAGGCGCAACCCCGACCTAGTAGGCATGCGCGTGTGATCTTTACAAGCACCTCCACATGTAAAAAAAGGAGCAGCAAAGTCCCATCTGAATGATTCGCCTCCATCTTGCTATTTACCTCTGACTGGTTGTGGCGCGATGCGTTCCTTATGACGTCACTTCCTCATCAAACTCCGTGTTTAAATGCCTACGAGTCTACACCAATCCAAGAACATGAGGTTCAAGAATTAGATGGCACACTTGCCCGTGTAAAAAAAATAACTAGGGAGGGGAACTTTAAATGATGGCCAAAAAAACGGGATATTGGCTAAATATTTATGGTTTAAAGTGCTGATATTTTTTGTCATGTTTTTATAGATCAAAATGTTCTTCGTGATGATCTATGTAAAAGAAACAGGTGCGCCTGCTTGAATGACTTATTAGGAAATATTTCTGTATTTCAGCACATCTGACCAGACTGTGGCGCTGTTCGCCGAAACCGGACGTGACGTCTGCCAGAAAACGTTCTCAGCTCATTTATTTAACATTGAAGTCGCTGGCTTCACGGAGGCTAGGTTTGCTCAGGAAAAGCTATTAGCATTTAGCCGAGCCTCTTAAACATTGGATATTTATGTAAATACATGTCTGATTAACTTCTAACTGCACAGAACTACTTATTTTGTCTTGGTGTGTTGTTGAATGGCAAAGTTACTTGAAGTTAAGGTCGTGTCATCAGCACGATATGACCGATATGACAAAGCCGGTTCAGGTGTGAAGACAGTGGTGAAAAACCGGAGAAAGGTTTCACTATCTCCACAAAACTGCTGCAGTACATACTACCAGAGTTGTATAAAGTACCCAAAAGCCATATTTGAGTAAAAGTAAAAGTACGTTACTGGAAAATTACTCAAGTATAATTAAAAGTCGCCTGCTAGAATATAACCTGAGTAAAAGTAAAAAAGTTGCTAGTATTTACTGTACTTAAGAATCAAAAGGAAAAAGTACTGTTAATAAAGCGCAATCAGAAATGTGAGTTTAACTTTTTTTTCATTCCTGTTTGATTTAGTTTTTAAGTTTTGTTTAATTTGCAAATTGTAAAGGAGCTTCAACACCTCCTTACGTAAACCCAACCGTATAGAATAACAATGGATTAGATTTAGATTGTGCTTTTTCTTGCAGGATATAGAAAAATACACACAAACACATCCATATAGACATACGTGCATGCCTACCAACATTCATACCCACGTGCATTCAATATTAAATCATTCCTAATAAACTTTTGGTGCTCGGAGGTGATGCAAACAAACAAAAAACTTGATTGGTTGAACTTTAACATGACTGCAGTGCGACAGCACTTGAACTGTCCATCCAGTCATTACTGAACCCTGAAAAACCTCAAAAGAAGTTGTTTCTCTAAATGGCAAGAACTCACTCTCGGTCTTCTTGAGCTGAAGACCAGACCAGCGATGCTAAACAGCCTTTCGCCTGCTGCTGAGGCAGGTAAAGGTGCGTTTAGCTTCAGAGACGGCTGCACAAGGCTGCTACTTGTGGCTACTAGTCCCACTACAACAAAACAAAGATTGTCCAGTGGCTGTTATTTTGTAACGAGTAACTAAGATGCTCAGGTAAATGTAATGGAGTAAAAGTATTGATTTTTTTCGGAAAATGTAGTGAAGTAAAAGTAAAAGTCATCAGAAATAGAAGTAGTAAAGTCAAAATATATAAAAATACTACTTAAATAAAGTATTTTTACTTTGTTACTATACACAATATTACGATATTACTATACTGTATGATGAAAGGGCGGATTTCTTCAAAACTTTTGTGGTTTTACTACATTTCGGTGTCGTGGGGACGGCCCCTAAAACGGCTGGGATTAGCTCAGAGGCCGTGCTTCACACAAATCCAGTGTCAATTGGCTTTAACACCTGTCCTCAGTCCCACCTGGTTACCTTTATAACTGGAGATGTTCACCTCCAGACTGAAAACAAAGCCAGCAGCACGAAGCTGCTGCTGGCTGATCCCACCCTGATCCTCACTTTCAGTCAGACATTAATGGCTATGTTAGACATGAAAATCATCCTTGCTTTTAACCCAAAGCCACTAGCATCTGATGTTTAAACGAGCTAAATGTGAGTTTCTTCAGCTGACCTAAAAGCAAAAAACAAAATAAGTACAGCGTTGAGTTGCAGAAACTTTATGTTGATGTATATCAAAGAATATCACTGATGCCGTAAATTATTGTGTGGCCAAAGACATTAACATCATCATCCTGTCCACCCCTTCTGTGTATATGGTCACACTTCCTCACACTCAAATTACAGCCATCCAAGTAAAGTAATCATTAGTAAACATTTTTTAATAGAATAATGAGGAGAGGAATCTGATCTTCTTAAAATTGTGATTGGTTTAAAGTGCTTGTTTTTCTTTCATCAGTTTCTGACAAGTCCGGTGGTTTTTATGAGGAATATTCTTCATTTGCTTTCATAGAAATTCATTTCAAAGCTACAAATTCCACTCTGCTTTTTTTTTTTCTGAAGTCATTTGTACTGTGCTTCCGTGTGAGTCACCATTAAAAGTGGCATCTGTGAAAGCTTTCATGGAAGAAGGCTGAATCACCGCTGAGTCTCAGCTGAGAGGAGAGACCAGGCAAAGGACAGATACAGTACAACCGTTCATTTTCTCTTGCTGCTTTCCTTTTAGTGCATTTCTTTTCCTGTCCATCTGCTCTTAGGTCATGGAGGTACTTTCAGAAAGCCTGTAGAAATGGATGGAGATGGATGAGCATGAATGGATAAAATGACAGGAATTGTCAGGATAAAGTTCATTTCTTGCTTAAAAACAGGTAAACAAAGTGGGATCATTTCAACTCAATTTTCACTTAAAAACACTGGGAACGCCTTGAGATCTCCCGGGGTGAGCTGGTGGATGTGGCCAGGGAGAGGGAAGTCTGGGCCCGCAACCTGATCCCGGATAAGTGGAAAGAAGACGATGACAATGACACTATTAAAAAAGTGTTGAAGCAATTCTGCAACTTCTACCTTTTTAAAATAGAAGCTTTTGTATTCTCATCTGTTCTGTCATAAATTAAATTTTCTGCGCATGGTCTATCTGCAAGGACTCTTGGGCCCTGATTTACAAAGAATCCACATAAAGACCGCTAATTTCTTTGCCGCGCAGATAAAAAGCGTGCGCTGTCTCTTCAGCGTTTGCGGGTGATCTACAAAGATTACACACGCAATCTGTAACAGGTGCAAACAGCAGTATTTAAATGAGGATTTAGCGTGCGCTATTGCAGTGCCATGGAAAGTTTAGAAGAACATTTGGTAAACGCAAAATGAAATTCGTCCTGATAGAGAGATATTAGTTAGTGGCAAAAAAAAAAACAGGATATAAGATAAATATGAAGAGTTCATTTGCAAAAGTAGTCCGCCATTTAGAAAAAACGGATTTAACAGCTTTTTCCAAATAAACTCTTCATTTATTTTTTTGAATATTTTCCCCAAATCAATCTCACATGAAGTAGAGGGTTTTAATGATGTAAAATGGAGATAGGATGTTTGTACAGAGATGAAAAGCAGTTAACTCTGTTTTTCCACAATGGCGTTTGTCTGTTTTTGCAAATCAACTCTTTATATAATAACTATAAATAAAAACAATGCAGCAGGTTTCCCTGTGGGTCGTAAGAAGAGGCCAGTTCATAAGGACATGGATAAGGAGACGCTGTGAAAGAGGTTGATATTACGCATGCAGCGCACACTCTTTGGCACAATGCCAGGTACTGGACCTGCGTAATTGCCCCCCACCCCACGCAAAACTCAGTAAAAAATAGTATCAATTGTTTGTGCTACGTTACTGGTTATTTTCACTGAGTTTACTGTGGGGTGGGGGCCAACTTCACGCAGGACAGCAACCTCAGAGCAGCAGCAGGAGCATCGGTCTGGAGAGGCGAGGGCCCAAGAGTTAATCTGAATTTAAAAAATGAAAGAAAATAAAAAAGACATAATTAATTTCGGCTTTAACTAGCCTACCATTATCCTAGAGCTGCAGATGTTCTGATTCATCTGTCTACAATAACTCGTATTAAACAGTGATGGTGATTGTTATTTAATTAGATAATGAAAACTTGACGTGTCGCCTGCACACCTCATGAGAAATGATTTTGACTGCTGGATGTCTGCAGTCCTGCAGCAGCACTCTTTCAGCCATCAGTGCGTAAAGCTTCCAGCTAACACCTGCTTTTCAGATGTCCGTTGATAAATCACATTGCGCGTGTTAAGCTGAGTTGTTTGCATAGGTTCCTCCCAATATTTTGTGCCTTCTGGCAGAAATGCCCAGGTTGCATAGACAAATACAACAGGAGACGGGGAGCAAGCAGCTGTCAATCAGTCACTTGGTTTGGAGGCCTCTGAATTCATGACATCAGCTCCTGTCCATTATTGAAGTGTTGGACTCGTGACAAAGATGTTTTTCCCAACATGAACTGTTTACTGGTATGCTGGTAACGCTGCCTGTATCAGTTTCTCTGTGGAGCCTGTTTTCAGTTGTAAACAGGATTTAATCTACCAACAGAGCTACGATGCACACAGAGAGACTGAAAAGCGTCTCGCTGCTCATCTTTGAAAAAGAGCTCACTGAGAAACTGTGCCGTGCCGTTGCCGTCCACCAGGTGCATCACGCATTGCGCCCAGTGCCAAGCAGGGACAAAAGCATCAGGCTGACCATCCTCCTCAAAGTGGAGTCTTGCCGGACGGGGTTTTACCAGGGGGGGGGGGGGAAAAGAGGGAAAGGGGGGGGGGGGGGGGGGGGGGGGGGGGGGGGGGGGGGGGGGGGAGAAGGGGGGGGAAGGAGAAAAAAAAAAGAGAGGGGGGGGGGGGGGGAAAAAGGAAAAAAGAAAAAAAAAAAAAAAAAAAAGAGGAGAAAAAAAAAAAAAAAAAATTTTTAAAAAGGAGGAGAAAAAAAAAAAAAAAAAAAAAAAAGGGAAGGGGAAAGAAGGGGGAAGGGGGGGGAGAGAAGGAAAAAAGGCCGGAAGGAAGGGGGGGGAGGGAAAAAAAAAAAAAAAAAAAAAAAAAAAAAAAAAAAAAAAAAAAGAAGGGGATGGAGGGACGCGGAAGAAAAAAAAAGAAAAAAAAAGAAAAAAAAAAAAGAAAAAAGAAGGAAAAGAAAAAAGAAAGAGAGAGAAAAAAAGAGAAAAGGAAAGAAAAAAAGAAGGAAGAAAAAAAAAAAAAAAAAAAAAAAAAAAAAAAAAAAAAAAAAAAAAAAAAAAAAAAAAAAAAAAAAAAAAAAAAAAGAATTACGGCTTATACCATTCAATAGAAACACTTACATATCGCTTTTGTACTTTTTCGAAATTTAAAGGGACTAGAGGCTAGATTAAGAAACGAAACTCGCGACTGCCGCTTCAGGTAACTGCAGCCACGAGCCAAGCCATCACGGCAGCGTGCACAAACTGAAGCTATAATGTTTTTCACTACGCTTTTTCTTCGTAGTTCCACTTTTTAGCGTCTTTCAGTTGATCTGGATCGTTTGCTGAGGGCAGAAGAATCCATAACTATTGCTTACAGTGTTTGAATTTACCGCGACCGTCTTCTTCCTGCATCAAAACTGCAGATGTAGCGTCATTTGACGTCACGTCCGCAGGGCAGCGCGGGAAATTCGGCAACCGCATTGCAGCGCATTTTGCAGCACACAGCCTGTTCAAGACAACGGAGAGAAACATGGGTGGAAACGTTATTTATGGTATTTAGCGCTTTATCACCCATCAGTATTACAAAAATAGACATGCATGTTTGTTTGTTTTTTAAATTCCTGCCTCTAGTCCCTTGAAGAAATATGGCGTTTATTTTTCGAAAAAGTCTAATGGAAACCCAGTCATTACCACGTAGTTTCCATTCCAGCTGGACCAACTTGGAAAAAGTAGATGCTTCCACAGTGTCAGGGTAAAAACTTTGTAATATGACGCAGATTAATGATCACAAAGTTGGCGGCTTTGTCTGCGGACAGGTAGAACACACACACTGTAAGACTCAGAAATGAGATCCCATAATTTTCTACAGACAGTGTCGTTACCAAGGGGAAAACTCCGCTGGAGAAAAGTGAAACCCGGAAGTATATTTTTAAAAATTTTAGTTCTTTCTTCATCCGCTAGGGGCCGGCTCCAAAACAGAGCAAATCCCCACAGACTCCCATGTTAAAAAGACCAGCTTCACAGCAGGAATAAAAATGTTTACAGTCTGTTTCAAAAAATCATTTTAGGTTTAATAGGTCAAGTTTATCTTCATGTCAACTGTGAGGGGGGTGTTTTTTTTTAACTTATCTGTTTAGATGTTATTTAATCTTGAAATTACTCTTAATTCGGGGCATGTCCTTTTGTCTGACAGGCGGCAGGCTGGGTGCGGATTTTAGCCGTGTCAGCCAATAGTTAGCTCCCTGCTTACTCCCAGGAAGGCCTCAGCCTGTAGCAAAGTTGCACAACAGCAGTTTTCAGCTGGTTAACAGCAAGTCTGAGCGTAGCTTACCTTAAGACCGCCCATCTGTGTTTGTTCCTGGTCACTTCGGATTATCTGGGTTAGCATTTAGCTTAGCTGTTAATCATTTGCCCCGAGGGTTGGAGCGGCCCTGTCTTTGAACATTTCACTATTTTCCGGGAGCAACAGACACGGCAAGATGGCGACAGTGAGAAAAGCCCAACTGGCTTCACTTTAGCTCTTCGGACGTGACCGGATACTACGTCTTTTTTTTTTTTTTATCAGTCTTTGGTTGTTATTCTCTGGTATGGTGGCTTTCTAGGGACAACAGACACCATCCAACCAAATGACCTAATAAAGGCCTGTAAATGAATTATGTTAACTGCTTCAAACCTTGTGACTGCAAGTAAAATATAGCTGTAGACTTTTGGTGAGAAGCTCAAAACAGGTCTGAAATGGAACCTGTTAAGTAAGTTTTGTTTTAAAGATGTGAAAAATGAAAAACTAAAGTAGCTGATATAGTTTTGTAGTTTGGACAGTGACGCTGGAAACCTTTCATTTATAGGCTACTGTATTTTTTCACAGGTATTGCTAATCATTTTTCAACAACACAAAATTTGAACATTGAAGCTGTGTGCTGTTAGTTATTAAAAAATAGCATTGGAAAAAATCAGTATCTGTAGGTCAGGCTTTTTAAAGACTGATAATTGACTAGAAAACCACAATCAGTGCACCCCTAGTTTTTATGCATGTATTATTTACATCCAGGCCTTAGATGTGTTTGGTGTTCATGCTTGTGTACTTTCAACTGTCCTTCTGTTTGTTTTTTACTGGTTTCTGTGTGTCTTGTGTACAAAGGATGGCCTTACTTATTATACTGCAGCACAAGTTTACCTTCAGATACCAATAAAGTTACCTTGGCCTTGACTTTTGCAGAAGCTCTAAGCTCGTGGATTGAATCATGTTTTGTTTGGATGCTCAGCAGAGTCTTTTAGTTAAGTTTCTTTCTGTGATTATGGGTTGCTACATGTTGTGTGCAAAGATCTTCTTTACGGCACGTGTGTCCTTCTGCCTCATGTACACGGACGGGGCTCTCACCAAGAACAGGTTCAATCATAGCCTTTCAAAACATTCCATGCTCTCCCAAATTATTTTGCCCCTTTGTGCTTTTGTTGCACTTTCATTATATATCAAGGCTGAGGCTGTTGCAGTGCCTTTGCTTTGGTTGTGCTTGTATCTCTTAAGCACTAAAGATTCCAGATGCTGGCCTCCACAAACATTTCTTTTCAAATGAAATCCAATTTATTTGATTTGCACTACTTCGCTGTTTATTTAACAGTATCAACCCGCCTCTTCATCCTCCTCATCATTAAAGCTATGATGAAGCTACAATTAAAATCACATTTGACAATTTTGAACATTAACTTCTTTAAGTTATACTGTGCAAATTCTGGCCACTAGGAGCGCTAAACCTGTAACGGCGCCAATGTCTCACAGGCCTCACGGCAATGACGCAAATTCAAATCTCCTCTACCATGTTTGGATATTGAAATGAACGAGTCCATCTAGATTCAAGAATTTTCTGAAGGATTTTTCACCATTGGAGGATATGCCCCTGGCGGAGGTATGTGCCTCTAACTGTTTCTAATTATATGTTTACATTTTTGCCCCCACTTGTAGAATGTTATTGAATTGTATCTACGTAGCTGAATAGGAAACATCACACACAAACGCACAATGCAAAGATAAATGCGTAATCAAAGTAACTTTGACAAAACTCATGTTTTTTATGAGAACGTCTGGATTAGCTCAGCTTATGGGATACCGCTTCCTTCTGAACACCATATGAAAACCATACAACTACACAGGGACGCCCCCAAGGGGTGGCCAGGGGTGGCCAGTGCCCCCCTGAACAAAAAGCTGGCCACCCCACTGGCTACCCCTGCAAAAATTATATTTTTTTAATTTACATCAATTTTTATGTACTATTAATATGGTGCAGCAGGCTTTGCTTATATTTGTCAAAATCTTTATAGGCTAATAAAAATAAAATGAATAAAAATATTACACTAGAAACTACCACCTTCTGCCATTGGTGTTTTACCGTAGTCCCCCCCAGGTCTGTTACGCCTAATCAACTCAGCCTTTCTTATGCAAATTCATCCAGGAAGGTGCCACCCAGAACTGCCCCAACCAGTTTCTAATGCCCCTCTCACATTAGCACCTACTTACCTCGCCCTCTATGGGCCGACACCAGTCTACCCCCATTTAGTTTGTTCATATTACAATTGAGGCGTCCTCAGCTCTGGTGTTCAGTGTGAGTGAGGTCGTCATAGTGAAGTTTTGTGAAGTCATTTGTTTGCAACACACACACACTGAACTGCTTATTACAAGCGAAAAAAAGTCCTAGCCACTCTTAAAATAGGTATAAAAAAAAATTCTGCCAAGTGAAATTTTCTTATAATATTTCAATTCTTGAAATAAGATGCATTTGTCTTAAAACAAGTTCTTATATCTCACTGAAATGTTTCTTTTTAGGTGGTTTTGTCTTATTTTGAGTGTGGTGAGATATTTTGATTAGAAATTAGATTAAGATTAATAAGATCTGAGTTTTTACAGTGTATTGTTGAAATTAAGGAAGTTTGGTGCAGATAATGTCAGAGGCCCATTCATTCTGCCCCTTTCACTGCCATTATATGGATATACGGAGATCTACGACTAAACTAAATAGTGTCCAAAGGAGTCAGAGTGATGCAGAAATGTTACTGATGAGTAAATGCATGTAGGTTACTCTATAAATTCCAGAAATGAAGTCCAGGTTCAAATAAAACAAAAGTTATCCTTTAATAACCCTTGGCCACCCTGCTATTTTCTCTGGCCACCCTGTGGCCACCCCCAGAAAAAATTTCTGCGGGCGCCCCTGCAACTACACCAAGCAAATTGCTAATTGTTCTGTTACTTATTTGATCTTTACATAAATTTACAGAGAACACATTTATTGCTGCAAACCAGCCACAATTGCGCAAAATGTTTAGGGAGTCACGTTAGCTTTGGTCTATAGCAATTATCTTCTAGCCGCATTTCACTAACAGGAAACTATAGGCAGCTTACGGCTCTTATTGACGTTGTTGTTAATAAATGCTGACTGAAAAAAAATGAAAAGCATCCCATTTTCATATGTTTACACAACAGCCAAACTTACTTACCAGTCTAATGATACCGTGGCAAACAGAGAGTGGGTTTTGCTTCCACACTGCTGTTTCAGAAGACTCCGACTGAATTCTTTTCCAATGTTCACACATGTTTTTGATCTGCAGTGATCCCTGTGCCTCTTTCTTTTTCTGGCCTGCTCAGACATCACTTTCACCTTTTTACTTTGTTCCACCATGACAAAGCGTCAAGTAATGAGAGAAAGTAGCACAAGTAAAGCTTTCTGTGTTTACAGAAGAGGAGCCGTAAAGCAACTTGCTTTATGGCACTTTCATCAACGGCCCGCCTCTCCAAAGTTACGATGTCAGGTTTCTGCATAGGGCAGCCCGCTGACACATGTCAGTCACTATATATTTGCTCCAAAAAATCATAATACTGCTGATTTTAGGCTTAATATCAGAGTCAAAAGTTACACAGTATAACTTAAACATAACTTGCAAGGTGGATTGGTTAAGAGTGGGTCTCCCCATGGACTCCAACCTCCTCCAGGGTCTGAAAACATTCATGTTTGATTGAACTGGAGATTCAAAATTGACCTTAGGAATGAGCATGAGAGGTTGGTAATCATAGACAAAAACAGTCAGGCTGTGCCCTCCCCCTCATCCGACAGTGGTTTGGATAGACTCCGTCTCCCCTCTACGAACCTGAATTTGATAAAGCAAGTAGACAGTGGATGGTT
Source organism: Atherinomorus stipes (assembly GCA_023101725.1). Taxonomy (NCBI): domain Eukaryota; kingdom Metazoa; phylum Chordata; class Actinopteri; order Atheriniformes; family Atherinidae; genus Atherinomorus; species Atherinomorus stipes. The sequence goes on from JALJCO010003647.1 coordinate 39,072, forward strand.
GGAATTGTAACATTTTACCATTTCACATTCTTTACAAGACCTATTGTGGATAATTTATTAACTATGAATCCAACTTTGTTTTGAAACCGAGCTTGCAAGTTTTAATCTTACAGTTTTTCCAATTGCTAGCACACCAAAATGACTTGCATCGCACTATTAATTTAACAAACACACATTGAGCAAAACCTCCTTTCAAGTATCCAAAACTCTAAACACATTTTCTGCTTTACACCATAGACCGTTAATAGAGAGGCATGAACCTTCCCTTCACGTGGCCCATTGGTTTCTGAAGAGCTAAAAGTGAAGCCAGTCAATCAAAAGGACACGCCCTTGATTATGTGTAATTTTAAGATTAAATAATATCTAAACGGATGAGTTATTTAAAAAAAAATTCACCACCCTCACAGTTGACATGAAGGTAAACTTGACCTATTAAACCTAAACTGATTTTTTGGACCAGGCTCTTCCGGGTAGACTCATAGTTGGCCACCGGAGGTTGCCGCTTGCTTTACAGACATTCTGCAAATCAAAATGGCACTTTTTGAATGCATATAAGACAGAACAATCTGACATAGTTACATTTGCCATCACAAATTACTGCCATTCAAAAGAACATGAGCCAAATGGCCAATGAAAGAACTACAGTAGATAGTTGTTTAAGCTAAGGTGCAAATATGCAAGGTAAAAAATAAACTGTACAAAGTACAAGACAAGTGCAGCGACCACAAAGGTTTTTTGGCTTTTCCAAAACTACCGATAAAAATAAGCATACACCTCACAAATAAAGAACATTTTTAAAAAATCTACTTTTTTTCAGACGTCTCCATTACAGACTGAGGACATGAGCGCTAATCTCATCCAGCCTGGATTCATTCAGAGTTCTTTTCAGCAGAAAAATAACTCAGGACTGATGATGTCCAGGCTGATTCAGCAGAATGGTGACGTGACAGATTGGTTTTGTCACAGCCACCCAGATTAACGGGCTGATGCATGTGGATCAAATTGCACTAAATTCTCAACTTAACACAAGCTTATGGAAAGGGATGCGTTGTCACCTATTAGAGTAGAGCTGAATGAGTCAGAGCACATTATCTGTCGTTTGCAGTTATGCTGCTTTTAATGCCCCTTGTTTTAAATAGTGAGTTGATTCAAAAGAAGCTGATGCCAAAATTGACGGTGTCAGCAGTAAAGAGGATTTCACTGAGCCCTTAAAAGGTTGCAGTACAAATTTCTTATGCACTAATTTTTTGCATTAACTTGCAATAACATCCGGATTAGCTGCATTATGATACAGTTTCATGCATTTGTATTAGGCCACTGCTGGCTGCAAAAGTGAAAGTCAGTGCATCCGCTCGGCTGTGTATGCTCAGGCTTGAATTTGCCCCATTTTATTGAATAGAAATGAGAGGAGGTGGAGATGTAAATTTAGCTTTGGGTATGCCAGCTTTGTGGGATCAAGATTTGTGGCATTTTCTAGCAGACCAGAAAAAAAAAAGATACTTTGGTCCAAACAATCACCACATAAGAATTGTTATGTATATCATACAGTAGCTGCAGTAGACTGGCCTTATAAAATTATATGTAGGAATCAAATGCACAATATAAAGGACCAAGTATTTATTTCTTTTACTGTACAGTAACACTGGACCAATATACAACTAATGGTTCTGATGAAAACGGTTCATGCGTACACTTTTTAATGGATCAGCTGGATCCACTGGATAAAATAGCTTAAGTCAGTCACCCATTGACTCTTGGGTGTGTTATTTTTGTGATGAAGGATTTGTGTGATTTAAAATATTTATTCTGTATGTCATTATATTACTCTTAATGTTTTATATTATTGTTTGTTTTATATTCATATTATCTGATTGTATATATTTTGACACGTTTAAAGTTAAAAAAAAGGGGAAAAGGGGAAGAATAAAGAGAAAAAAAAAAGAAGGGAAAGGGAAGTGGAAGAGAAGGGAGGGGGGGGAAGAGAGGGAAAAATACAAGGGAAGAAGGAAAAAAAAAAGGGAAAAGGAGGGGGGAGAAAGAAAGAGAAAAGGGGGAGGAAAGAGAAAGAAGGAGAGAAGGGAGGTGAAAAAATGGGGAAGGAAGAAAAAGGGGGAGGAAAAAAAAAATAAAATAAGAAAAAAAATAAAAAAAAAAAAAAAAAAAAAAAAAAAAAATTTAATTTAATAAAAAAAAATATAAAAAAAAAAAACGGAAAAAAAAAAAAGAAAGGGGGGGGGGGGGGGGGGGGGGGGGGGGGGGGGGGGGGGGGGGGGGGGGGGGGGGGGGGGGGTAGAAGCCCGACCGGACCAGGGGGGGGGCATCCTCCGCAGCCGGGGGGGGGCAGGCCCTGGTAACTTATCCTGATTTGTGCAGTATTGTGTTAATTGTCTTTTTGTTTCCCGTTGTAATTGCAACAGTGGAATAACCGGGCTCTCATTCGTGTGATTTTCAAATGTTCTGTTTAAGGATTTGTGCACTTGAGAAATATCCATTTCACTTATTTTGTTAATCAAATCAAACATGGCTGCTTGTGCAGAAATTTGTGCACATTCTTTTTGTGCATGGGCGGGCTTGGAGGATGTCTCGCCTGGGGAGTAATTCAACGTAGAACCGCCACAGTCTGTGGTAATCCAAACTCTGTTCAGATTGGAGTTCTGGTGTCTCTTGTTCCAGTATTTTTCCTCATGAGGTCTTCCTTCCCGATCATTCATGTGAAGCACCGGGAGGTCCAGTCACTTAGGATCCAGTGGATGCTGGTAGGGTGGTGCCCAGGTTTCTCCCCATTAGCAGCTAAGCTGGTGAGAACCCCCACTCCAGGAGAGTCAGGGGTGCAACTACCTACTTTCTAAGTGGTATGCAGACACATCATATTGGGTATAAGGGGTATGCAGATGCATCACATACACATTTCTAGGCCTACGTGTTTTAAGTTACATCTTAGACAAACCACATAGCAAAACCAATGAAATATGAATCGAATGAAAGGCTTGTTACCAAGTCTCTGCAGAGCTACAACAAATGACATGCACATGAATTCAGCAATTTCATCCAGGTGTGTTGGAGAAGGTACAGTGTGCTCTAGAAGTTGCAGGATTTGCTCTTGAGGACTGGACTTGATGTACTAGAGCTGCATGTGTGTCTGATGTGAATATTGATAGTGAGTTGTGACTATCATAGGAATATATCATAAATGTGTGTGGATGTGGTCATACTGAGACTAGAAACATTACTGCTGCTGTAATAATGACAGAAGTCAGTGGCTGCTGATTGTTGGCTGACTGGTAGCTGGATTCAGACACAACATCCACGTTTACATCATTGCATTTACTGTCTAAACTGTCTTTCTTGTGTAGTAGACATTGTTTGGATAAAGATTATTTCATGTATGATCTATATTTACTGTTATTTGTATCAAACAGTAACTGTAACATTCAGAAATAATTTAATATAAAATTAAAAAGTACTGTAACTACAGTAATGATTACATACACAATAGTTATGACGCTATGAGAGAAAACACCTCTGCAGCAGCTTCTACAGGCATTTGTAGGACTTTCGATGTAGAGTTACCTGTTACTGCTGCAGCTGTCAGACTGAAACTTACTGTCATGTGTTCAGCATCAGTTATCATCAGCTGTGATTCTGCATCACTAATCTGACCAGTTCCAGTCACACACAGCTCCAACAGCATCACGAGGAAACTGCTTCATAACTTGCTAGCCTCCAGCTGGACACATCAAACGGCTTAATGTCAGAAAAAACTACAGCCTACCTCGACATGAAGCCTCTTCACTCTCTGAAAGCCGTTTCTTCGTGTTTATAAGTTGTTGACATGACGTCTGCCATTATTAGCGACTACGTGAGATGCACCCTCGGTAACCTACCCCCTCCCTCCCCCTCTCCCACCAAGCCAGTAGTTCCAACCAGCTCAGTGATAACTGCAGTATCTGCGGCTGTTTTATTATTATTTTCTTTTTAAGACAAAGCTCGAGGAAAGAAAGCCAGTCACGCTCTGAAATAAAGCAATTAATTAATTCTTTCTCTTTCTTTCTTTTCTTTCTTTCTCTTTCTCTCTGTCTTTCTTTCTTTCTTTCTTTCTTTCCGTTTGTGACTGCATGCTCACAGCGGTGCCTCTTGAGAGTGCTGTCTTTATGGCCTATGTCAAAGAGCTGTTCTGAAGCTCCAGCTGACAGCGTGCGCACTCCCTCAAGCGCGCACCATGCACGCTGGAGCACCCAGCGTATGGGGGATGTGAGAGGATGAGGGGGTGCTAATCAGTAAAGTACCTTAGTTATTGATGATCATATCCTTTACACATGCACAAAACAAAAGCTGATATGTACAGAAAATGCAATACTTGAATACATTTTCCACCATCGCTTTGACCCCCCCCCCACCACCACCACCACCACCAGTGCAGCGCCCCTATGCGCTACAAATGCTGCATACCCCCTTTTTGCGCCACTGAGGGGAGTGGTTCTAAATGCCAGTAATGCTCTGCTGTGGTCATTGTTCTCTTTCCAAAAGTCTTTGGTTTGAACCACATGTTCAACCTCCCTTTTGGTTTGTGGGTGGGCTGCCTTTTGTGAACTGGTACTTCTTCCAAACTTCCAAACTGTTGGAACAGCTCAGCTCTAATGAAAACTACCTGCTGTAACAACAGTTTCTGCAGATCCATGTTGGAAAAAGGTCTTCTTGATAGCTATACAGTAACAACACCCTCAGCCAAAGTGTGTGCTTTGGTATGTCAATATACTTTGAAAAAATAATCTAACATCCGAAGGTACTGTTTTCTTGACAGTTCAAAATCCATAGCGACCTTCAGCTACGGACAGTCTGAGACTGTAGTGGGCAACAGTGGTTTACAGTTTCTATATCCTGTATTTTTTGCCAGAGTTCACTTTTGTCCACCATTTGATCTATCTTTGCAGTAAAGCCAGGCCACCATACAGACTCTTTAGCCCTGGCCTTGCAGTTTAAAAATCCCCTGATGGCCTTCATGCAAATGCTTTCTGATCTCAGGGCTATTACAATTCTTTCTCCTTTCATGAGAAGGCTGTGAGCAAGGTGAAAGTCTGCTCTGTGCTGCCAGTATAGTTTAATCTGAATCTTGCATTTCTCAAGCCAACCAGACAGTGGTACTGTATGTCAGTTTTGTTTTTGTTTTGCTCATTTCATCTTCTCTTTATCCCCACCAACCATTCGTCTGCAGTCAGGAGACAAGTTACGACACAATCTGAAAATCTCAGCCTCTCTCTACAACTGGCCTTCCTGTGGGGCTCTGAGGAGATCATCAGCTGTGATGAGGTTATTTTCTTGGAACAGGGACAATATTGAATGAGAAGCATAGCAGACTCAGGTAAAATCTCAGGATCTGCAGTGAAAGATCATTCAACCCTCTTGTGCTCGACAGAGGAACAATGGGCTCATGGTCTGTCATCAGTGGGAACTGTGGACCCCACTGTGGAGAATCTTTCACAATTCCATGTGACTACTAGTGCTTCCTTTTCAATTTGTGCATAGCATCTCAGTGTCTGAGTCCTCTTGAGACGTGTGTTACTGGCCGCCATGAACCATCCATCTGTTCCTGTGCAACAGCTCTGATACCATATGTTGATGCATCAGCAGCAACCCTTGTGTCTGCAAGCACTTCGGCAGAGCTTAGCATCTCTATTAGTGTCATAAACTCCCTCCCGGGGCTCTGCCCACATCCATTCGTTTCTCTTTTTCTGCATTTCTTTCAGTAGCATGGTCATCTTGGCCAGCGACAGCATGGTAAACTTTGCGAGATAGTTGGTCATGCCCATGAGATGCTGCACATTTTCCACACGAGAAGGCTGTTGCATCTGCCAGATTGCCTTGACTTTATTTGGGTCAGGTTTGATGCCATTTGCTTAAACTTTAAGGCCCACAATTAGAATTTCCATCTTAACAAACTCCCATTTCTCGTTCAGAGGGAAACCCTCCTGCTGGAACTCCTGGAGCACCCGGTTCAACCTCGAGTTGTGCCCCTGTCTGTCAAATACAAGAACGTCATCAGCATGACAGATTACTCCAGGGATCAGCAAGTCCTGTCCTTGAGGGCTGGTGTCCTGCAGGTTTTAGATCGTTCCCTCCTCCGACACCTAATTAAAATCAGTTGGTTATTAACTCATTGACTGCCAGACCTTTTCTGAGCAGAGCGCTCCATATTGCCAGGATTTTTAAGCATTTTCACTGATTTTGGGAGATCCACAGAATATTGTGTACTATGCCAATACAAACACTGAATGCACCAAAGGAAAGCTTAGACTCTCTTCTTTTATCAGAAAAAAACCATTTGTTTCTAGCTTTTTCCATTCTTTAGTAATCTGCAGTAGAACATGGCTTTGTTGCAGCGAAAATGCCTGTTTCTGATCAAAAAGCTGAGAAAACGAGCTTTGAATGCGATCGTCCGCTTCAAGTGGAAAAGTGTCTTTGATGCCAATATTTTTTTACTTTAGTAACACCTTCATCATCTGATCAGCTGTTTACTTCTATGAAACAACAAATACAACACTGAGAAAAGAGTTTTGGAGGCAAAATAATTATTTACTAGCTAAATAAGTCATAACAAGTTTGTTTCACAACACAATATTTGGCAAAAACAAAAAGCAGAAACGTCTCTCTACTCCTCCCCCCTCCCTCATTCTCCTTCCACCGTTGCTTAGGTGCGCACGCAGTCCCCCCCCCCCCCCCCCGCGGGAAACAACTGCGTGCCGTAGACTTACTTTCACTTTCAGCTGCTGCACTTCGCTGCTGTATTTCCACCGTGTCTTCAATCGATCGTGTCTGTCTGTCACTGATCACTTTTCCCACAAACTTTCCTCCTTCATCCACCTCCTAAACTGCTTCGATTACGACTGGTCGCCAATGTTCTCTACCCCTCGAAGCAGTTGGAATCGAGCACACTTCTTGGGCTAACAGCTGTTAGCTCTAACAACCGCTAACAACACAGGAAGCATCATGGAGGCGCATCACTTCCTGATAGGTTTTTTTAAGCTTGTCTGACACCGCCATCTGCTGGATTAGATGAAAACTACCGAAAAAATCATGATCAGCCTTTGGTACTTTCTGACAAGCTCCTCCAACCCTTAATTAACATGGAAACACGTGAATGGCAGCCAGTGAGTTAACAGACGTGCAGAACTTGAAAAAGTTGGAGATGTACTATATTTTAATCAAGTATGTTGCAGCAGGTAAACCTATAAAACAATTACTCAATTCAGTCCTATGAGGGCCGCAATCCAGCAGGTTTTCCATGTGCAGAGCTTGGTGGGGTATTGGAGCTATTTAATTTGAGTCAGATGTGTTAGAGCAGGGAGAGATGGAAAGCCTGCTGGATTGTGGCCCTCGTAGGATTGAACTGAGTAACCCTGCTCTAAAACATGCAGGACCTTGTTGTACTAGAGTTGCTGATTCCTCATCTGAGACCTCTGAAAATGCCTGGTAGCTGATGCAATACGAGGTTTCCCACATGTAGTGATGGAGGTTGTCAGGGTTGTGACTCCAGTGTGAGAGGGATCTGGTCAAATCCAGCTTCAAGTTTTGTGAATACTCACGCATTTTTCATCATTGCAAGTGTTTGATCCACTTCAGCAAGGATGTGGCTTTCCCCTTTTCAGTCTGCCATTTATTAAAAGCTGTGCAATTAATCAACATTTGATTGTGATTTCAATTTTCATGTCAAACAATCTGCAAACTCATATAATTGAGTTAAAATGATTTACACATTTTCAAAAAGAGACGCGCATGCGCAATTCATTCCCTGCTACAACATGCAGCTGAAGAGTGAAGGTTTGTCAATTATCAGTAACGTACAGTATTTTTTGACAGAGAGAGAGAATGCTGAATAAATGCATTGTGTAACTACAAAAATAATTTGAATAATTGTGATTTTGATATTGACCAAAATTATCGTGATAATGATTTTTCCATAATCGAGCAGCCCTGTAGCGTTTATGGGTGCGAGGTTGACATGTATCCTGGGCAACTATTTACCAGGTTTTGGGATGATGACCATACCTGAGCCCCATGCTGTTGTTTTGGTGACTTTTGAGATAACTCCCATCACCTCCACTCTGTTCAACTCTGCTCATACTGTATCTCTTAGCGGGAAGGGGAAACATTGGGGGCAGAAACAGCAATGGGTGCAGCTCCCTGCTCTGACACAAAGTAGGTATCGGTACTGCATCCTTTTGTGCTTTGAGGCTGCCTCTCAATTTATACTGATAACTACCTACCCAGTCCTAGCAGCGTGTTGTTTGTTTTTTCCAGCTTACCATCTCTTTCAGGTTTGTACAGACCCTCAGGAATTGGCAAATCTGCCCTCATGTCAACTTTAAACTCAACATCCTCCCCATTTAACTTGACTTTCTCCCCCATGGTTGTGACCTCTCGGTGCTACTTCTCCTAGGAACACACATTCCTCACTGTTTCTCTCACCCTTATCTTTGACCTCACGCAGTCCTGCTGCTTCACCTGAACAACAAACTACAGCAAATTGCCGTTTTTCCCCAGATGCTTTTGACATTGGACGTCTCTAGCTGAGCAGTCTTTCCATGAGTCTTTTATTATTTTGACCACACCAGCGGCATCGTTTTCCACCTGGCTTATCTTTTGTCACCTCTTTATCTGTTGTCATGTATGTTTTCATATTTATTCTTACAGCATCCATGTTTTCTGTTTTGTCCTCTGTTGCAGTGCTGAGCAGAGTTGTTTGTTGTTTTTTCTCTGTTTACTCTGACTTTTTTTATAGCTTTTGTGATTGTTAGTGCAGAGTGCATTTGCAGCTCTTCTCACAGCTTTCTGTCCTTTACTCCTACTACAGATCTGTGTCTTATGTTCCTCTTTAAGTACTCCAAAGCTACAGTTTTCTGCATGTTTGCACACAGCTGTAACGCATGTTTTTGTGTTTTCTCCATCTTGTTAACATCTTGAATTGGACTGTCCTCTTTCAAAGATCACCTTGTGTTTTCCTACAGTGCTGCTTAAATGCTGCTTTAACAGCTCCATAGTTTATTTAATCTGCATAAGTCAAGGGCAAAACAGTCAACGCATTATCAGTGGTGTCCCTCATGAAATACAGGAGTGAATTCACCTGATATTTCTCAGATTTTCCATCAAGAGTCTTTGCAATACGAAACTTCTCAAATGCTCTGATCCATCTTGGCCATGCAGGACATTAATATCAAACAGCTCTGGGGGTGATTTGTACAGTCGTTGCCATCTCTGATGTTACAGCCCTTGTTTCATTGAGGGCTATTACATTTCATGATCAGAACTTTGCCATGTGGAGAACAAAGCTTTGAGAAGAATATTGCATTTAATTAGCTGCTCCCTCAGATCAGAAGTATTCCCTCCACTTGTCTTGCATTTTGCAAGACAAGTGACTTCATGCATGCAATGCTACATTCATTCCCATCAGGTACCAAAACGTGGTATCATTTCATTTTACATGAATCGGTAAATGGACTGTATTTATATAGCGCTTTTCTAGTCATACTGACCACTAAAAGCGCTTTACACGACATGTCACATTCACCCGGTCACACACACAATCATACACACATTCGTACTCCGATAGGTACATCGGGAGGCAATGTGGGGTTCAGTGTCTTGCCCAAGGACACTTCGGCATGTAATCTGGGGAAGCCTAGAATCATTCCGCCGACCCTCCGATTGAAAAACGACTGCTCTTCCACCTGAGCTACAGCCCCCCGGTACTCAATAGTACTGACAGAATTCGATAGGTACCCAGCCAACACCCAGGAGGACCAGGCCACCTGGCACGGGCCAGCACTTACCGCAGTGCCCCTGCCCCACGCACCGGGTACCAGGGCACCACCATGACCACCACACACCTTCCTGCGCTCCCAACACCCACACACACACACCCCCCATACACACAAGGATCCACCCACTCCTCCCTCCAACCCCCCACACATACACCCACCTCCCTCCACCCCCAACACCCCCCCCCCCCATACACACATAGACCCACCCACTCCTCCCTCCAACCCCCCACACATACACCCACCTCCCTCTACCCCAACACACACACACATCCCTCCCTCTGCCCCCACATATGCCCACGTTCCTCTCTCTTCCCCCTACACACCCCCTCCCCTTCCTCTCCCAACACATACACAAACACACTCCTCCCTCCCTCTAACGCTCACACCCTTCTCCCTCCAACCCCTCACACACGCACCCACCTCCCTCCACCCCCCAACATACTTGCACATGCCTCCCTCTGTCCCCCCCACATGCCCACATGTGCCTCCCTCTTCCCCCACACACCACCCTCCCTCCCTCCAACACAAACACACTTTTCCCTCTCTCTGACACTCACACCCACACCCTTCTCTCTCCAACCCCTCACACACGCCCCCACATCATTCCACCCCCCAACCCATAGTGCACACCTCCCTGTGCCCCCACACACGCCCACATGTTCCTCCCCTCCACACATCTCCCTCCTTCCTCCAACCACTCACACACTCACATCTCACTCTCACACACACCGTCACTCTCTCCTGCATACTTCTTCCTCTGTACACACCCCCAATACCCTCCCATAAGCCCCTCCTTCATGTGTGCCCTCTCCCTACCTTCATCCACACACACCTACACACTCCCTCTTCCTCCTACACACCTTTCCCCTACCGTGCAGTCCTCCCTCCTGTCACTTTCCCACATTCACGCTCTCAGACACCAACCCTTGAATACCTGCATCTCATCCACACACATGCCCATGGATACTTTATAGTATCACACACGTCGCTGCTGTCATAATTCAGTGTATGTCTTACTGTATGTTGCCATGGTTGTTGAACCAGTTTATTCACTCGAGTTCAGAGTTCACTTCCACAACCCAACGTCAGTTTCAAACTCTGGTCTGTGGCGATAATTCACAGCCATAAAGTTGTTTACAAATCACTCAACACGCCCCACACACTCACACAGCCTTTCCTCTAAAACTAAAACTGTACAGCTAGCAGTTGTCTTCTCCTACTTTTTTCTGTACCCTTCTCTTCTCTGTTTTTTTTTCCTTTCGCTGGCCTAATGTTGGATTCACAGCTCAACACTGACCCTGCGGTTTCCGGTGGGGTTGCTACATCTTCTGCGTTGAGTGACAGATCAACAAGACCTCAGAAAACACACCAAATTACGTATGCAACCAATGTGGGAGATGGACGAAACTGTTTATCTGGGTATTTGTCTCCTGCGTCAAGCATAAATGGGACTTCAGCCAGTCCTACAAGCTATGAATCATGGGATAAGCTTACTTTTTCATACAGTGCACCTGAATTTGGGCTTACTTTTGGTTTTTACAAAGTAAGGACTGTGTTATACGTATGTCATATTTATTTTTTATTCCAAGACTTGATTACAACCAGATTGTTTTATGAGCCAATACATACAACTAAGACCTGAAAAGACATGCTTTTTTTTTCTTTTTTAAATGATTAAATGAATCATAAAGAATTGAACAGTTATTGTGAGTCGATGCAAAACTTGGTGAGAGAAAAGTTTATCACACTGACCTTTGATTTCTGGCCAGAATCATTTGCCTTCATCAGAACGGTGAGACATGTCTGAGCAGATAGAATTTTAGTTTATCCCCATGAAATAGATGTGGAGCACAGTATGGATTGATGCTTGGCTTTACCAACGACCAAACTCTAAATTTGAGAAGATTGGCGGTAATAGTTGTCTTACACGTTAGAATGTATGAGAGAAAAAGGTTTTTTGAGGTAAGCTTAAGAAGAAATGGATTTTTTGGCTCAGAAATGGCACATAAATGAAGCTTAATTTCAGTGAAATTGAAAAAGCAACCAGTTTGCTGCAAGTTTCATTTCTCAAATGAAAGCTCAGAGATTGCTTAAAGCTGCTATGATATTATTCTCTGAGCTATTTCCAATGCCCCAACTTGCTTGAAAACATTTTTCCAAAGTTCTTTTTCCTTTTTTGTTTTGTTCTCTTTTTGTATTGTTTTGGTTTTTTTGGACAGCATAAATCTTTAAACACAGCGACTATGCCGTGCACTGGAATGAAATAAAATGCTGCTAACTTCTCATGTATAAACAACGTTTCCCAGGAGATGACTGAGGTCCAGATCTCCTCTGTTGCGTGTGAAGGGTCATAACGCTAGAATGAAGCACATCTGCAGCACTTAAAATATTCACTCACTGAGCTCCTGTTGGATGCTGGGGCTTCCTTTGATCCAGACTAAAGAGGTTACTGAGGTTTCTTTAAAGACACTTACTTATGATTAATGCAGTTCATTTCTCCTACACATTCCCAATCAGATACTCTCTTGTTGCTTTGGTTTCATTGGGATAAAGGGGACAGCTGTGGCTGTAAAAAGAAGCCACTGATGCTGTTATTGCTGCAGCAGCAATGACAGATGAGTAGCAGTACTGTCTCCATCACTTAAATCCTACAAATTACAAGGCAGATTTATCATTTTAAATGTTAAGCCTTTTTACCTCTGGGGAACCAAATACAGTAATTGATGCAATCTTTACTGGAAGAATCTCTGTCCATTCCCACCGAGTATAAATTTCAGCTGCACAGCAGTCAGTGGTTGTTGTTGTCTGATTCTCCTCTTCATGATGCTCATTTCAATAAATCTCCTTCAATAAGTGACAGATCTGGACTGCAGGCAGGCCAGTCAAACACACACACACACACACACACACATACTGTGTCTATAAAGCCACACTGTTGGAAGTCATGCATAATGAGGTCTGGGACTGTCTTCGTGAAATAACCTCTTGAGATAACATCACCTTGATGCCAGCTTATGTCTCGCCAAAGCCCCAATACACAGTTATGCATCAGTGATAGATGCAAGTCTTCCATGCCATAGATGCTGATACACCCATCACACATGCTGTGTTATATTTTCTGTTGTGGGATTTTTTTTTTTTAAATCACATTCTTGATTGTCTTTCTCATCTTTGGCATGTAGAACCAGATGGCAATTTTTTCCAATAGTAACTAAAATGTGGACTTTTTTGTGCTCCGTTTTTCTGTCCATTTGATGAGTTGGTTTCCAGAGGATTTTGCAGCATTTATACACAGAGGGATGTCCCAATACCAATGCCAGTATCGCTACTTGCTCTGATACTGGAGTATTTTGCTGTACAGTACTACTTGTCAAATACTCACTCATGACAGCCCCCTAATAGCAGACATCACCTAACTCACTGTGAAAATACTCTTCAATATGAGCGTCGCTGGCTTTGAGTTTACATCCAACTTATCAGAAGATGCTTTTCATTACACAACAATAGATTAAATATATCTGACTAGTATCATGTCCCTTGGATACTTTTCGAAACATTGGCGGCGGTCAGACCGGACTTTTTCCCCTCTCTCTTTCTCCCTCCCTACCACCGGACCTGCGGTACCCCCACATACAGTTACACATACTGACACATTATTCAGGATTCAGTTTGCCGGTGATAAGTTTCCTGATGATTCTGTTTTTTACGTTTTCCAAGTGTATTTTTGTTGAGCTGGTATAAGTTTGAATATGTAAAATTATGACAACACATTGTTAAAATACAGCAAACCGCAGCAGCATCAGGCTGTTTATAAGCTTTTAACGTCTTGTTTTATTTCTGCTCTTGTGAAATACGGCTGCTGTGTGACGATGTAGTTAAATGTCGGGCAGCAAAATGCCGACATCACACTTGAGCACGCAGACATGCTTCTCTTTATTTAGGGGGACGACGACACCTGTCATATTTCCCAACAATTACTCGGATTGGTGATCTGGATTCTTGCTACAGGGGTCCGACAACACTGCGCGGTCTTATGGTTGTTTTCTTAAATGTTTTGAGCATGAAACCACTGTCACCACGTCATGACGCAAATGGGAAACATGCACATAACTTGTGTCCTTTCTGGTCCTTTCACCACCCTCCACCCCACCCCACCCTTTGCATCTGACCATTCCAGACTGTAATAATTTTCCTCTCAATCTTTTCACAGTATCATCCACAGTCTATGTTGAAAAAAAATTGCCTTGAGATTGTTCTTTGGTTTATTTTGTTTTTTGTTTGTTTTCATTTTCTAAAACAGATAATTAATCTTTGAAGGAGCACAAAATATTGGTCTTAAACTATACTTGTACAGACTTTTTATTGCTGAGTGTTTTGTATCTGCAACACTTTGGACACATATTCTGACTTTAATGTGTTTTATAAATAAAGTGGATTGGATTGAATTCAATGGTAAATGCCCCTTTTAAATCCAGTGCTGACACCTTTACTCTTCACATATTAATAGTCCTCCAGAACAGCATTGCTTTTATATTTAATTATATTTCCAGTTTTTATCTGCCAAGCTCCCAGCAGTGTTGCTGGCAGCGCACTCGTTTGTTTCTTCTCAAACATGACAAATTTGGTCAATTAAGATGCTGAAAATCTGTTTGTTTTCTTCCTCTTTTGTTCCCTTCCTCTCTCTCTCTTTCTATCTTACTTCTTTTTGTTGGGTTTTTAATGAGTTCAGAAATTTGCCATTTTTTGGGGCATTTTTAGAGGGGATTTTTTTTTAAATAATCACTTGATTGTTTGAGAAAGGACATTTATTATCAAACATTTTCTTCTTATCATTTACATCATCTGAAAAATGGCTTACACAATTAAAAATTCTCCCAAAGTATGTTGAGCACAATTGTGAATGTCTTGTTAATTTCTAACTTTATCTGGTGTTAGATTATATTTTTCAAATGTATTTGTTTTTATTATTATTATTATATTACTATCTCGCTATTATATTATTACTCTCGCCTGTTAATAGCTGGGATAGGCTCCAGCAACCCCCGCGATCCTGAACTGGATAAGCGGTACAGAAAAATGACTGACTGATGACAGACTATTATTATTATTATTATTTTATGGCCTCTTTCCCTCTCCCTCTAAAGGTCTTGCTTTTTGCTGGGCCATATAAATATATATATATATATATATATATATATATATATATATATATATATATATATATATATATATATATATATATATATATATATATATATATATATATATATATATATTTATTTTATCTGCATTGCCTGGTTAAATGAAGGTTAAATTAATTAAATCCAAATGTTTTCATTGGATTTCAGAACACCTCCCACCTCTTCAAACATGGGATTCGTCAGTTGTTCAGGACATCTATAAAACATAAAAGCTTTCTAAAGTTTAAATAGTCAATCATCAAATCAAAAGGTTTTCTTTATTCATTCTGCAAACAGAGAGAAAAGGACTGAACCACTTCTGGTTTTGTCAAATGAAGAACTGTGGTTGCAGCTGTCTTTTAAAAACCTCTGACACGATTTCAGCTGAAGTAAAGAAAGTCATCCCAGCAGTTCTGTTAATTCTTTGGACATCCAGCCTCTAGGACGTGCAGTAAAGACAATCTTGTGACACTTCTCTGTAGTAGTTTTCCTTTCGTATAAAGCAGTTACACAATAGAGGACATTTTTAATAAAAAGCCATTCTGATTTCTTCACCTTCATCATGTACTGTATTGTTCCCACTGCTTACAGCCAAATGATGCAAAAAAAAAAATTATGAGGATCTTGATTTGAATCCACAAACATAAATATCGCATTAAAGCTGTGCAAAATTATTTCTTATTGTGTGGTGCTTCAGGATTTCCAAATTCATATATTTGTAATGTAGGGTAATCCAGTTTAAAACTACTACACTGAGAATACTTGTGTTGTACTTTTCTTCATACCCCCCACATTTGTTTGTTAGCAAGCAGTTCTCCAGTGTAGATCAGTGGAATGGTGTAACACTGTTGGCAGGATTGTGTAAGAAATGCAGGACCTTCCATCATCAATATGATTCCAGCAAATGAATAGAATCTAATTTATTCATAAAAACACATCTAAAACAAAAATAGTTGACCAAAGTGCTGTGGATAAAATAAAACACACAACAGGAAAGATTGAAAGCATTTGTTGAATTTTGAAATCAATCATTTGGAGCCAGTAGAGATGCAAGAACTAGTGTGAAATTTAAAAATCTGGCTGTTCATTTCTGAATCAGCTCTAGATGGAATTTAATCATACAAAAATACAGGCAGTTTTGGTCAATTAAACATAAAAGTGACAGAGGCTGTAAAAATTGCCTTCACGTTGATGAAAGAAAGGAACATTTTTATTTTCTCAATATTTCTTGAATGGGAAAGAAGGAGGCTTTATTTTGTTTGATTGTTTGATTGATTGATTTAACCACAGAATTAGTTGTTTTAACAAGTCTCAATTCACAGTCGAATATGACCCCTAAATTGCTGGCATGGGTTGTGGGAGTGAATGTAATCATGTTTATTTCTGCTGTGAAGTTGTCATTTTTAACATGGGAGTGTATGGGGATTTGCTCTATTTTGAAGCCCCTAGTGGATGAAGAAAGAACCACAATTATTTAACTACCACTATGTGGCAGTTGACGGTCCTGTCACTATGCCTCCGACTGATCATGTGCCCTGGCTACTTGGCCACAGGGATGTCCCTTTGGCTGAATGGTCTGCGCATGACTTGTGTTTTCAGACGCACAAAACTAGGCATGTCAGCTAACGCTAGCTGTGTAGTCTGCATCATAGAAGTTCTGGCTACAAACAAACGTGCAACCTTGTTTTATTATAGAGTTCGGCCCTTCACCCCGGCGAATCGCTTTGATCCACTAATTCCTTAGCATCGCTTCCGTTGGGAATCCATGAAAATTTAAGTAGGGTTGGCGTTTATTCAGTTTACGAAGTGGAACAGAGCAGTGACATTGGATTCAGCTACTGTTGAACTGACCCAGAAGAGGAAGCGCTTAAATGTGACAAGTTCCGGAAACAGGAACACGAAGCGTGATAATCCTCTATAAACTAGATTTCTAACACGTTATTGTCAAAATCTAGTATCCCAAAACGGAACCCCAAAGAGCAACAAGCATGACTCTCACAGCCTTTCCACACAGACGGCAACTCAGCTGCCATTTTCAAGCATCTGTCGCACAGGTGTCAGAACAGATATCGTCTTTCTGCTGTCCACAAAGGCGGCGTAATTGCTCACATTTCACTCATGCTTTCCTGCTTCTATCTCCAATGTAAATCTGCAATTGGTGTACAGTGCATTGAAGCTGATACTACTAAGGTGCTGCCTCCTCTACACTTTCCTGATTCACCAGTAAGAGATACTCGTGTGTCGCAGCCTTTTCCACTTCAGCTGTGCAATGCAGCAATGGCAAAATGCCAGATCCATCAAGTTCTCAGTGGAGATGGAAGAAAAACAAAAGATTAAAGCTGCAGAACTAAAGTTGTTAGCTCTAGGAACTGATAAATTTATTTTATTTATTTAACCTTTATTTTTCCAGGAAGAGTCCCTTTGAGATTAAAAACTCTCTTTTCCAAGGGACTCCTGGCCAAGAGGCAGCAATTATAAGTATACAACATTATAAAAGATATACAATAAAAAATAATTAAAAACAGTTACAATTTAAGGAGGAAGTTTTAAGTGCTCCTAGTCTAAAAGAAGAAATAGTTGCTTTTTCTCAGCTGAATGAGGGCTACTTAGAAATATTTTTGATGTTGAGAAAACATCTTTTATTTCGAACTGCTGACCTTTAAGCTCATATTATTTCACTCTTACTCATTACTTTTTAGTCCATTTAGCAGAGATAGTAAAAGCTTCAGCTCGCTGGGTTTTGTTGCAGCTGTAAACTCAATATACTGAACCAGCCAGAGGATGAATGAACATTGCACTTAGGAGCTGAAAGATGACAAAGAGTGTATAGGAGCTGGAAAAAAAGGAGTAGATCCGTTTAGTACATTCTTTTTGACAATGACGAGCAGCTGTGTGAAGTGTATCAGAGGACCAGAGTTGCAGAGGAAGCATTGCACTGTTCCTCCTTTCTCCACCCTAAAGGGCCCCATCTGGATTCAGCCAGCAAGCTGAACATCTGTGCACGCATCCAGGCTTGAATTCTGTCACAGTGTGCCCCCATCCCATCACAGGAACAGTGTGTATTACAAAACCGAACAAAGGTTCAAGTCTTACTGTAGAGCTGTGATGCAGACACAGTGGTAGTTTGACAACGAGAGCAGAAACAAAGATATTTCTTCACAGGTGAGCTGACAAACTCTAGAACCTCACCTCAGTCCCACAGCATTTAATGGATAAAAAACACCACTTTTTTAAGCATTAGAGCTGTTTTGATCACATTATCAAGGTTAAATTCCAGCTAAAAAGCTACCCCGTCAGTCCCCTAACCTCAGACATTTTATCTGAACCAGAGCATTTACAAACCCTTCGAATTTTCTTTCTGAGCCTTTAGAAGCCTTGAACACTATCCTGAGGTGTGTTGTATAGATTTCTGCACAGCTATTGAAGTACCTTCCCAAATGACTGTCTTCCACCAGTCCTGAATGAAAGTCAAAGAGATCTAAGAAAACCTTGGTTTGCTTTCAGTGTCAGGAGTACTAAAACTGTCAGCTTGCACATTTGGCAGTTCATCATGGAGGCCTTTGTTCTTCCTTGAATTAGGCTGTCTGGCCAGAGACAATCTTAGAAACCAATCCATTATAGCCAAGATGATGAATTGCCTGACTGCCTGAATCAGAAGCCTCCAGTTGGATTTCCATTGCTCTTTTTGATTTGCATTTAGAATTGAAAAGAAAATCGGGATGTAAACAATAAGAACTGCATAAATATGCACTTATGTGCATAAAAATGCACATTATCAATTTTTTGGCATGTTTTGAAAAGACTCGATGTCCATTCAGTGAAATAAAAGGAAGTGAAAAGGCTAAAATGGACATGACTTACCAACTGTTTCTGGTTGGAGCCACCATCTTCCCAAATATGCCATAAAATCCCAGATATAATTAGAGATTTAATTTATTACCAAAGACAAGCTCTATTTACTTTTATGTGGTGGATTTCCACCACAGTTGTGTTTTTCGTTTGCTCCTTCCTGAAGTTTGTGTCAAGTTTGGACAATTGCTTCTTCTATTGAACAGCCACCAGCAACGCAGCCTACACTGCCACCTTCTGGAGACACGACCCATTGCCTAGTTTATCAGTGTCAAACCAGTAGCTTCAAAATAGTTGCTTTAAATGTTCTTTACTAACAGGAAACCTTGCTTCTGTCAAAAAGGCAGCTGGGGGAAGACTCTTTGACTGAAATGGGTTGAATTCCTCCATCGCTGCACCAGCCGTTAAGGGATTTCTAATCAATACAAGCATTTTTGTGCACAGCACTGCAGGATGTGCCATCAGAATCCATCCTCATACGTCATGCTCTCTGGAGATCTTCTCGCTCAACTGAGACTTGAATCCAACTCTGATTTTTTCAACAGTTGACTTGCTGTATTATGCTGACTTCATGTATACACAAACTGTATCTAAATTAACCCAAATATCTTTTAAACTGATTATTAGTAATGCTTCTTTTTATACATTGCTTTTGTGAGACATGCTTACTGTATGAGCTTCTGTATTTTGAGGGAGCAAAGATAACAGTAACTCAAGTTTTTATTGTCAATATAAAAACTTGAGTTTTTATTTTTGGAAATTAAGAAACCGTCATAGCTTTTTAAGTGATTGCTAAACAGTAACTTTTGCATTGTGCCTCTTTTTCCTCAGATTGTAAATTTGTCACTATTTTCCTAAGCAAAGAAAATAAATGCTATGTGTCATCACTTTCAAGGTGGCTAATCATTATTTTCTTGTTACTGAGCAGCTGTGATTGCTGTTTTTGCAGGGTTTAATTATGAAAAAACACTAGTGAGAACGATTTGAAGAAAAAAAGTAAAAAAGCTTGCAAAACAAAGCATCAAAAAAATTGATTTCTGTATGCTCCTGGGACCAGGGGAAAAAAACAGAAAACCGGTTTAAATCTTTGCAACAGTTGTGCCCTGTGGGAAGCTGTTGAACAAGTCTGACATGACTCAAAGGGACTCAGCTATTTTGCAAAGGGACACAAAAGCAACCACACTAAACACATGCAGTGGCGTGTAAGATACAACAGAGATAACCAAACTAGAAAAGCAAACAGCCTGTTTGATGCACAAAGTGACCCAATGAAAGTTTTATATTTTATATCAATCATTCATTCTAAATGTAGTCCCTTTTTTCTCTCTTCTTTTTTTGTTTTTACTGTAGATGACAATTTGCTAAAGTCTGGGTAACTCAGCAAAGTATAAATTTAGTAAAAAACAGAGGGGAGGTAAATGGTGGTGGAGGAGGAGGTGGTGTGAGTGGGGGTGGGGGTGGGGGGGTGGGTTGTTTTGGGGGGGGGGGGGTAGGGAGGGGGGGGGGGAGGGTAAAACTAAATAAAATAAGAAAAAAGAGATACAATTAAATTTTACTAAATTAGTAGGGTTGTTTTTTTCTTCATCTCATTTTTTTACTTTCTTCTACAACACCCACACCACCTTCTAACCCTCTCTGCTGCAGGTAAGACATCCCTCTTTATGTTTGGTGAAACCGGAAAGGCAGGGTAGGAGATCAAGTCTTAGTATCTATCATTAAAAAGTTTTTTTTTTTTTTTTAACAAATAAACTAATAAGAAGTAAATCATGTGGATACTACAGTTAAGATACTATGATGATCACTACTGTAAGGTTTACACACCTGGAAAAACGGTTCAAACGAGCTACATTTTTAAAGAAATATTTTTCCTTTCTTTCCTTTTATTGTTAAATCCCCTCTGAAAATTTAAAGCACCTCTGTTATAAACAAATACCGAGAAAGGTGTTCCAAACAAAAAAAATACCTCCCCACCCCCAACCTGCAAGAAACCACGCCTCCAGAGCACTGGAACGAGTTTCTTTTTGTTAATGTATACACTACTTTCTAAAATTTATAAAAATTATGAAAAATATAAAATAAATAATGAAGTAAAAAAAATAAAAAATAATTAATGATATTACTTAAAATATATAAAAAAAAAAAATAAAAAAAAAATAAAATTAAAAACATAATATAAATTATATAAAAATATAATTAATAAATAAAAAATAAAATAAAAAAAATAAAAAAAAAAAAATATAAAAATTAAAAAAAATATAAATCTCATATAAGGATAATAAGACACAAGAATAAAAAATAGTTGTAAGAGATTAAAGAAAAATATGAGATAGATAGATGAGTTAATGGTAAGGAGAAGAAAAGAGTGAGGAAAAGCTCTTAGCTGTGTATAAAAAAAAGTATAATAAAACATTCTTTTAAACTTTCTTTTGTTTATATCTGAATTATCTTTTGAATAAAACAATATAATAAATCCTAAAAAATCCAAAAAAGAACAAAAAAAAAACCCAGCTATACCCCCCCTCAGCACCGGATTTTTTTTACAAGCAGGTTAGTGAGAACAGCCAATAGTGACTTTATCCAAGGCTTGTGATTGGTTGAAATTGGGAAAAATGTAAATTGAATAAATTGGGGGAAGGAATGAAGAAAATGGAGCGAGATGATGAGGAAAAAATAATGAAGAGAATAATAAAAAAAAATGAGATTTAGTTTTTTTTATCTATTGGGTACAGAAGAGAGAAAAAAAAAAATTATTTTTTGATGATATTATTTTTTTTTGTTTGAATAAAAAAAATTATTTTGTGAAAAAATATTCTCTCAAAAAGTAAATCTGTTTTCTAAAAATATTATCTTCCAAAAAAAATATACTTTGCTCAAAATAAAGCCAAAAAAAAATCCAAAAAATAAGTGCCAACCAAAGAGGGCTTTTTCTTATAAATATAATTATAATTATAAATATATATATATATATATATATGTGTGTATGTATATATTAAAAGCATATAATAAATTATTATATAAACAAAAATAATAAACTTTTCTAGTATTTGGATAAAATGTTAAATGTGAAAATAAAAAGATAATTTTTAATAATTCAAAATATAATTTTTTTGTTTAAGTGCTAATATCTGATTATCTAAATTCATAAAAGCAAGGAGGAAATGAAGAAATAAATCTAATTAATCTATTATCATCAAGGAGATGAGGGATACAAAGATTGAAAAAATCGGATACATCAAATATGATTAGAATAAAACTCATAAAAAGTCATATATATATTTTCAAGATTAAATATTAATATAATTAAGTTAACTCTTCAAAAATCATCTAATTAGATCCTTTGGTATAGTGCTATGAAGAAAGTTTATATAAATTATGATAAATAAAATTTTATAAATAATTTAATAGCTAATTTTGATTTTAATATATATTTTTATATATTTATTTTTAATAAATAAATAAATGGAATAAATAAAATAAAAATAGATAAATATAAACATTCTAAAAAAAATCTTAACAAGATTTAAAGCATAGTAACTCAAATAATTATTATATCTCTTTCTCAAAATAAAAACAAAAAAAAACACACGAGGGCTGAGCATACGAGGCCCGGGAAGCCGATGAGGTGTAAGTTTCCCCTAAAGTGGATAGCTAGTTAGCATGCTAGTAAACAGCTGACAAACGACATTTCTAAACGCAGTGTTGTATAAAGTACCCAAAAGCCATACTTGAGTAAAAGTAAAAAGTACCTTACTGGAAAATGACTCAAGTAAAAGTGAAAGTCGTCTGGTAGAATATTACTTGAGTAAAAGTAAAAAAGTAGCTAGTATTTACTGTACTTAAGTATCAAAAGTAAAACGTACAGTTAATAAAACGCAATCAGAAATTTGAGTTTAACATTTTTTTTTTTATTTAGTTTAGTTTTTAAGTTTTATTTTGCAAAGTGTAAAGGAGCTCCAATACCTCCTTACATAAACCCAACCATATAGAAAAATGCACACAAACATCCTTACAGACCTGCATGCATGCCTACCAACATTCATACTCACGTGCATTCATTATTAAATCATTCGTAATAAACTATTGGTGCTTGGAGGTGATGCAAACAAACAAAAAACTTGATTGAATTAACTTTAACATGACTGCAGTGCGACAGCACATGAACTGTCCATCCAGTCGTTACTGAACCCTGAAAAACGTTTTGTGCAACCTCAAAAGAAGTTGTTTCTCAAAATGGTGAGAACTCAGTCTCACTCTTCTTGGACTGAAGACCAGACCAGCGATGCAAAACAGCCGTTCACCTGCTGCTGAGGCAGGTAAAGGTGCGTTTAGCTTCAGAGACGGCTGCACAAGGCTGCTACTAGTCCCACTACAACAATACAAAGATTGTCCAGTGGCTGTTATGTTCCTTGTTATTTTGTAACGAGTAACTAAGATGCTCAGGTAAATGTAATGGAGTAAAAGTATTGATTTTTCTCGGAAAATGTAGTGAAGTTAAAGTCATCAGAAATAGAAGTAGTAAAGTAAAGTACAAATATGAAAAAATACTACTTAAGTAAAGTAACTAAGTATTTTTACTTAGTTACTATACAACACTGTCTAAACGTGATAATTCGCTCACCTCCAACTCTTTCTGCGGTGTAAAACATCCACACTGCAAACGTCAGCACCTCCATGACTTCATCCACATCCATTTTTTATTCTTTTCGGTGGATTTTAAAGCAACTGTCACCGATGTTGCATTGTTTCACTATTTTTTTAATAGGGTAAAATGGTATGAATGAGGTAATGAACTCTGAAATACAAGACAGACCCACCATTAATCAAAATAAAATATTATTCCAATCTCTAAATATTCAATGAAAACTCCAATCGAAGAAGGGCGGTGCAGCCCTAGGATTGGCCGAGGGACCTGCCTGTTAGACCTTTGCTTCTGTATTGGGAAGCAAAGGGAATCGGGGGCAGGTCTTCGGAGTGAGGCGGGACTGTTTATATTCAAATAATCTTGCTGTGCTTTCTGAAATGCAACATTGGTAAGGGTTGCTTTAAAAGCAAACAGCTACACAGATGATGGCAGCGAGCAGCCATATTTGTTATGACTGAGACGTTCACGGGGAGTTATGAGCTCAGGGTGGGAGGGAGGGGGAGAAACAAATGGATTTTGAGTTCGATGGACAAATCATCACTCAATCAATAAGCATAGGCTGTTACAAGACGATTGGACGGAGTTTTTACAGTCCTGTCTGTTCCACAGGTGACTAAATTTTGTTATTTTTGTGTCAGAGCGTTTAACTAATTGGCTGCAATTGGGATGTGAAGAAGATTTTAAGCAATATAGTAAAAAATTCTCCTGGAAAACATCATCCACCCTGCGTTTAACGTTTGCAGATGGAGTAATTGACAACATTCCCAACAAAATAGACAAATGTTTTACGGGCCTAAAACTTACAAAATACAGAAACTTAAACAAATTGATCATTTAACCATATATTTAGTCAACATTTGATTCATTGCAAGAGTTGTTTGTCAATTTACACCTTAAACAGGCCCTTTTAAAAAGAATCAGTTAAAAAAATAAATAAATAAATAAAAGATAATCCAACAACAACTTAGTTATTCATTTATGAGACCTGCAGCTGGGCTTCAGTGGCTTGGAGGTGCATTTCAAATGTGAAGTGTGGGGTTGCAGGAAGAGGGGTGTCTGGGAATACATTTTATGTAAAAGGAGAATACTAAACAGTGGAAGAGGCAGGAAGTCCTACGCATGGGATAAATATAAACTCTATAATATAAACCATATCATTAAGCTGTTTGTCTCTGCTCATGGAGAAGCTTAAATGTGATTAATTGCAGTGGAGCCGTGAAGGAAAACGTCCTAAACATAATGTTCTCACTTACTTCAGAGACTTTGTAAGAACACAGTCCAACACACAGAAAGACGATGCTTTATTTAATGGATTCGACAAGGTCACTGTGTACCCTGGGAGAGCTATTTGCCAAGTTTTAAAATATGTTATCAGCACAATTATTTTCTGTTAACAGAGCAGATCTGCAGTCAGAGATGAGAGCTTAGCAACAAGAGAGATAAGACTTATTACAAATCTTACAAAACTTATACATTTTATACAATTCTATTGTAATCCAGTTAGCTAAAGAAATTCTTAGCTATTTTTAGGACATTACTGGAGAAAATAAATGTTACAGTTAAAGTAATTAAACCCATTTTTAGCTGTAAAACTGACTTAATTAGCCTTCTGCTTTCACCTTTTTGTCTCAGAGTAACAAGGGTTAATCTTTTTCATTTTGCTATATTTGAATAGACATAATTTCTTTAAAAAATATAGTTCCTTAAAATTTCAAGAATCAGTTCTTCAAGTCAAATCAGGGAAGAAAGAAAGTAGAGATGTCCAATATTAATTGGCCAACATGGGCATTAAAATGTGATATCGGAAAAAATCTGTATTGGTTTTTATCATACCAGTCTTTCTCACGTGATTTTGTAACGGTCGCTGAGATTTTATATTTTGTTTGTAAATCTTGTTCCATAAGCAGCGGTTCAAAAGTCACTGTGATGTCAGAAAATATCAGTGTCAATCTTTGTGGACCAACATTTTTACTAATTAAGATTCACGTTCGGTAACAATCTGCAAGCGGCCTTGCATGTATAAAAGTCCCTGTTATTCTGGAAGAACTTCATTTCCCAGCATTCCTTTCAGAGTCATGTGACTACAGTGCAGCTGCTGCTACAGACTGACTTGTTTTGAGTCTGCTGATAATGTCTGGTTTTAAGTTGTTGGTTAAGTTACCAAGTTGTCAGAAACATTAGAATTGCACATATGGCTAAACCACGCCCCCAAACGCGATGAGCTATCACAGTGCGCAGCCAGCTGTCCAAAATGAACTCATTCTGGCTGAGTTAAAGGGACCAGTGAAATGATTAAGAAATTAGTCCGTTTTTGTTCGTTTTTATGTGTTCTTTTAGTTTAAAATGGTCAAACGGTGTGAATGGGGTACATGCAACTCCGCACAAAGTCTGAGAGGCTGGATAATGTTGTTTTTTACCTTTTACCACGAGTCACATTAAGCCAAAGTTATGCAGCAGACCACAGCATCATTTACTGAAAGCTGAATAAAATGAACAAGGATGTCTACATCTGTTCTAAGGTAAGTTGAACATCAGTATTTGAAGCACATGCTGTCACTTTGCCATTGAAAGAAATATGAAGTTCCTTCCCTGTTATACGTTAGTTTAAATTGGATAACGCTAGCTAAACATACTTAAGTTTTGATTCTAGACTGAAGTGATACTGGATAAGACGCTGTCAGTGTAGTACAGGTGTGGTGAAGTAACGATCGATAATAAAACACACCTCTGTTTGTCCCAAGCTGCAGCCAGACTGCTCCGCTTCCGTGGCTGTTTGATCAGTTTTTGTCAGATGATCACTTTTTGGCACACACAACAGCTGAAAGCCGTGCAGCAGTTCCTGTTCAGGGAGAAACTGAGGAGAGCGACACGTTTTCACATTTCAGAGATTCACAGGCTGATTTCTACTCATCAAGCTTTAAGCTACTTGTGAACAATTTCCTTTTTGTTTTTTTGTCTTGTTTTTATGTTTTTTTTATTTATCTTGTCATGATCTCTCTGTCTGATCACACGTCTGCTGTCCGTGTTGACAGCTGTCATATCCCGAGATGTCACATAGCGCCTGTCACCGAATGTTTGTTTGTCCGAGTGAGTGCAGGGGGCGTGGCTTAGCCACAGGTCAATTAGCCACATGTTGGCTAATACCTGCTAGTATCTGATATCTTGGCAGCCCAGATGTCCACTGGAAATGGGAGAAAGACTCCTCTGGCTGAGTTAATGTGATTTAAGAGACAAGATTAAGAAATCAGTAAACTTGCGACTAACGCTTCAGGTAAGCCGTGTTGTGCCACACCGGCTACGAAACAAACGTGTTTCACGAGAGCGTGCACACACTGAAGCTATAATGTTGTTTACTCACCTTTTTCTACGTAGTTACACTTTTGAGTGTCTTTCAGTTGATCTGCATCATTTGCTGACGGCAGAGAGAATCCATAACTATCACTTACAGTGTTTGAATTTACCGCCACAGTCTTCTTCCTGTATCAAAACTGCGAATGCAGCGTCATTTGACGTCACGTCCGCAGGACAGCGCGGGAAATTCGGACACCAAATTGCAGCACATTTTGCAGCACACAGCCTGTTCAAGGCAACGGAGAGAATCGTGGGTAGAAACGTTCTTTTCGGTATTTAGCGGTTCATCACCCATTAGTATTAAATAAAAATGGACATGCATGTTTGTTTTTTAATTCCTGCCTCTAGTCTCTTTAAAGGAACAGTACACACAGGGAATGATGTAACTTTATTTTCCACTTACCCTCATGGTGAGCAAGACTCTGGAGCACTTTTTTAATATCTCAAATGCAGCCGGCGATCAGGAAGGCTTCTAGTTTTCCCCCCAACTTTCATATAATGGAGTTCGCTGGGACCCGAGCCAAAAAGGTCCATAAACGTCCACAAAAACTTGTCAATATTCCTCCATACTGCTCATCCAATGTAATCCAAGTGTCCTGAGTGGGTAGCGTCCATAATTTACTCGAAACGATGTCATTTAGTATATTTTTAGAGCCTAAACAATACTGCATCACATCTCCTGCAAGCACGCCGATGCGCTTCACAAAACTACAGAAGCCATGGCAGACGAGATTGTGCGTTTTTTGTTTTTTTTTTCCTTTCCTTCTTTGTTTTAAATCAATATCCAACCCCCTTGTGTTTGTATATCCAACCCCCTCGCCACCCCCCCGGTTTGTCTGCAGCTCTGGCGCTCTTAGCACAATGTAAACGACTAATTTCTTCTTCTACACTTCCATTATCGGCAGAGTAGGCTTTGAACGCAGAGGCTTCCAGTTTTGGGAACATGCATATGCGCGCTTCGCGAAAGTAAGATGTACTACTTTTTAGGCTCTAAAAATATACAAAATGATGTAGTTTCGAGTAAATTCTGGATGCTACCCACTCAGGATACTTAGATTACATTGGATGAGCAGTATGGAGGAATATTGACAAGTTTTTGTGGACTTTTATGGACCTTTTTGGCTCGGGTCCCAGCGAACTCCATTGTATGAAAGTTGGGGGAAAACGAGAAGCCTTCCTGATTGCCGGCTGCATTTGAGATATTAAAAAAGTGCTCCAGAGTCTTGCTCACCATGGGGGTAAGTGGAAAATTAAGTTGCATCATTCTGTGGGTGTACTATTCCTTTAAGGATATTTGGGGATCTTTACTCTCAGAGCAGAATATAGTTGTAGCTCCCAAAATATGAGAGATACAACCTCACAGCTGTCTGTGTAGATCAGTATTGGTTGATATCACACATTAGAAATTAAGAGTTGGACACTATTGGTCTTTCAGATGTCGTTAAAAAAAAAAAGTCAATGTTGAACATCCCTAGAAAAAAAGGGAACTAGTAGATATCTTTAAAATCTGTCAGACTTGTGCTGAGATAGTTTGTACAAATATGTCTTTTATCAAAAATGTTTTCAGGATTTGTAAGGATGTGGGCAATAATGTTGCATCATGACTCCAGCCTTTACATTTTGTTAAACTCTGCATCAATTCCAGCATAAGACTCTATTGACCATACTTCTATTCATTTTTCTGTGCATTATTGTTCTCTGTTTTGGTGGCAACAGCATCATTTCTGTTGATTCTCCAGAAAGTTCCTGGAAGATTTGATAGTTATCACATCAGCTTTGCACACTGCCAGTTGGAGCTGACATGACTGACACCCATTGTCACCCTGAAACTGCTGAGCCTCCCCATATAATGAATCCCAGTGCAACCACTGCCTAACCCTGATCAAACTCAACACAAAAATTAGTCCCTGAGAAAGATCTCTTTGCAGATTCATCAAGGGTTTCCATATGCATCAGATGAAGTTTAAGGAATGTACCAGACTGTTGATGTGACTGTGAGTGAAGCAAGCTAGCAGGTTTAAGTTAAAAATTATTACTTTACAACACAGTAAACAAAATTCAGTATGTTCTCACAAAGAACTGGAAGGCTTCACATTTCTCAGTGAAAACAGCATTCAGCTGAATTTTCATTTTATTTGGAGTCTTCCTTCTGACACATGAGATATGATGTAACTGTGGAAGCCTTTTTCTGAATTTATGAGGAGCTGAACATGTTCAAACTTGTCATAGTTCCTCAGCTTTTCCTTAAAACTACAGCAATGACAAGATTTAACTAAATGTGCAAGGTTACAATTTCATTCCCAACTTTATGTAAGTAAAGACTTTAAATAGAGCCCAACTTTAACATTAGATCATTTCAAAAGTGTGGGGTGGAGAGTTTTCCAGAAGCATCTTTTCCTGTATTGCTTAAAACCTCCTTCACACCCCGGTTGCAGCCAATTAATGAAATGCTCCGACATATAAATAAATTATTTTAGCCACCTGTGGAATGGACACGACTGAATAAAAACCATCCAGTCATCCTGACTAACCCCTTCAGGACGATCAAATGATGATATATTAATCAAACTCAACTGCCGTTTGTCCCTCCCCACTCTCCAGCTATGGAGCTCACAGTGTAATGGAAATTTCCACTAGTTTATACTCTAAAATGTATCAGACTATGCTGGGGGGGGAAAAAGATGGAAAACCACACAAAAAAAAAGAAAAAAACAACCAAACGCCCCCTGCGAGGTCGGGGGCGGGTTCAAATGCCAGAGCGCCACAAGCTGCCATTTTGAAATCATGTGATCTGTGGATGAGTTTTGATTGGTTGCTAGAACTTCTGCCCTCAGCAGAGCTGATGTTGAGTGCACATGGTGAGTTTTTTGCCGCGTATCAAATGTGTTTGATTTTCACCTCAGGGCCTCATGCAGCAGAAAACACACCAAAAATCAGGCGCACATGACGATTTATCTGCTGAGCAAACGGCCTCGAATGACTCTTAGCTCAGCAGAAAGCTCTCGCATAATAAGCCCCGTTTCCACCAGCGGGTCTGGATCGGTCCACGTTTTTTTGCATCTAAACAGATAAAATCTGGGACGGGTACCCTTATATCCGACCCGACCCGGCCTACTTTTTTGAAACCCTTTGGTAGGGGTTCTGATCTAACCGATCCGGACCAAAGAGGTGGAGCTGATACACAGTAATGCATTGATTCATTGAAAAATCCATCACTTTCCGTGTGACCCGGCGTAAAAACAAAGCAGGGGTGACGCCTTTGTTTCTGTAACGTGTGGTTTGGTGCTTTGGTTAAAAGGTGTTGCACGGCCATGATGACATGATCATGTAGCAGCGCTATCCGATTAATTCTCAGCCTCCAGGATAAGGGTACAGTTTGCTGTGGGGACGCAACGTGAAATCAACACATCCGTACAAAAACCCACCCGATCCGGCCTGGCCCCACCCAGACCTGCTGGTGGAAACGGGACTTTAGTTGCAGGATTGTGGCTCGAGTACTGAACGTGGCCACTCCTGCTCTACAATGAGCACATAGACAGTAAAAGGCTCCATCACATAACGTCTGCATCCGTCACCATCACTTCTGGATGCTGTACAATACTCTTAACAATTATGTGCAATAATTCTTTATGCAACAATCTACAACACACACCAGTCTGTTATTACTTATACACTGTACACACTCACCCCGTCTGACAACTTACAATATTTATTCATTATTGTGTTCTAAAACTCCTGTACAGTCTGTTTGAACTTATTTTAATCTATTCTGTGTTTATATCTGTAAAGTTTTCTGTCTATTTATTTGCTTTTACTCAGACTGGTCTGCTGTAACTGTGCTGTTGCAGCATTGCAAATTTCCCCACTGTGGGACAAATAAAGTTTTTTTTTTATTCTTATTCTTCTGCTACAAATATGCACATTAATGAGGCACTTTTTTATAAACAAATATATTATATTCAATATTAGGATGGTAAAATGAGTGTGAGCAGTCACTCTCAAAGTCAAAGCAGTAAATTTCACCTTTTTTTTCTTCCTTTTTCATGGTTTTAAGTTGCCTCCCTTGGCTTTCTGGAAAATAAGCCAGACCTCTCTAACTGTCCATCTTTTGAAAGCTGTTTTTAAACAGCCCAACTGGAGCTGCATTTGCTTTTCCTGGAATTTCTGCTGCTATTGAACCAGATTGTTTGGTTTCTCTAAACTGATGTGCGTCATGCCACCTTCTCAGAAAAGCTCCCACAGATGAGGATTGGACCTGAGTCAAGTTTGTCTGCTGCCACAAATCGGTGTTTTTATTTCTTATTAAGATGATTTCAGTCTCACTGCAGCTAAAGATAACCAGAGCTGATCCTCCATCACCGTGGTGACAACCTCTACCCGTACTATGGGCTGCTCGAGACAGAAGTGACAGGATGACATCAGCCAGCCCAGGTTTCCACATGTCCAAAGAATGTCTCACTTAGGAGGGGGACGTTTCAAACTTCCTCCGCTTCCACTCTCAGCTAAACAATAACTGTTCTTAACTCAAAAATCCTTTGACACGGGGGCACCAGGCCTCAAAGGGTTAAACCAGGTCAAAACAGTTCAATTTAAATGTGACACTCATGAGAAACAGTGTGTGTGTGGGGGGGGGGGATTAATAATAATGTCTGCCTCTCATTTGTATTCTCCGGCCCATTCAGCTGATTTCATGACACTTAAAACTGTTTTTGTTTCTCACACGACTAATTAAGCTAATTAAGTCTGTATAGCTGATGTGGCCTCATGTCAAATCAGAATAACCCCCGTTTTCCCACCTGAATGCACCCCGTTCGTCCTCAGACAGACACAAGCACACACACACACATTCGCTCCATCGCCTCCACAGCTCATGATGGACCTCTAGTGGACACAACAAGCCATTTCACATCTCTGTGACCGCGCTGGCACGAAACCAAGCTTTTCTGTAATTTATCTGCTCTCCATTTATCAGCTAATGAGCTGAAACACTCCTGATTAGAGAGAAACGAGAAATGAATAGAAGTAATCTGCATGCATGTTGGTTTTTCCTCTGCTTGAGAGGAAGTTTAAATAACTGCTGCAGGTTTTTTCTCAAATGAAATCAAACTAATTAAATAAACTATCTAAATAATACAATGTACAAAGACATGGTGGTCGATAAAAAAGATATACATAAAAGTGGAATAAATAAAAATCCTTAAAAGCATTAGAGATTAAACAAAAGAAATAAAAGGGTGAATGAAATCAATTAAAAGGGAAATTTAAAAGGTGATTCTTGAGCCAAAAATATCAACAGTCTTTGGGGTCCTGATGTCCTGAATGCAGCCCCCCCCCCCCCCCTGGGTTCTGGATTTAACTCTTGGGAGCAGGCTGTTGCCAGAGGACCAACACGGTCCGCAAAGGTTGATATGATAAGAGTGAGTCAGATAAATAAGTTGTTGAAGAAGCCAGAACAGAAACCAGTTTGGCTGAAGAAGTACTCACAGAAATGAAATAAATGAATAACACTGTTTATCCCAGAAGGAAATTTCAAAGGAGGAGGCATCAGTGAGCAACATACTGATGTTTGTGCTGAATATTATATGTTATGATTTCTATTCACTGGAAGAGTTTTGTAAACTTAAAAAAAACAATTTAAGACCCTCGTTTGTGATCTGCTTTTAATGGGCTACATGCACGGTTCCACTACTTCCTGAACTTCAGACAGCACCTTTGCTTTAGGCTCGTTCGACTTTGGCTATCTGCAGCGCAACTCGGCTGGAAGTGAGGGATTGTGGTCCTGGAATGTTGCATGCTGGTTAGAAACTTTGTCCGACTTCAGACTGCGCCTGAACTGCACCGGAAAACGTGACCAGACCACATGATCATCAAACATCGCGGGAGCCGTCCGTCTGCAGTCGGAGCGTGCAGTTACTCCTCAGCAACTGCAGCTTTTGGACCCGCCTCCGCCGCCGCCGGAACCTGGTCCTGATTGGTTTCACCTCTCACTGACGCAAGCTCCGATTGTTGGACGGGACTGTCCCCCAGTAATAAATCCATTTAGGTGTTTTAAACAGGCTACAAAATCAGCCTTGGTGTTTCATACTGTAGTTAGGCTGATGTTCACAAACCTGGACAGGCTGATATCTGACTGCAGCAACAGAGGAACACAAACGTGTTGCAGCCACAAGTTATTCTACTCAGATAAATATAAAGCTTAATAAGTTATACCAAAACTTTCACAAATCCTCTTCATAATTTGGATTTGATGGACTTATTGGTGTGTATCCACCTTTCCACATGCTCCCCCTTATGTTATCCATGAGTATGCTACCCAAATCCTTAATAAAAATAAAATAAAAATATATAATATATAATATTTATTTCCAGCCGCATCTAGAAAAAATAAGTTTCTATTTCTTTATTTGTTTTTATATTATTCTTCAAGGCAAAGCATTTATGGTTTTTATATTTGAGCCAGGACATTTACCAGATTACTGTCCTCCGTGTTTCACCTTAACAGGTAAACAACATTCTGTCTACTACAGTCCAGCACAAGTTCATGCAATCAGCGTCAACAACACGCTGTTTCAATACTCTGAAATCAGACTTGATCACATCTGCACAGCGTTCAGTAACTTTGAGCTAAATAAAGGCAAATGCCGCGAGATCCTCCGTTATTGCAGTCTTCACGTTGGCGAACTTGTCCAGCTGAGATGCGCTGCGTTTATGGTCCTTCCCCGAGACTCACGCAGCTCTCGTCTGACCATGAAGTCAGACGGTAGACAGACGCAGTCAATCCGAACGAGCCTAATCTTAATTCTTTGTCTGGTTATACTTTGAGGTTTCATCAGTAACTGAGGGGGAAATGATAAATTATATATATTATATATATAATTTATCATTATAATTTATCATATATATATATATATATATATATATATATATATATATATATATAGTCATTATATAGCCATTACAGGAAACTGAGGCTACAGTTCACACACACTCACCAGAACTGGACAATAGAAGATGGAGAAATGTTGCTGGTCTGATGAGTCTCCGTTTCAGCTCCACATTCAGATGCTTGGCTCAGAATCTGCTGGAAACATCATGAAAGTCTTTACTGACAATTCAAAATGCTGTTGGTGATGTAATGATGTAGGGATATTTTTTGGCTCCTTAATACCAACGTGGCGGTTTAACCACCACAGCCTACCTGAGTATTGTTGCTGACCATGTCCATCCCTTCATGACCACCGTGGAGCATCTTCTGATGCTACTTCCAGCAGGATGATGCACCGTGTCACAAAGTTCACATCATCTCCAACTGCTTTCTGGAACATACTAAGTTCACTGAACTCCAACGGCCTCCACAGTCACCAGGTCTCACCAACAGAGCAGTGTTTTCCTGCCTTGCATGTATTCCAGGTTTCCAACTCCATCACACCTGATTAGATCAGTTGCACTGCTCGTTAAGGTCTTTGCAAGCCCACCAACGAGCCATTTATCTGAGTCAGGTGTGTTAAAGTATGAACACCTTGAAAACATGCAGAGCAAGGGTCCCGAGGACCAGGATTGAAAAATACTGCATCAGAGCAGCTTTGGGATGCGGTGGAATGGGAGATTCTCATCATGAATGTGCAGCCGATCATGTCAATATGGAGCAAAATCTCTGAAGAATGTTTCTAACACCTTGTTCGATCTGACATCAAGAATTATGACAGTTCTGAAGGCGGGTTAAACCCCGTACAAACAAGGCGCTCCCTCATGGTGCATACCAGTACTTACTCAAACCCTGAGAGGTTCTGTTCAATTTATGGCTCCAAATCCATTTTCTATCTCTACATCTTCTTTTTGGGTCTGCACATTGTGAATATTTTCATTTATAATGAAACTAGCAAAAACCCAAACATTTTTTATCACGTATTTAGAAAATGTCAGATGAACATGTTAACTTTACAATCAAATGTGAAATTACATTTTAACTAAAGGTACAGTATGTAAGAATTACTGACATCTAGTGGTAAAGATGGGTATTTAAAAGAAAAGCTGTTTTCTATCAAATGACTTCATATTCCAAGCACTGCTGTGAATCTACGGTGGCCATTTGTGGCCAGAATTCTCCCTGACATAAAGATGTTTTCATCTGTGAGTGATCTGGTGGTCTCAGGTGTAGCTATGACTGTACGATGAGTAACTACTTTTCATTCAGCGTTACTGATCCCAAACAGGCTCTAACTCTCATTAAACAAAGCTGGTACAGCAGTTTTAAAGCTCAGAAGGTTTTTACTTCACACACATTGTTTTGTCCATTTAAGGACACCATAGTAAAAATGGCGGCACAAATAAAGCTGCCTCCATGTACGTGCACCCCCAGCAAGTACATATAGATGACTCATTCCAATAAAATAAACAACTATTCTAGTGAAGCAATTACACATCAATAACAGTTTTGAATTATACATCACATTTTTCTGGCATTGACTTTTAATTTTGTTACACACTGCACCTTTAATAATATTCTTTGCTTTTATGTCCAGACCAAAGACCAACACAACATCAGTGTTTGATAATTGTTTATTTTCAATATACATTTCATTTGAAAAATATAAATTCTAAAATAAACCATTTCACCTGTTCTAAAAAAAATCACATAAGTTAATCAAAAAAAAAAAAAATCCAATCTCTAAAAGTTTCATTTCATGTTGCAGATTTTGTTGCTTACATATTGCGACACACTTGAAACTATCAACTCCCAACATTAAAATTCCCAGGCGACAAATCACGCTGGTTTCAACTGGCTCCTGTCCACGGCTGAGGAGGATGGTGTCGGACAGGAAGGAATCAAACACAAAAGACGGTGATGGTATGATGCATTTTGGTTTGAGCCAGCATGCCGTTATGTACACGATTAACAAAGGACGGCTCAGAAATCACGCTTCGTTTCCACAGTGTTGATGAGGACAGACGACTTCCAGTTTCAAATAAAACGCACAAAGTGAGAAAAGTGCTTCAGCGAAAAGGGAACATTGTAGTATTTTAAGGATGATTTCAGTTTATTTCAGCTTGTTGGATCTCCTGCTCATGTCCAGCCGTCCTGAAAATTATTCATACCCTCCAGTTAAAGAAAAGGGAAATTCACAATCGTAATTCAAACAACAAGAAACTAATAATAAATAAAAATTTACAAAATTATAATTTATTGAAATAAGATATTGCTTTTGAATTTTGGTTTGAAATAATATTTTTTAAAAAACAAAAACAAAACTGTCCTAGACACCTTTCCCATGAACAGTGGACAAAAAACCTGTCGACAGGTGTAAAAGTCTTTCTGAACATTACAGAAAACACCTGATTGCAGTGATTGCCTAAAAGTGTTCCTCAACTAAATTTTAGCTTCAGAGCCCCATCATGCTCGTTTTCTTTTCTTTTTTGTATTTTTGTTTTTAATATTTCTTTCAAACAATTAAAAATCAATGTCATGAATTTCATAGAATTTTTTATTTATTATTACTTTTGTTAATTTCAACTTATTTCACTGACAGCTGATTTTTTTCCCCTTCTTTAATTGGAGGGTATGCATAATTTTGAGGACGACTGTAGACGTTTCTTTGCACAACTTTGCACTTCTGTTGTAGAGAACTTTCGGCAGTGGCTGGTTTTCTGTTCGGAGCATTTACGCTCGCAAGGTTGTAGCAATGAGGAGTAACAGGTCCTGGACCACAACACTGCCTTGCTGCAGCATTTCTCTACTACAGAAGTGGAGGTTGCAATGTTAGCATGAACTGAAAAGAAAGAAAAAGATGCCTGCATTAACGGAAAATTAACCAGTTGTACTTAAACCAGAATTCTCTCTAAATACTGGCCAAAGGTAGTC
The DNA here is from genome assembly GCA_023101725.1 of Atherinomorus stipes. Taxonomy (NCBI): domain Eukaryota; kingdom Metazoa; phylum Chordata; class Actinopteri; order Atheriniformes; family Atherinidae; genus Atherinomorus; species Atherinomorus stipes. The sequence goes on from JALJCO010003647.1 coordinate 75,768, forward strand.
GGATCTAGGAGGCTTTGTTCTTTGACTGTGGGCTCGCTGGCTGCTCTGTGGAGGCAAAATATTCAGTAAATATTAGGCAGACAGATTTAGCAATTAGAACTCTATTTTTTTTTCTTTAAATGATATTTTGGGTCCATTTTGCAGTCATATGCCTTATATACACCATGCTTCATTATTTCTTCTCTGAATGCTGGCTGTGAAGTGATATCTATTAAATGCATCAACAAAAATTTAGTATCAAGTGCAATAAAATCCCATTATCACATTAGTTCGAACTGGCCAAATACATAAAGATCGAGGTTTTGCGTTTGCATTTCGAGCTGCATGGATGACTTGGTTGTATTGTGACACTAAAGAACCAAAATACCCAAGTTTGGGTTCAATGTGCAATCTGTTTCTAATAATTTCCCCTGTGCAAGTGGCATTTGAGTATCAAATGAATGTTCCAAATACATCATTTAACGTATATTTGATAAAGAAAATAAAATTCAACAGGAACCAAACCTAAACCTGCTGCAAACTGAAGCTGTCCCACTGCACAGAGCTTACATGGATCTGCCTCGTAATCCTTTTTTTCCCCCCAACATGTTACCATAACAATTTCAGTCTGGATCAACCTCTGATAAGCCACTTAGGTTAAGTAGTTTGTGCATCACAAGCAATTATATGATATGCATTCCTAGTTAGAGTTAAAGTTTGGCTGAGGAAAGTCGGACGAGATCAGTTTTCTACCCACAAAGAAAATTATACAGACATAGAAAATGTTACCAACATATACACATGTTCATTAAAAAAAGGAAAAACAAAAAACATGATTTAATTTAAAAAGTGACAAAAGCTTTGAAGTGAACGTGTGAAAGATTCAGTTAGAAAGACGGTGAAGCAATCAAAACTGCATCAATAAGTGATGATAAAAATATTTTCCACATCTGCACACAAAAATGTGCTCTTAATTAATTGTTAATTAACTTAGATTTCTATTTCATTTCTTCACAAGCTATATTACAGCAAATCTCGTGAATTAATTCAACTCTATGCAAGGACAGAGAAAAGATATCAAAACCCTGTCGAGAATCAAAACGGTGCATTCGTTCATGAGCATCAAATCTAAAAGAAGAGGTAGAGCTATAAAAACAGAATTTCCTGCTACAGGAAAATGTTATTGGAGTAATTCGGCTTATATAAAAAAATCAGACAGATTATATTTATATATATATATAAATGTATATATGTGTGGGTGTGTGTATAAAAAGGACAGAGGGCACTCCATGCATGATCAGAGCGCTGCAGCATTTATCGATCAGCGAGAGGAGGGAGCGTTGCATAGATGAGTAGTGAGGAGCAGACTGAAACTTTCACTGTGGAGCGGTGAGAGAAGTGACTAAAACATAAAGGTGAGGACCAAAATACTTAGAAATAACGCTGTTATCTAAATTTTTTTAAAAAAACTTTATCATCTTCCCTTTTTTAAATCCCCACTTATTAAAAGTCTTGGAGTCATGGAGGATATTGGACTGCTAAAGAATCATTTTGAGTCAGTAAAAATCAGAGCTGCAGGTTTCCTGATGGGGTTTCTGTCCTCTACAGAGACGTTTCAGATCCTCTGCTCCTCCAGTAGAACGTGTTATCGTCGTCTGGGTCCATGTCTATTCTAATCTGAGGCACAGACTTCAGCGGGCTCATCTCGGGGCTGTAACATAAGAAACATGTGTGGTTAGGACATGTGGACAGACAGCGTTACTCAGCTGAGACTGCTGATGTTTGTAGTTCTTATTAATTGTCACTTTGAAAGCTCTCACTTTAGACTAGTACAGGTTTTTAAAGGCAGAATTTGTAAGATATTCAAAATGAATTCCTGCCAAAAAATAACTAAACACACAATTAGAGAGTTAAAACATGTCGTTTGCCATTATTCAGTTTGTGAGATTAGTTATTCTTTTTTTTTACTTTATGGTGCAGAAAACTTGTAGTACCTTTTTCTGACCAGTAGGGTGAGTATAAGCCCATGAGCTATATGCACGGTTCCACTATTTCCTGACCTTCAGACAGCACCTTTGCTGCCTGTCTTTCATTATTGGACAAACTGATTAAACCAGGTGTGTTTGGACAGTTATTGAGATCAGACACACCTGGATTACGCAGAACTTCATAGACTGTTAGATCCATTTAATTTGAGTCAGGTGTGTTAGAGCCGGGACCCACTGAAAACCTGCAGGACTGCCATTTTTAAGGGACTTAATTGAGTAGTTTAGAAAATAAAAAGCTGTAAAGCTGGACAGTTAGAGCACTCTCACTTTAGACAATCAGACAAAAGATTTGAATTAGTTTACATGGACGAAAGAACAAAAAGAAAAGTCACCCCTTTGGAAAGCTTTTAGCTTGTCCCGCTGATCAGAAAACCTGATCCTTCAAACACTGACTGATGTCTGATGCAGGTGAGATATTAACTACTCATCAGTACATTACAAATTCTGCTTAATATCCATTCACAAGGCTTATTTAATTTCTTTCAAGCATTAAGATGAACAAATGCGAAGCACCTGCAGCCTGATTGATCGGCTCAGCGAAAAGGTTAACATGAAATCTCTCATCTGCAGGAAAGCTGAGGTGTAAAAGCAACAAAAATGTTTATAACACTTATTCAGGTACCTGATTCTTGGACTTGACAGGTTATTTAGATACAGTACATTTATTCCAACAAAATTTTAAAAAACTGTTCCGTTGTATTCAGTGACTTTGCCATTAATTCTGATTTAGATTCTCCTCATTAGTTACACTAAATTAAATGAAGATTAAGTATTAACCAGGTGGACAAGGAGTATTAACTGTGGAGCTTTTGTAAAGTAGGCTAAAGAATTTGTAGCAACTTTTCATCTTCATAACAACGGAAAAAACCCTGTAAATCCACACAAAAATGACAAGCTTTTTTTTTTTGGTGACAAAATGGCATAAAATTCTACTCATCACCTTAAACAAGTAGAAGCAAAAATGGCTAAGCAGGTTTATTTCCACAGATTTATGATTAGAAAGAGGGTAGTGATAAAAAAAAAATGGCTCAACCAAACATTTGTGCTGGATATTCAAGGGTCAAACTAATTTTTGAGTGAATTTAGTTGATGGTAAGTCTTTGAGTCAGAGCTTCTCCAACTCCCTTAAAACCGTTTAGCTAAATTAAGCTAGGCTTTGTGGCTACGCTAACTAGCCATAGCAACTACTCTTCTCCTAAGTGTTGTCAAACTTCTCTGCAAACTAAGTGAGGACACAAAGTCTTTTTCATTTCCCAAGACATCAAATGGACCTCCAGTGATTAACTTTGGTTATTTTTTAGACCACAGACAGAAAAAAATGTGAAGATGTGCAAAAACAAACTTGCTTATCTCTGAGAAAAGTAAGTTTATTTACAGGCTGAATATCAGAATAGGGAAGTCATAAAAACCTACTGATTAAATAATCTAACTGAATATTACAAAATAACCAAGAATGAGAGAAACTTCAGTGCTTTCTGAAATTAATCAGATTAAATGGTTTCCTGTGTCTGTGCTGGGAAATCCCTGTCTGAGCTCTGAGAAAGGCTCCAGGAGAACCAGCGCTCAGTTTCAGGAGGGAGCAGCACGAGCTGGAGTTGCACGTATGCTGGTGTATACGAGTGCAGGGTTATGATACCGTAACATTTATACACAGAGAGCTCAAAATTCTATTTTAATTGAATACAGCCATTTTGCATCTAATTTGTTTTTAGTTTAATCAAATTCCTGAAACTGTTTTCATGATCAATTGTACCTTTAGGGAATGTTCAATACTGGCTTTTTTTGTTTGTTTGGTTTTTACCAATATGCAATATACCGATATTGTCCAACCCTTAATTTAGAATATCCGAAATCAACTGATACTGATCTATGCAGACAACTGTGAGGTTGTACAGCATCTCTCATTCTCTCATATTTTGTGAGATACAACTATATTCTCCTCCAAGATCAAAGATCCCAAAATATCCTTAACTCAGCCAGAGGAGTTCATTTTGGACATCTGGCTGCCAGATATCAGATTTTAGCAGGTATTAGCCAACATGTGGCTAATTCTAATGCTTCTGACAACTTTGTAACTTAACCAGCAACTTAAAGCCAGACATATTATCAGCAGCTTCAAAGCAAGTCAGTCTGTAGCAGCAGCAGCTGCACCGTAGTCACATGACTCTGAAAGGAATGCTGGGATATGAAGTTCTTGCACAATAACAGGGACTTTTAAACATGCTGGTCCGGTGCTGATGGAACAAGTTCTCGTAAGATTTTGTAACAGAACGAAATGTCTGTCTAAAAAGACAGATATCAATATCACATTTTAATGCCAATATCGGCAAATAACATTGGTAGGCTGAAATCGAACATTTCTAATTCGTTAAAATGATTTCCATATAAAACTAACCTAAATTTTTTAGAAAGAGAAAATATTTACAGTGCAGAGGCCAGAATGAGAAATTCTTCAGCATTTTATCCTTAAAACTTGATGACTTAACAATTTGTTGTTTTTTTCCCCAGTTAGCATTAAGGCCCTGCTTACAGTACATTTTCACTTAAAACCTCCAATTTTTTCCCTTTGCCTATTTGAAAAAAGAAAAAGCTGAATTAATATAACAGGGGAATAAAAGCTACCTCCATGCGAATGGAAAATGCAAACAGGACTGGAAACAATGTAGTGCGCATGCCAAACTTGATGGTAGGGATGCACGATATAATCAGCCCCCTATCGGTATCTGCTTATATCGGCCTTACAACTTAAAACCGACGGAACATCGGCCATCCCACCGATATTTAACTAATCAGGCCACTGTTTCTTAAGACTAAAAAAAACCAAAAACTTTTTTTTTTACAGACTTTAAAGCTTCTAAAGAAAGCTTCTTTTAGGATGTTCTGTGTGAACAGAGTTAATACACAGTCATCTGTGTAAATAACCAAATATCCCCTGTATGGGATTTTTTTTTTTTCCTCAGGGAGAAGAAAATCCAGGTCGTTCTAGGATATAATGCACATATCTTATTAATTTTATTTGAACAACTGTTAATAAATTTAACTTGTTCTACATAATACGTTGAGGTATTTTTCTAATTTTGCACAAGGAATGAATATTACACAATTTATTTTTCAGCTTTAATATTGGTGTTGAAAACGGTTATTAGCCACACGCGTTTTAAAATATCGGCATATTGGATATCGGCCAAAATTCCAATATCGTGCATCCCTACATGACTGGCTATATGCACAACATCACCACTTCCACGGAACGAAAGCCAGCTCCTTTGTTTCCTGCCTTTCATAGGTGGACAAACTGATTAATCCAGGTGTGTGTGGCCGTTGTGGCTGCAGTTAATGAGGTCAGGCACACCTGGATTAATCAGTTTGTCCACTAATGAAAGACAAGGAACAAGGGAGCTGTATTAAGATCAGGAAGTAGTGGAGTTGTGCAGAGAGCATGTACCGGTAATCTCTGCCTCTTTACTGACCAAATAAATGTTGCATAAAAAAAAAAGATACTGCATTTCAAGAAAATTTCACTCTGGAACCTTTTCTCAGACCTTTGCGGTTTTGTCCACCAGAAAGGCCTCAGAGAGGCCAAAACCTGACAAAACTTCGGTGTTTTACTGACTTCTTATTGTCGTGTTAACAGGACCTTAGTTGACCGATATCATATCTGGTATTTTAATGCAGCTGAGAAATAGGACTCATGATCTCTGGTAGTTTCTGAGGTCATTTGAGTTTAAAGTAATTTGGCTTCAGTCGAAATGGAACAGGATTAATTTTAAACCATTTATGATTCATATACCCAATCCAATGTCATGGACGCCAATGGGCACTTCTTACAATCAGTGATATGGAGTAATATGAGTTAAGAAGAAAAATGATTCAAACTAATTTTTCTTTTCTTTTTTTTTTTGCTGTTGTTTTGTTTTAGGGTTTTGACTTTTTTTTGTTTTTTGTTACCCCAACCTCAAGATGACATTGATCAAAGAGGAAATGATAAATGGCGTTTCAGGAAAAGTGGGGAAACAGGTTCACTTGTACGCAGCCTTCACGCACATGTCCACATGTTCTGTGATGGGTTTCTGCCATCGACTGACTCAAACTCTGACCTCATCAGCAGCGTACGACAGTGATGCAGCAGATGTGGCTGCATGCAGGGACAAGACGACCCCCGGCTTCTGGCTGCTGTGAGGATGGTGGCATGATGGACAAATATAATCTCTTCCCGAGCATCATAACCTTTGATCCCAATACTTCCCCTAAAACACCAACTGGCTGTCTCATAGCTACCATCAGTGAAGCACTGATGCCCAAAATGCTCACACATTTACTCACTGGCTTCTTTATAAGGATCACCTGATCTACCGCTTATGATCTCGCTTTTAGACATGTAGACATGGTCACGATATCGGAGCTTCAGAATGAGGAAGAAAGGAGATTTACAGTAAGTGACTGAACGTGGCATGGTAATTTTCAAACATATAAGGTGGGGGGAGGACTTGTTCTATTTTTCTTACTTTATAGATCTGACATTAACTTGTATTATGATGTGATCAGGATTACTACACACATGTAAACATGCCAAGGTTATTATAGTTATCTAAAACTAACGAAAAAACGAAAACTAAAATTGAAAAAACATTTCAGTTAACTAAAATAAAAATAAAAACGACAGTTTTTAACAAAACGATAACTAACTGAAACTGTATCATGTCTTCACAAAACTTACTAAAATTATTGCAGAAGCATCCTTAGTTTTAGTCTTTGTAAATTAATATAATACATCAGCCTTTTGGGTTGATTTGAAATTTATTTCTATTTAACCTTTTTACTTTAGTCTACTGGTTTTACTCCAAGTGACTTTCTGATGATTTTGAATGTCACACCAGACAAACACCTATAATTTACTGAAAAGAAAACCCCAAAAAACTAAAACTGACACTGAAACTAATAAAAACTAAACTAAAACTAGACATTTTCCAAAAATAGAAACTAATAAAAACTAGCAAATGTGCTCAAAAAACTAACTAAAACTAACTGAATTGAAAAACAAAAAGTCAAAACGAAATAAAAACTGAAACTACTTAAAAATCCCAAACTATTATAACCTTGAAACATGCATGTTTGTACATTTACAATAAGCTCTTAAAAGTTACCCTAATTATAATGTAATATTCTATATTCTTCTGCTCCAGAAACCTGTGACTAAATGTTTTGACATTTTGTAGATCTGTTACTAGTCACAGGTTGTAATGCATACCACATGTAAATCAGTAGATATGTAATTGTACAGTATGAAAAATAAACGAGATAATTAAACATATATAGATAAAAATGTAATATACAGTCACCCTCAAAATTACTCATACACTCTAATTAAAGATGGAAAAATCAGCCATCAGTGAAATAAGTTGAAATTAGCAAAAGTAATAATAATGAATAAGGTTTTTATGAAAATCATGACACAGATTATTAATTGTTGTTCAACAGAAATATTAAAAACGAACTAACAAAAATTAATAAATGAATCAAGCAAAATAAACATGATGAGACTCCCTAAGAAAAAAATTTTGTTTTCTGTAACTGTCAATCAGACTTCTGCACCTGTTAACAGATCTTGGTCCACTGTTTATGAGCAAGGTGCTGTAATTTGTCTGGAACTGTTTAGTTTTTTGTTTTTTAATAATCTTTTTTTAACTGCAATTTAAAAGCAATATTTTATTTCACTAAATTATAATTCAGTAAATTTTTATTTATTATGACTTTGTTTTAGTTTCTCATTATTTGAATAACTATTGTGAATTTATCCTTTTGTTTAATAGAAGGGTATGACAAATTTTGAGGATGGCTGTATATATAATAAAAACATATTTTCAATTTGTCAAACTTTTTTTTAAATATAAATTTATACGTTTATAAAAAACATAGTTTTCATTGTAAGGAAAGTCCAAAATAAAGATCATGTTGTTTTTTAAATTATTTTATAAAAGGACAGTTTATCAAACATAAACATCTCGATAATTTACTTGCTTGGTAGCTCTCCATTTACTTACTTATTTACATAATTTACTAAAACAAAGGGAAAAATATAAAGTTTACTTATATATAAGTTATAATGTTATTTTAATAGTACTGGCCACTTGACATCAAATTGCACTGTTTGTTGGTCTTGAACTAAAATGAGTTTGACACCCCCGGTTTATAGCATCTGTCAGCACATCTGCAGAGGAAACCATAACCACGGCTTTACTGAGGCACATATCCATGCAGTGTTTGTAGTTTCATGTCAGCGGCTCCTGCTGCAGTTAGGAATCCAAGTTCAGCCCTTTAGGATTATTTTGCTCAGGTTTATCATTTTGTAAAGTATAAGCACTGAGAAGCTATTGTAAAAGAGAAAAGCACTGGTGGAGTCAAAGCTGTAAGGACAGACAGAACCTGGCGAGGGAGGAGACAGCTGAGCTGGCGCCTGTCCTTACCTCCTCTTCAAAACAATACAGTTAGCCATAGGTCAGCAATTAGCCTAACTGACCTTTAAAGATCAAACTAACATTACACGTTCACTCGCCATGTGACCTTTTACAGCATGTGATGCCACTGTCAGGATGGGGGGGGACCTGAAAAGAAATCAGTGCCAGGGTTCCAGTTAGCTTTAGTTCTCACCTGGACAAGTAGCTGGACTGATAGTAGCGAAGCTGCTCAGCACGACGTGTGTCGTTCAAGGAATGAATGGGGCTTGTCTCCTGTGGGGAAGAAGGAAAGCAGCCGTTAGCCAGATTCACTCATTCCTACCAGAGGTTAGGTGGGCTGACAATGTTGATTTGACTGTTAGTTTAAAGTCTGCATGTTAATTTTTCTAGTTTACACCTAAATTTAGTGCAAAAGTTAATGATTAATTAGAGTTTTTATTTATATTTTCAGACAGTGAAGCAACTGTTTCATATGGAAAAGTATTAGGGCCACTGAAGAAAAAAAAATTCAGATTAAAGTCAGAATTTTGATTTATTCAGAAATTTACAAAATAAAATTTATTTTCAAATCTTCTAGAAAAAAAAGTTCTGACTTTCAGAAATGAAAAAAAAAATGTTCTGGAAAAAAGGACAGAATTCTGAGATTAAAGTCAGAGTTTTGACTTTAATCTCAGAATTCTGACTTTTTTCTCTGAATTTTTTTTTTTCTTCAGTGGCCCTAATCCTTTTCCCGTAGTGTTAAACTAAGTCAAGAAAGAATGTCAAGCAAGCAATAAGTGAAAAGGAAAAAGGTCAAAATTATTAGGACACCCCGGAAAGTGAGTAAATTTCATGCATATTTTGGAGAAAAGACAAAGAGAGAGGGAAGGAGAGAGGAACTGTTACCATGCAGAGAAAGCAGTGGGTAAAAGACAATAAGGCAAAGGCTCTTTAAGACAAAGGACGTCATCAGATACCGACTGAGGAAGCAAAGCAGGAGTCAAACGAGAGTTTAAGAGGAGCGAGGTGAGATTTTCCCTCCGGTTCTACTCACTGTCAGAGGCCTTATCACCTAAGAAGGGCTCCTGCTCCATCATGTCCATGGGGATTTTAATACTGGGAGATTTCTCATTGTAAGGATAGTCAGACTGTTGGGGGGAAGAGGAGACACATTCTGAGATGGGACCAGTATCGGAGAGTTAACACACGGCCCTTTTTCAGTGGATGAAAAACGGCTGGCAGGGATTCACCTTCAGTCTTTGCAAAATGAGATGACAAGAGACTGAAAAGCAGCTAAGAGACAATGCTGACAGTAGCAGCATCTCTGTGCAGCAGAACACGTTATTTTATCCACCAATTACCATCCCCTACAAAACTCATGAGGTGGTACAGACCTGAAACTTATGGCCACACAAGCTCGGCTGATGCAACATTTTCAAAAATTAGTCACCTGTGGAACAGACAGGACTGAAAAAACCCATCCAAGAATGTCTCGTTCTTTATGACTGAATGATGACATGTCCATAAAACTGAACTGCCAGGATCCCCTTCCTGCCTTTAATCACTACCGGAAATACACTTTTACAGTTTTGAATTGTACACCTGAACTATTTTTGTTGCAAGTAATCGTTTTAGTGCATCGAGTCCTGATGTCCTGATCCTGATCATAGATTTTCCAGCTTAATTTCATTTCTCATTAAGATTAGGAAATGAGGATTTTCAGAGGTACCAAAGTGAAGTTTTATTCTCAATAAATAGATTAAAAAGAAGATTATTATTTATTAATTAATTACCAATGTGTGGCACAAGGACTTTTCCTTTTTTCGCTTTTTTGGCACATGCTGCTGCAAAGGAGAACTGGGATTTTAGGGCAGGACTGGAGGTTGTGGGAGGTTTAAACTGGGGGATGGGCTCTCAGGAAGGAAAAAAAATACAAAAAGGGGAAAGAAAAAAAAAACTTGTTGCTGTTTTGTCTCAAGGAAAGTCATGAGTATTCTCCAACAGGTGGTAAGTCTAAAACTAAAAGCTTACATCTTCAGCGTCGCTGTCTATGCTGCCCCGCTTTTTCTTCTTCTTCTTCTCGTCCTCTTTCTTCTTCTTGTCTTTCTCTGGGATAACATCGTCCAGGAAGCTGAGGTCATGCTGGGAGAACATGTAGTCCATCGCTTTCCTCACAGCGACCAGAGCGAGAATCTGAAAACATCACAAGTTTTGGTCAGAGACTCGACATTCGTCATTCAGCTGGTGGTCAGAGAGCAAATCTGTGATGTTTCTGTTCTTTTGTTGTTCGTTTATTAAAACATTTGGGAAGATGCCGAGGAGCTCTAATTACTGATCATATTATGATGTCATGATCTGGCAAATAAAAACATTAAAAAAGAAATAACACAAGGACCTAAATAACAAATATTTCTAACTTTTCCCCTTCAAAAAATATTAACATTAAGGTTTCTTACCATGACGGGGAAAACGATAGCAGCCACGGTGGACTTGAGGATCCACAGAAGAGCCAAGCAGAGAATCTGCAAGAAGGTGAAGAGGTGGACCTTCCGGAGGGGAACGTGTCGCAGGTAAACCAGGTCCGGCTGGTGCTTCGCCGGCATCAGGAGCAGCTTGAGACGATCCATGAACTGGAAATCCAGAGTGGAAAAGCACATGAGGAGGAGCTCCGCAGATACGAGTCATCACAGCAGCACAACTCGTTTCACATGAACCATTTCCCATCAGTCTGACTGAACCTGAACACGTCATGCTGAAATGAGCCTCCTGACGCTCTCACTGACAGTCTGACACAGAAATGTCTCTACTCCTCGTTACGAATCTTTCTGGGATATAAAAATAAGTTTACCTGCACTCCGTTGAGAGAGGCCACTCCCATGTAAAGGAAGACTCCATACAGCACGGGCATCGGGATGAACTAGGTGGAATAAAGGAAACATACACTCAAATAATACAGTTAAAATGTATGCAATGTCATATACACTCACCGGCCACTTTATTAGGTACACCTTTTAAAGGTAGATTTTTTTATTTATACAAATAGAATGTGATTGGCTGATTAGCTAGCAGCAGAAGACCACACCAGTCAGCTAAGAACAGGAAACTAATGGCGGGCTTACACCAAACGATTTTCCCCGTCTCAGACTTAAGACTGGAAGTCTTTAGTAAATCTCAGGAGTTTTACTGGAGTTGCGGCCTCGATTGTCAAGTTTGAGACGGTAATCTGCGCTGATTTATCTCAGGCTTTTCCTCGTCTTGGGTTTGCGATAATATCAAACGTGTTTAATATCATCACAAGTCGCAGCGACGCAACGCAATCAACAACCAACAGGATGAGCTCTGACAGCAGCCGAAACAGGTACCGACCTCCAGAACCGTCTATCGTCAGAGTTGCAACATGCATTGACTTCAATATAAAAGTGGTCATGTGACTCACGGAGAATGCCACGCAAACCCTGAGCTGTCATATCCTTACACAGCAGCAATCAGACAGTAAACACTAAATAAACATGGGTGCAGCACGGACATGCTGGTCATTAAATGTTCTCGGGGTAGAGAGCAGATTATGTTTTGCATTTCTTAGTGTTTTAGCTTCCTGTTTTTAATGTTTTATCTGTTTTTATAGTGTCTTTGTGCGCTCTGATAGGATGCTTTCAAATAAAAGGAGACGAGGATGACGACGATGACAATGAGGAGGAGGAGGAGGATGGTGGGAATAAATTGCATGATGGTAAAAAAAAAAAAAGCTGAAAGAATCTAGTTGTTGTCTTGTAAATAGTGACCCTGCAAGATTCCTAGTCTTTGTACAATCTCAGTTTGAGACGAAACTGTCTTTGGACGTGAGCCGGTGTGAGATGATGGTCTTCCAGGAGCCTTTTCCAAATCTTAAAGAAGTCACCAAAACTGGACAACAGAAGATGGAGAAACGTTGCTGGTCTGATGAGTCTCCATTTCAGTTCCACATTCAGATGCTCGGCTCAGAATCTGCTGGAAACATCATGAAAGCATGGATCCATCCTGCCTTGGATCAAGGCTCCAGGCTGCTGCTGGTGTAATGGTGGGGGGGAGATTTTCTTGGCCCACTTTGGGCCCCTTCATACCAACGTGGCGGTTTAACCACCACAGCCTACCTGAGTATCATTGCTGACCATGTCCATCCCTTTATGACCACAGTGGAGCATCTTCTGATGCTGCTTCCAGCAGGATGATGCACCATGTCACAAAGCTCACATCATCCCTTTGGGATGTGCTGGAACGGGAGATTCTCATCGTGGATGTGCAGCTGACAAATCTGCAGCAACTGTGTGATGCTGTCATGTCAATGTGGAGCAAAATCTCTGAGGAATGTTTCCAACACCTTGTTGAATCTATGACACCAAGAATTATGGCGGTTCTGGAGGCAAAAGAGGGTCAAACCTGGTACTAGAAGGTGGACCCTGTAAAGTAGCAGGTGAATGTACATTTAGAGATATGGTTCTGGATTTTCATTATCAAACTTGGCAGAATATTTGAGGTTTATGCAGAAAAAAAAGTACAACTTGGTCAAGTTATGGCTTTTTACAGATATAAAAAGCAGATTTGACTCCAGTCATGCTTTAACTGACTGAAACACAACAAATTATAAATTTTACACCGTATCTGAAACATGACTCATAATCTGACATAATGCAATTATCTTTTTAATACATAACGTAAATATACAGGAACTCATGCAAAATAAAACTGCTTTATATCGGTAAGTATTTCCTTTCTCAGCAGCTGTGTGCACAGTGTCTCTAAAAGCAGCATTTATGAATGAGACAAATCTCTTAGCAGCAGGAGCAGAAGGTTAATGAGGCCTTCATCATTTATTTACGGGGTTACATTCTTCACACTTTTGTGCACCAGTGATCTAAATGAAATGCAGGTTCAGAAGCAGTTTTAAGTCTCTGGGGTGATATTGATGATCTCAGGGATCAAGCCCGCCTAAAAACAACTCAGAAGTTTGCAGCTAAAGCAGCCTCTCTGTCTCTGAAACTTTCTACGCAACATCTCGCTGCTGTATTAAACAAAAACATAGACAGACTCGTAACTTTGGGAACATTGGGCCTCATTCACCGATATCTTCATACAAATCTTAAATTTGTTCTTAAATTGTACTAAAGGGGATACTGTGTAACTTTTGGCCACTAGGGGCACTAAACCTGCAACTTCCAACATCTTCTGTTGTCCGGTTTTGGTGAGTCTGAGTGAAGTGTGGCCTGTCACAAAATGAAACCGTCTCTATCCGTGTTTTGGAATCATGTTTGCAGACCACTTTGATCAGCTGGAAGCGAAGTCATGGAGCTATAAAACAAAGCGCTGGGGCAGTGCAATTAATTGAAATTTGATTGTGATTTCAATTTTTGTGTCAAACGATCTCCAAACCCCTATAATTGAGTTTAAACTTTTTTTTCCCCATTTTTCTTTACACAGTTTCTGAAAGTTATTCTTAAGTTAAAGTTGATTTCAGTGGCTTCCATCCAGGCAATTTTTTGGGTGTCATTAACAAAAATATTAGATTTGGAATGTTCTAGCATTGCACTAAAGCTTAATAAAGTATATTTTGGGATATTTTTTTGTATAAATGAGATTTATTTTATTCTTCAAATATAGAGAAACTGCAGAACAAACGTGTGTTTTTCTTCATTTTTTGCATTTATTTAATGCTCAAAATATATTTATTTAATCATGAAATTTATTCTACACTGCAAAACAGCTATATGGGTACATAATTGTAGCCTACATTATTTTCAGTTTGAACGTTTTGCATAAATCATTAACGAAGTTTTGTTTGAAGGAGAAAGAAATGCGAAAAAAATGCATCGTGTAATGAGCAGTAATGAGCCAGATTAGCCACAGCCAACTAATGATTTGTAACAAAACATTGGTGAAATGACGGAGTTCATGGCAGATAATGCCTTATTTAGAGGCTGCGTGAGGTTGCCCATGTCACTTCCATTATATTGGACATACGCTGATCTGGAGTGGATCTAAATATCTCCAGAAGGAATTCAAGTTAAACCAAAACTGTCTGGGTGAGGAAATGAACGTGTTTCATGCTGGAAAATAGCATGTTGCATTCTTAGACTATTTCTTTAATAGGGTAAAATGCTATGAGTGAGCTCATGGAACTCTGAAATACAGACCCACCATTAATCAAAATATAATATTATTCCAATCTCTAAATATTCAATGAAAACTCCAACCAATCCTTGAAGTGTGGTGCACTCCTAGGATTGGCCAAAGGATCTGCCTGCCAGACCTTTGCCTCTGCCTTTGGAGGTGGAGGGAAGGAAGGAGTGAGGCGGGACTGTTTATATTCAAATAATCTTGCTGTGCTTTCTGAAATGCAAGATCGATAAAGGTTACTTTAATTTTCCCCTGTGGGAAATTTTAACAGCCGGAAACAATCTGAGACATTTTGTTATCATTTTTTAAAAAACAATATTTTTTTTACCAAAAATTGTTTTTAAAAAGTCATACAAAATCATGTAATGTTATTATCATATCTTGATTAATAGAAGAACACAAATGCTGATTTTTTTTCAAGCATGTCAGCTTCTAAATGTCAGAGTTCACCTTGAAAAATTTGTTCTTAGCCAAGAATAAATTCAGGATACAAGATTTTTGTGAATGCCACAATCTTTAAAAAAAAAAAAAAAAAAAAATCATAACGACTTGTGAATGAGACCCAATACGTTTCAGAATCAAAACTGGCCAAAAAGACACATTTTTTAATTACCTTTAAGATTGGAGCCATGAACACAGACAGTCCTGTCAGGATGAACACAAACACACCAGTGACCCTCTGCTCCCTGCAAAACAGGACAAACAAGGACTGTCAGAGGAAGCAACCCCAATGATGTGGATTCTTATGAACTTATGTCCGGATTCTCTCTTCCATCCATCTAAAACATAACATGACTGTTTGCAGGAAGTTTGGAGTTGGTGGAGACACTTTACTGTCTTCCAGACAAGAGTTTATTAGCTCAGCTTACAGCTGACACATCAGGAGGTGGCAGAGGTGGCAGAGGACATCGCACCGACACAAAAACAGAACAAGAACCCTCCAACAGCAAGAACGGAGAAAAAAAAGTTTCTGTAAATAAACACTACATGAAAACATGTTTTAAATGGTGTCACTAATGGAGAGCAGGCAGAATTATTCATTAACAATTACAGAGGATGAAAAGAAAAATGCTTTCCTAGAAAACAGAGATTCTGGCTGGAAAGCCCTCCACCTGCATCTGAAGTCCAGCTGCCATTAAAAGCATGCAAGAAAGTGAGTCAGGATAATAATCCAACAGTAATCTGCTGTGAAAACGCTTTTCAAGTTCGACTCAACTCACAAAACCAAATCAGCTTATTAACTAAAAAAAAACAAAAACAGAATCAGCGTCATGTCATTACTTCTACAAGTTTCTCTTTATTTATTCCATTTTTGTTCAAAGATTTTCCCACAAACTACTAATCTGGTTTTAGCGAAAATGAATATGAAGAATGACTTTTTATTCTAATTATATAAGTATGGACACTACTCATAAAAAGTCAGGGATATTTGTCCCTGATGTTTGTCTGTCAGAATGAACCTAAAATCCGCTACAACCTTTCCAGGTGAACTGAATTAGACTTTTTATGAACTTTTCAATTGACATTTACATTGTTCAATGGTTAAAATATTTATTGAACATCATGCTGTTCACCAAAAAGATTACTAACTACAAAAATGACAAAAGTAGCGAATAAACCATGACTTGACCTCTAAATGTTCTGGTTTAATGACGTCTTGTTTCTAAACATCCTCTTCATCATCCTGTTCACATTTAGACGTCATCAGACCAAGACGCCACTGAACACATGAAGTTATTGAGACACTGTCATTTTTATGTTGTGGTATACCCTCCATTGTTGTTAGATTTTTTTTTAATAAATAGTATAAAATGGAGGAATTACCATCATAATTCCAGTTAAATGTCCGTCATTCCTGATATAATATCAACAAGTTGTGAACACTTTACTTTTTTTCTTAAATTATAACCGCAAGTTGAATAACCCTAACTTTTTGTGAGTTGTGTATATACATATATCTTTTTATTATTCTTTTCCTAGTGCCATTTTGTCTAAACCCAGTCCAAGTGCACGCATTCAGATGGCAAATAAAAAAATATGGAATATTGAATCTAAAGTCAGAATCAAGTGATAGGTTTCTGCAGCGGCTCGTTTGTTGACACCATGCTTGAAAAAAAAGGTTTTTTTTAATTTTCCTCCATCTATTGCAGATTTCAAACATGAAACATCTGTACTGACTGCTGTCACTAATAAGCTGCTGTTAACCAGAACATGCAAACATGACCTCTCCGGGTTTCTGTCCTCTCCTGGTTGCCGTCTCACCCGTAGGTGGTGCTACAGCACAGGGGTAAATGCACATCCTTCATGTCACAGTCATCCACGAACAGTTCCTGCAACGTCTCCAGACAGAATTCATTTGTTGTTCTCTTTTGGTGACTGCTTATGCAAAGTGGATCATATTCCCCACTCGTGATGCGGGTGACGTGCGCCCACTCTCACCTCACACCCAGGAACTTGGGCTGCTCTCCTGGAGCCGACGTTTCCGTTTCCATCTTCAAGCTGTCAATGTGAGCGATGGAGATGACGGTGGCGGCCACGTACCACGGCAGGCCCATGAAGGAGCAAACCACCAGCAGAACAGCCACCCAGAACAGATCCAGATGGTAACCTGCCCCTTTCTGGTACAGACAACAAACAGGGTGAGAGATCACGCGGATGATCGGCCTCGAGCAGAAAGCGGAGCACAGCTGCAGATACAGCCAGAGTTTAAATCCTCTTCAACAGCTCGCATGGTTTCAGATAAATGGAGATGAATTCAACAGAGGAACGGCTCCTCTGATGCCCAGTTCCCTGTGATGATTCACCAGTCACATCTTAAACTATCCCCCCCCCCTAAGAATCAAAGAAACTATTACTCAGCTTCAGCTTCTCCCTGAAAATTACAAGTAGTTGCTTTTAGAATTGAACCATGTGCAGTCACTCTCATGAAACATCTCTCACTCCCATGAGAAGAATGAGATTTAACTACAGTGTGAAGGTAGACACTGTACAGGCTGCAGCTTATGGGAAATGCACAAAAATCCACGTCTCACCAGTCCGATCAGACAAACCACAAGAACAAAACATCACTCTTGTACCTAAACAGAAAATTTTCCTCCTGAATCTCTCATTGAAATCCTAAGTTTTTCCCGTAAGTCACATCATCAGCTGATTTGTGTGCAGATGTTTTTGCCAGCAGGGTTTTTAATACCTTTAGCTTGTGCTCCTTCCTGTTGACGATCACAGCAGTAATCTGCTGGTCCATGAAGACCAGGATGGTGACCAGAAGGGCAGGAAGAGCAGACGCCAGGTAAACCCACCAGGGGTTTCCTCCAAAGGGGGGAACGAACCAGCCTCGTTTCGGGCTTGTTGGCTACGAAAGAGGAAGACAGAAGCTTCACCGCAAGAAAACTGGGATTTTTTTCTCTCTTTTAACTTCAGAAATATGACATTATTTTGCCTTTTTGTGGATTTCACAAAAATCACAAATGAATCACAAATCACAAATGAACTGTTTGAGGAAAGACGAAGCTCACCTTGAATTCACTTGGCACAATGAGTTTAGGAGTGTCAACTCCCACAAGCATATCAACTCCACAGAAGATGAAGATGGTAAGGATGATGGCGAAGTCACTGATGAGTTTTCTTACCTGAGTGGAAAGAAAAGCAAAAATGTCCTCTATAATCTGCTAAACTGGCAGAGACGTTTTGTTTCAAGTGGCTTCACTGAAAATATCTAAGACCCTCGACATGCTGTGTTGATAACGTGCAAACAAACTATTCAACTCCAGCACATCTTCTCTCAGGTGTATTTACACAGAATCTAAGAACAGAAAATATCAAGGCAATTTTACAGCATGATACTCCTCCAGAGGCTGGAATAGTGCTAAGGTGCTACACATGTTGAATCCTATCTTAGAGACAGACTATGTTGAGTCTATAAGTAATTACAACAGATTAGCAGGCAAAAATAAACA
Source organism: Atherinomorus stipes (assembly GCA_023101725.1). Lineage (NCBI taxonomy): Eukaryota > Metazoa > Chordata > Actinopteri > Atheriniformes > Atherinidae > Atherinomorus > Atherinomorus stipes. The sequence continues at coordinate 94,335 of JALJCO010003647.1, forward strand.
TCTGGAGTTCTTCATGGTTTAGTTCTAGAGTCTCTTTTATTTAACATCTACATGCTCCCAACTGTTAAAGGATAACTTCCTTTTTTTTTTCAACCTGGACCATATTTCTAGGAGTTCATACGTGCATTTACTCACCAGTAAAATTTCGGTATTGCTTTGACTCCTTCTGATAATATTTTGTTGAGTCACCCTCCGGCGTATACCCATAATGGGAGAGACGGGGCAGCAGGAATGGGCTTCTATACAAGGCATTATCTGCAGCAAAACTCCTTCATTTCCCGAATACTTTAAGTAGTATGAATGAACAAACAAGTACTATTGTCCTGTGAGTTCAGATTTAGCTCTACGTTAGTTATTGGGGGTTTCTCTACACTCTACAGGCCGCATACACCCCCTGACACTTGCCACCGCAGCACAGCTGAGAAGAGCATCTAGCTATTCAGACAACAACAAACCACCTTATGCGAAACTCTTAACTCACAGGACAATAGTACTCATTCCTTTGTTTATTCTACTTAAAGCATTGGTGAAATGAAGGAGTTTTGCTGCAGATAATGTCTTATAGAGAGGCTGCCCCGTCTCTCCCATTAGAAGGATGAACGTCAGAGGGCAACTTAATCTAAGTATCGTCCAAAGGAGTCAAAGTGATACAGAAATTTTATCGGTGAGTAAATGCACGTATAAACTCCTAGAAATAAGGTACAGGTTGAAAGGAGAGTTATCTTTTAAGATGCAAAGCAACAAACCATCACTAGTATTATGTGAACCAGACAAATCTACAAAAATAAAACTGCAGGGAATTCTAATACCTCATTAAAAAAATGTCTTGAACAAATAATTTGATTTTGCAAAATTTCCATCAATTAAAGAGAAAACATAGGTCACTGTTTTTGAAGAGAAGGAATACCGTCAATAATCAAAAGTAAACCTCAAACATACCCAGAAATCTGCGTTTAAGCTTAAAGTTTAAAGGTATATCAGATGGATTAGAAGTTTCATGCATTTGTAACAATGCTGTGGTTTGCACAGCTTTGAATAGTTAAAGAGTCTAAGAATTACTAACCTCTATAGGTAAAGATGGGTACAGACATAACTTTAAATGCAAAGCACAATTGTGAATAGAAGGTAGTTAGCAATGGCCAAAATTCCTCCAGACAAACATGCTTTTATTTGTGAGTATATCCAGTGGCTTCAGGTGCAGCGATGACTGCACCACAGCTATCTACTTTAACATTGTCTACATGTGTACCGTCTTCTTCTATGGGCCTTTTAAAACAATACTTATCCCAAACGCTGCTCTAGCATGTATTAAACAAAGTTTATTAACAAACCAAACAATTTTTTCTATTTCTTTTTTTCACACCATAAAACTGATTTCCTTTTCTTTCTAATGCATTTTTTGTTCTTTGTTGAACACTTTGAATCATTATGTCCTCTACGAATGCATTTACGTTGCCCCGGTTTGGTGTTATTCAGCAGGCTGTTGTTACTCACGGTGGTGGGGAAGAAGGGGCTTGTTTTGAACTTCTTCAGAGACATGGAGCAGGTGTAGGTACCAAAGAAGAGGATGAAGGACATGAGGCTGATGTCTGGGACAAAGTCGCAGGCCCTCCCTACCAACTCTCCTTTGTACTTCAAGCACTCGGTCTTTGTGAGGGACGACCATGTCGCATTCAGCGGCTGCACAGAACAGAGCAGCAGCGTCAGAGGGAAAACAAGGCAAGAACAGAGAGCTGGTTGTCTCAGACCGTAAAAACTGGTAACAACAGGTTCACTTTTCCCCGTAACATATAACCATTTTTTGTTCAGTAGTGTGTTTCTTGCACCATATGCTCGGTTTAAGATTCCAAGAAGGGATTTTAAGGCTGTCAGTGATTTCCAGGAAATCTGACTAAAGACCTTGGGTTTGATCAATGCTGTGAGTAAGTAGGTGAAGAACACACTGAAATAGAGTGAATCTGTTGGCCGTGTTCCAGCAGAAAGTCGGGAAACGGAGAGGATTTACTCAATGTTTTTCCTCACTGACCGGCCTAGCTATTATTAGCAATATAAGCTAATAACAGCATGACTAAGCTCATTTTGTCTACTCCACTTGTAGGTGTCAGAAAAAAATAGTTTTTTTTTTGTTTTGTTTTGTTTTTTTAATGAGTTGTAATTACCTTGACATGTTTCAACTGTACCTTCATTCTTCTTCAGAAAATGTCATCCAACGTCTTTGGTGACATGTCTTATTAGGAAACAGTCCGCTGACGAACATCACAACACACGTCAGATGACATTTTCTGTAGACTGAAGTTGCGGTCGAAACCTGTAACTTCACAACGATAGAAGCAGATTAGAACGATAATTACCAGAAATCCAACTTAATGGGAAAAAAGTTGGAAACTAACTGCAAAGGTCAAATGAAACACTTTACAACCAAATGATGAATTTCTCTCCAGTGTATGTATGTACACATGTTTTTTGTTTCTTTGTACTAGTATCTGATGTGTTTGTATCAGTGTGGGTATCTCTGTATGTGGGGAATCTGAAGGGATGAGATCTAGACTGGGTGGTTCAGGTGGAAACCAGGAACAGTTATGTGATTTATGGTAACCGTTAGGTTTCTGAGCCCCTGTTCTTAAGCTGCACATACCTTCTGGGGAGTCCCATTTGATGGAACGGTTTTTTGTATTTATATTTTAATTGTTTTGTAAAATAAAGAAGCTGTAAAAAAAAAGTATGAGGTTGTAGATTCAAAAGATGTTGAAAAAAATGAAAAAGAATAGGAGCCTCTTACCAGACCAGTGTTGTTCCAGTACCAGACTGAAGTACCTTCCAAAGGATCACCCATAATCTCAGTTTCATTTTCTGCAGAAACAAGATAAAACCATGTTCCTATCACACAATGTTTTGAACGATGCATCACTGCTTCAATTTTTGAGACCAAGACTAAAATGTTAAAATCGGGAGAGGATGACAGCAAACCAACCTCACTTACATGCTAACAGCTCTTTCATCATTCTGAGCAGTACAGTTCAGCTCATCGCTAGATGATCTCATTTATCACGTTGGCTGCCAAAATTTGCACTTTTGCTTTGGGAGCATCCAAATCATTTACAGGGTGACAGATTAGCCTTAAAGGCGCTAAAGAAGATGTTTTAGGCATTTCAGAAAGCAGAGACTGTTAGCGAGTTTTTGAATAATGCACATGCCCAAGACCAGCCTGCTAGATTCACAGCTCATTCCCTCGGCCACAGAAAAACGTTCATGAGCCACTCCGGTGTTTAGCAGACAACAGGTACAGGTTCTCAGTCATGTCACAAACTCAAGTAAAACAGATGTCGTTGTCTGAACATCACTAACTGCTAGCAGAATGATTGCTTACGACCTACCGGAAACATCAGCTGAGAATGCGCTGCATCCGGCACGCAGTTTCACTCTCACCAATCAATTACTCTAATTGATCAGTCTTGCTCCTACTACGGTAGTAGCTAAGAGTATGTAATGGGCCAGTAGATAAATGAAAAATGTAAGGAATGCAAAGATGATTGGTGGATGTTTTTTCGGCCCCATTACTTTTACAGCGAACTAATGTATAATAATAATTATATATATATATACATACATATATATATATATATATATATATATATATATTTAAAGCTTTTGATTAATCATAGCGTATGGGGTAGTGAACCCAATTTCATCGAATATTGCAAAAAATTGTTGAAAGAAACATCTTCTATTATGCCTTTAATTTCCACAGCTTAAAGGGATGCAGTGTAACATTTGGCCACTAGGGGCACTAAACCTGAAATTACCACATGCAACACAACGGTTGTAAATTTAAACAGTCTATCCGTGTTTTGGAATTATGTTTGCAGACCACTTTGATCAGTTAATTTGAAGTCATGGAGCCATACAAAGTTAAAAGGTCTGGTTTTTGAGGAGGGCAGCCCCCTCAGAGCAATGACATGCATTAAGTGCTGTATACTGACCCAGAAATCATCTATAATTACTTACGTTATTATTAATATAATGATAGAATATACAGTGTACCACAATATTTAGCTAATATTTGGGTCAAAAGTTGCACAGTATCCCTTTAAATCCAGGAGCCAACTAACCTGCTAACTTCCCTAAAAAAGTCAGTTTTGATGCCAGCCAGGATTTGTTCAACATGCAAGTTACACTACCTTATACTACTACTACATTTTTCAAATTGCCAACAAACAGGATGTAAAAGTCTGCAATAACCAGTAGCACCATGTCATACTGGAATCCACACATTACAGGGAAGCCAAAAAGTAAAGAAAAGCGTCTCACCTAAGATTGTAGGAGCCATGCAGAGACAGTCATATTGTGTTACAAATTCCGGCTTGAATTCAGAGTTGATGGGATAGTGATGAGCTAATTTAATCATCTTCTTGAAGGCATCATAGATAAAGATGAAGCTGATGAGGCAGGAGAAGCCCTCCTCTGTGAACCGGGTGAAGTATTTCACCAGAAAGCTGGCGTCAGTGGCCACGAGCACCAGGCAAAAGAACGCCGACCACAAGCCGATCCAAAGGCGGAACTCCAGGTAGTCAAACTGGTTATCTCTGAATGCAAAACACAAATATTCAAAAGTTTTAAAGTTTTATAAAATGAGGAAACCCAAGCACTTCGAAGCCAAACACTGGTTTGTGAATTCTGTTTGTGCAATTTTAAAAATGAAATGAAATTTAAAAGGTAGTGCTGTAAGGGTGGATATTGGCAAAGACTTCATGATACGATACGTATCACGATACAATGCAATATTGCGGTATTGTGACATTCCAATATATTGCGATATTTTTGACACTTCATAGAAATTTAAAATGCAACTTGAAATGAATGTTGTACCTGTGTACATACAGTATATTGGATGACTGAAACAACAAAGTGAGTCAAAATTAACTAAATTTGATTTCTCCATGTCCCATTTATTAAACTTGGACAGGTTTCTTTTCCACTTGGATCTCATAATAAAATCATTTACAATCGTCCCCTGAACATAAATATTTCTCACTTTGAGAAAACCCAACTAAACAGATGTGCAGATGAAATAAAAATAAAGTGCTTTTGAAAACAATATTGCCACAGCTGAGCTAGAATAGTATAAATGTACATGAATTCATGTGAAATGAGTAAAACAGTAGAACAAAGTAGCATATGAAAACACATATCAGTGCATATGAAAAATAAACATTTCAGTCAGTGTATTATAATCTCAGACAACTGGGTGGTCTTTGAAAATATGGCTACATTTTAACATGTACTTTCCACTGTGTGTTAAGTTTAACCTGAACGGCTGATGCACACAGATATCAGTGGAAAGCAGGAACTTTTCTACATGCTGGACTGATGCAAAAAGATCAACAAAATCCCACAAGATTTTATAATAGAGCGGTGAAATTTCACAAGATTTTTTAGGTTAAAAAAAGATTGATACAGCATTTTTTTAAATATCAATATGATATTGCAGCATAAAATATCACAATGTTTCAGTGCATTGATACTTTGTCAAACCCCTATACTGGATCTGACTGAAAATCACACAAATTATTTAAAATCAGCTCTAAACCACACATAGAATTTGTGTTTGCAGCAGCATTAATAAATACCAGTCAGCATTTGCAAGGACCATATGTAATAAAATCTTATATAATAAAAGTAGTGATGATTTGATGGAAATAAGACAACACTAAACTGTAAATCTCAAATCATCTTCGAAAATGTAAAATACATTAGAGAGAGGCTTAAATGTTATTGGAAGAGACTTCTACAGCGGCATAGTGACAACACTCTGTAAGGGTTCTCCAGATTTAAAAAAAACAAACAATTCATACAGTTGTCCTCAAAATTATTCATACCGTCCAATTAATGAAGGAAAAAAAATCAGCTGTCAGTGAAATAAGTTGAAATTGACAAAAGTAATAATCATGACACTGATTTTGAATTGTGGTTCAACAGAAGTATTAAAAATAAAAATATACAAGAAATAAAACAAGTAAACAAGCATGATGGGGCTCCTGAACTAAAGTGTTGTTGAGCAACACTTTGAGAAAATCACTTCAATCAGGTGTTTTCTGTAACGTCCAATCAGACGTCTGCACTTGTTGACAGGTATTTTGGTCCACTCTTAACAGGAAAGGTGCTCTAATGTGTTTGGGACAGTTTAGTTTGTTTGTTTTTTATTATTCTTATTTTCAACCACAATGCACAAGCAATATTTCTATTTCACAAAATTATAATTTTGTAAATTTTTATTTATTATTAGTTTCTTTAGTTTCTTGTTATTGGATTTACTATTGTAAATTTAGCCTTTTCTTTCATGGGAGGTTACAAATAATTTTGAGGACAACTGTAGCTGGTTCTGGATAGAACCACCTGGGAACCTGCATTACCATCAGTCCTGAACCAGATCTGGAACCACTTTGGTTCAAACGGGGTAAATGAAGCCTACACTAGTGTTCAGGAAAGAAGCAGCATAATTCTGAAAATGAAAAAACATACTTGCTGAAGTTGAAGAGCAGCCGTTCAAACACCAGCACAGGACCAGTGCTGCTGAGGATGGTGAGAGGCTGGCCAGCCAGCAGACAGAACACCCCCCCAGCTACAGCAGTGCCGAGAAAACTCTCCAACACACCCTGCGCACACGGGGAGGGAAAAACTAGACATTACTGTTGACAGTTCCAGCTTTCAAATGGTTTTAGGGCTCAGATCCCAGCCTGACCTGCATGTTTTCTGTCGCATCTCCCAGCAGACCACCGAAGGTAATGGCATTTGTAACAGTTCCAAGGTAGATAAACAAAATGGCCGACAGAGCTTGGATGTGAATTGCATCAGTGAAGTCGCTGAGAAAAAAAGGCGCTTTTCTCTTTATGTCAAGTATGAGACCCCCACAAAACCTGAGAACAGAAAAACACAGAACAGAGCATTTTCAACAACAAACTAAAATCCACTAACCGGCCACTTTATGAGCTCCACCTGACAAGTGCCTTTATTATGGTGTCATGATTTCAACAAGGGCTGCACGGTGGCGTGGTGGTTAGCACCGAAGCCTCACAGTAAGAAGCAGTGTTCCTACAGGATTATACAAGTTATTTAAGACTTTTCAAGACCTTTTAAGTCCATTTAGACCAGAGTTTTATACCCTTTTCACAACCACACTGGCAATAATTAATGACTCCTAGAATTCAAGAAAATGCATGAATTTACATCTGCAGTGTCTAATTATGACACTTACTTGGGTGTGTATGTAATGTGCAAAGCTTTGCTTCACTCAAACTGCTTGATCACAAAAATCTGATAACAAAAACACAGATCCCTAAACAATATGATATCAAAAAGAGAGACAGAACAACAATTGGGGAGTGGATAGCGTAGCGGTTAATGTCGCGGGCTTTGGCGCAGCAGACCTGGGGTCGAGTCCCCGACATGGCACTCACATGAACCACTGTGGACCCTTGAGCAAGGTCCTTGACCCCCCCCACCAACTGCTACCTGGGTGCTTTAAATAGCAGCCCACTGCTCTCAGGTTCAACCTGAGATGGGTAAAAATGCAAAGAACAAAGTTCCTAATTGGGATGAAGAAAGTATATCAAAAAAACAAAAAAACACACAATATGTGTATAAAAAATCAAGGTCAATTTTTCAGCGACGTAGAATTAAATTTGCATATTCTCTTTTACTCGCAAATCCACAAAATTCTGTAGTCACTGAAAGGTTGCTTTTTTTGGCACCTCCATAAGGGCTTCATGTGTGTTGGGATAAATGTTCCCCAATCATTTATACCCATCAAGTCAGGTATAATTGATTCCCAGTTTCAATAAAATGGTCAAGTTGGAATGGGAAGAAATAAGTTCCCCGACACATTTTAACGAAATACACTGCATGACTTTAGGCCAACATAATTTCAGACTTACCATATAAAGTTCAAGACCAAAAGTGTCAAATGTAAGGACTTTTTAAGGTATTAAATGCAAATTTGTAAATTCAAGGCTTTTAATACTTTTTAAGGACCCGCGGGAACCCTGAAGAAGGTTGCTGGTTCAAGTCCTGGCTGGGGAGGGGTTCGAACAATTCCAACAGTTCCTTCCTGTGTGGAGTTTGCATGTTCTCTCCGTGTATGTGTGGGTTCTCTCCAGGTACCCCGGCTTCCTCCCACCATCCAAAGACATGATGTTAGGTTAACTGATCACTCTAAATTGTCCCTAGGCGTGAATGGTTGGCTGTCCAGTCCGTCGTGTTGGCCCTGTGACAGACTAGCGACCTGTCCAGGTGTACCTGCCTCTCGCCTGATAATAGCTGGGATAGGCTCCAGCAAACCCTGGGACCCTGAACTGGATAACCGGTACAGAAAATGAATGAATGAATGAAATTCAACAAGGTACTGGAAGCATTCCTTAGATATTTTGCTCGATATTGTCATGATGACATCACACAGTTGCTGTGTGATGATGAGAATCTCCCATTTCACATCCCAAAGCTGCTCTGTTGGACTGAGATCTGGGGACTGTGGAGGCCGTTGGAGTTCAGTGAACTCATCGTCATGTTCTAGAAAGCAGTTGGAGATGATGTGAGCTTTGTGTCATGGTGCGTTATCCTGCTGGAAGTAGCATCAGAAGATGCTATACTCTGGCCATAAAAGGGCGGCTGTCGCTCAGGTGGAAGAGCAGTCGTCTTTCAACTACATGTCAAAGTGTCCTTGGGCAAGACACTGAGCCCCACGTCGCCTCCCGATGTGCCAATCAGGGTATGAATGCATGTATGACTGTGTGTGTGACAGGGTGAATGTAGTGTAGGTGACATGTAGTGTAAAGTGCTTTGAGTCGTCAGTACGACTGGAGATGGGCTACAGTATAAAAGTACAGTCCATTTACCATTAAGGGATGGACAAGGTCAGCAACAAGACTCAGGTAGGCTGTGGTGGTTAAACCATGCCACGGCCAAGAAAATATCCCTACACCACTACACAACCAACAGCATTTTTTTAAATTGTGAGTACACTTCTTCTATTTGGAGAATTTTTTGCTTATTACAAGCAAAAGAAAAAAAATCTTGGCTGCTCTTAAAATAAGTTAAAAAAAATATATATAGGTTTTTTTTTTTTGCTTGTAATAAACAAAAGAATGCTGCCCATAGAACAAGTAATTTTTTAATATATATAAGATTTTGATGCATTGATAATACATTGGTCTTAAAAAAAGTTCCTATATCTCACTGAAATGTTTCTCTTTAGGTAATTATGTCTTACAGTTTATTAAGTGTGATGAGATATTTGACTAGAAATTGAAAAATATAGTTGGTAAGATTTGAGTTTTTGCAGCATAAAGACTAAATTGGGGACATACTTTCATGCTTTGACACCAGATTCTGAGCCTAGCATCTGAATGTGGAGCTGAAAAGGAGAGTCATCAGACCAGCAACGTTTCTCCATCTTCTATTGTCCCGTTTTGGTGAGTCTGTCTGAACTGTAGCCTCAGTTTCCTGTTCTTAGCTGCCAGGAGCGGCCCCCCCGTGTGGTCTTCTGCTGCTGGAGCCCATCTGCTTCAAGGCTGGATGTGTTGTGTGTTCAGAGATGCTGTTCTGCACACTTTGGTTGGAACCAGTGCTGATCTGACTGTCCTGCTACCACTAACCATGTCTCGTTCAAGGACACTTAAATCCCTTTTCTTCCTCATTCTGATGCTCATTTTGAATTTCAGCAAGTCGTCTTCATCCTGTCTACATTAATAGATGTGTCAAGTTGCTGCCACGTGATTGGTTTATTAGGTGTTTGTGTGGACAAGCGATGATACAGGTGGACCAAATAAAGTGGCCGATGACAGTCCTGTACACACAAAACCCAAAACACACAGCGAGAAACATGACAACATCCCAGAGCAGTGATTTCTGGGTAAAGTTACTTTTCCTGACTTGTCATTTCACTGTTGAGGGTTGTTTTAGGCTTTTAATAAGTCTGACACATTTTTATACCTTCCAGTCTTTTCCAGTTCTTCCCCCGTCTCGTGTCCCCCTCCTCCTTGACCGCCATCGTGAGGCATGTCTCCGTTCATCTGAGAATCACCTCCCGCATACATGTTTTTCCTAAAAAGACACATGAAATTTTTACCCACTCTTAGCTGAAGTCCCTTTTCTTCTGATGAACATCAGATCACCTGGAAAACATTAATGGGATCCAGGTCAAACATCGGACTGCTGACTCATCCTGGAGTTATTTAACATTTAAGCTGTAAAGCTTTGAACGTTATCGGGTTGTCATGACCCAGTTTTTCATGCTGGCGATCAGATGATGCAGATATCCATTAGGTGATTGATAAGGGCTAAAAACACAGCTGGACATTCCTGCCGCTTTACTGCAGCTTTATATAGAACTAACTGCCGCTGTTTCATAATTGAATGCTGTGATGTACACCTGGATGCACCTCAGTGATTTTGCAACTACTGCGACTCCTCAGCATAATATTTTGCACACGCAGCGTTTTGAACTGGCCCAGATGTGTTGCTTCTTACAATTTTAATAAACACAGACTTACACTGATTTTCTCTGAATACTTTTACCTTTTGCAAAGCTTAAGCGTCTCTTTTGATTGTTATAGATACAAAAAAATGGAATATTGCCAATTATTACGTCTTTATTAGCCTCTGAAATTATTTTTAAAAGACAGTTGGTAGCTGCACACAAAAGTTAGTTTTGTAAATTCATAGATTTTATAATTAAGCATGATAATAAACCTTTTATCAGAGGAGGGGAGAGACTTGGGAGGCTCTATCCTGATGGTCGGGTCCCATTCTCCAGGAGGAAGCACGATCACTTCATCCAGGAACTCGTCGATACCAGCCAGAAGGTCTTGTCTGTCCTTCGCCTTGTACGCGATGTCATGAAAGACCTGCACACAGACAGAAAGGAATGAGGCATTAGAGCGGAAATGTCACCTGTGAAAGCACGCGGCGCTCCCAGGCAGTGAACTGGAATATCAGATCTGAGGATTACTAAATGGGGAACGAGAGTGACATCATACATAAACTAGATATAAACATGTAATCAACCCAAAAACTCTGGAGGGGAACTCGTTTTCTCAATTTAATCACCTCCAACACTGCTCAGGGTGTCAGAGGTTGAGAGTAAACACAACATGTCTGAGTAAATTCCTTTTTTTCCTAATTTATTCTATTCATTTATGGCTGAGTAGTGTCATCAAACTGTTAAGGAGTAAGTTTTCTTTAACTACATCTGCAAAGACTTAAAGGATCTCATTTATGTAATTGAAATTTCAGAAAATATTTTAAAAATTTTAATTTGAAACAAATTAAATACACCAACACTTTCATTTACAGTACAAAACTGAAAACTGTGCCTTTAGGTAGTGGTTCCATTCCTGTTATATGCCAAAAGTGGCTTTTCTTCATCTCAGTTCTGCTCACAAAATGGGATGTTTACTGTTGCTGAAAGATATCACAGACTGCCTTCCAGAGGGAACCACTCTTTCATAAGCATGTAGCTTTATTTGCAAAGAGCGATGATTACTTATTTGGATGCTTTAGGGTGCCGAGAGCTGTTCTAATGGACTTCTACAATAGTTCATTCATTCATTCATTTTCTATACCGCTTATCTAGTTCAGGGTCTCGGGATTTGCTGGAGTCTGTCCCAGGTAGGACTGTGCAATTAATCAAAATTTGATTGTGATTTCAATTTCTGTGTCAAACAATCTCCAAACTCATAATCAAGTTGGAACTTTTTTTTTTTTTTTTTTTGCCATTTTTCTTGGCACATTTTGTAAAAGTTATTCTGAGGTTATCCAATTTGTTGGGTATCATTTATAAAAATGTTAGATTTGGAATGTTCTAGCATTGCACTAATTCTCAACAATGTTTATTTTGGAATTTCTATATATATATATATATATATATATATATATATATATATATATATATATATATACACACACACACACACATGTATAAATATATAAAAGTGGATTTATATTATTTTTCAACCATAGAAAAATTGCAGAACAGCTGCATACATTGTTTACTTTACATTTACACATTTATCTTTTTTGCATTAATATAACATTCAAAACGTATATTTGGGGTTTTTTTTTTCATTTAATGTGTTATACACTGCAAAACAGCTGTAAAGTGCATATTTAGCCTATAATTATTTTCAGTACTAGAAACCTTGAAAGAAATACTAAATTAATGCATTGTGTAACTAGAAAATAATCATTTGAATAATCTTGATTTCAATATTGACCAAAATGATAATAATAATAAAACTAATAACAATAATAATAATGTGATAATGATTTTTTCCATAATTGAGCAGCCCTAATCCCAGCTTTTATCAGGCGAGAAGCAGGAACACCCTGGACAGGTCGCCAGTCTGTCGCAGGGCCAACACAGAGATACAGACAACCATTCACACTCACATTTATTCCTAGGGACAATTTAGAGTGATCAATTAATCTAACACGCATGTCTTTGGATGGTGGGAGGAAGCCGGAGTACCCGGAGAGAACCCACGCATACACGGGGAGAACATGCAAACTCCACACAGGAAGGCCATGGTTGGAATTGTTCCAACCCCCTCCCCTTCTTACTGTGAGGTTGTGGTGCTAACCACCACGCTACCACGGGGGCAGCCCCTTCACAATCATTTGGAACCATAAACAATGGTCTGACCCAGTTCATGTGCAGATTCTTTGAATCTTTTGGTTACTGGAACATTTCAGCGGGAGTTGGGAGACAGGATGGGCATGTTTCAGTCATCATCCACATTCTAACGTAAGTCAAGGATGCAATACATCCAACAGTCAAATACATCAAGTTTCCACATGTAGCTGCAGAACAAGTGGCAGTAAAGAGGAGGTTTAACTCTGTGGCTGGTCTTCCACACACCATCTGTGCACACACGTGCATTCAAAGCATCCTAACAAGATCAATTCCTCTGCCCCAACCACAAGCAATATCACTCCATAAATGTCCTGCTCATTTATGAACCCCAGACCAACAACCGAATCTGGTCTCCCAGTAACTGAATGGAGGCGGACACCACTCCTCCATCCTACAGAACATCTCAGACCGCTTCGAACAAGGAGCAGCATTCTACGTTTCCATTGTCCACTTACGAGTACAATTGCCACTTTATTCACATAAAATCAATTTATTCTTGTAAAATTATTACTTCATTCTCTTAAAAATACAACTATATGACTTTTTCCTTTTAATATTATAACTTTATTCTCGAAGTCTGTAAAAAAAAATTTCCTTAACGTGGCCCAAACACTCCGTCATAGTTACATTCTGTCCATGACAAGGTTTGAGCTAAACTGGCCTGCCTGCAGTCCAGATATGTCACTAACTGAAAATATCTGCTGCAAATTTCTGACTATATCTACAACATAAATCAATTTAAAGATCATTGTTCCAATGTTTTAGGAAAACAGGATTGTATATTTGTAGTTTAGGAGTTAATAGAGAACAGAAGACGTGTAAATCATGTAGTTTTACCTCGTCTGACATCAGCGTGGCGATCGCTCTGCCGATCTCATGGTACGACTTGGCTTTCCCTTTGGGTCCTAGCAAGATGAATAAAAACCTGCAAGGTCAAACAAAACAGACAGTGAATTCAACATGATAATAAAGAGCTTTTATTTCTAAATTGATAACCAGCTCAGGTGGGAGGTTGAAAACCAGTTTATTTAGTCCAGAAGCAGCCAACTTCCCTGCAGGACAGTGGCTGCACAGGCTTGACTTCCATTCATTTACCTGAGAAAAGCCTGATTATAGCAACAAATCTAAAGTTGATCTACCTGCTTGTTTATACAGGTGTGTGAAAAAGTGTTTGCCTCCTTCCTGATTTTTTTTTTTTTTTTGTTTGTTTGCCACACAAACGCTTGATTGCAGTTGTTGCTGCTAAGGGTGGCCCAACCAGTTATTGGGTTTAGGGGTCAATCACTTTTTCACACAGGGCCGTGTAGGTTTGGATTTTTTTTTCCCCTCTTAAAAATAAAAATCTTCATTTATAAACTGCATTTTGTGCTTATTTGTGTTATCTTTGTCTAATTTTTAAATTTGTTTGATGATCTGAAACATACAAGTATGACAAACATGAAAAAATAAGAAATCAGGAATGGGCAAACACTTTTTCGCACAGCTGTAACTGTAAATGGACATCCTTTCTAATTCATATCAGCTCTGCCATTAATTTTACTTTTTCGTTCAATGCTTGATCGTTGAAGAATTTGAGCCACAATCAAAGGGCAGACTTTTATTACGTCTGGCTGGAAACGAAACTCAAATCTTTTTTTTTCCATCTATCATTCGTGTTAGGAAAGCTTAAAGGAATAGTACACCCACAGAATGATTGTCCTTCATTTTTTACTCACCCTCAAGCTGAGCAAGATTCTGGAGCACTTTTTTCCGGGGGGGTTCATTATCCACCAACTTTCAAATAATGGAGGTCATCTGCAACTGAACCAAAAATGTCCATAAAAGTCCACAAAAACTTGGCAATATTCCTCCATACTGCTCGTCCAATGTAATCCAAGTGTCCTGAGTGGGTAGCGTCCAGAATTTACTCCAAATGACACCATTTAATATATTTTTATAGCCTAAGCAGTACAACATCTAGCTGCCACAAAGCATGCCCCTGCAAATTCACGACACTACGGAACTCTGCCGATAATGCAAATGTAGAAGAAGAAATTCGCTGTTTACATTGTGTTAAGAGCGAACGAGCTGTGGACAAACCAGAACAAACACAATAGAAGTTGGCTTTTGCTGAGACTTCTGTAGTGTTGTGAACTCGCAGGGGCGTGCTTTGTTGCAGCTAGATGTTCTACTGTTTAAGCTGTAAAAATATACTAAATGATGTGGTTTCCAGTAAATTATGGATTCTGCCCACTCACGACACTTGGATTACATTGGACGAGCAGTATGGAGGAATATTGCCAAGTTTTTGTGGACTTTTATGGACCTTTTAAGTTCAGTCACCGGTCAACTTCATTATATAAAAGTTGGGGGAAAATGAAAACCTGTCTGATCTCCGGCTGCATTTGAGATATTAAAAAAGTGCTCCAGAGTCTTGCTCAACATGAGGTTGAGTAGAACTTGAACGCACATTGTTCTGTGGGTGTACTGTTCCTTTAAATATGTGGAAAGCAGCCTGAATTGCAGTCTAACAGTTGCAACTTTTGCCTTGGAGATGTTCCCTTCATGCATCTTTGTTAAACATTAGCTCCCTCTTATGAACTCCTGGAGTTCCGACTTGAATGTCAGCCACCTTGTGGGAACGGGAACTTCCGTCAGGGCTCCCAGCATCACAGCTTGCTGCAGACGGACAAACGCCACAAAGGGTGCGTCCAGGAAGTCCACCTCCCCCACCAGCACGTTGGAGGCCTCCGCGTCTCTTGGCAACTTCTTCATGAACTTGTTCTTCAACTTAACGTAAAAAAAAAGAGAGAGAGAGAGAGAAGAAAAAGAGTTTTAAATGTTAAATTCACAGCAGCATGCAGTCTAGGAAAGTTCAGGCTGTATTAAGGAAGCTACATTAAAAAGGACAAAGCTATTCAGCTTAAATACCAAAACGAAAAGCTCCTTTGTGTTCGAAGAAGAGGCGAGCAGCGATATGAGGTCTGTATTTCTCTCTGACAGGGTGATGGTGAGAATAGTGAGGGGTGTGAAGATGGAGGTCAGATACCAGCTGAGCTCCAAAAGTTCAACATTTTATATCTAAAGGACATTCAAGTGCTACAGTTGTGTTTTGATGAATCATTTTTCTCACTTTAAATTTGACATTCTGAGAAGTGAATGTTAGAGTTTCGTTTGCACTCAGACACCAGAAATGTGACTCATTTCCATGTTTTTTTATGATGCATACATCTGATCTAACATGAGCCAGTGGAATTATACTTTGTTAAACTTTGAGACTTTTCTTTTAAACACTTCAGAACTCATCAGTCACTCTACCACATGAGGAAATATTTTCCCCAGATGGCTCTATCAGCAGTGCACACCAAAAACAGAAGAGATGGAACAGTGTTGTGTTCAGTCAGAGGCTACTTCAGCTCCGTAGCAACAATGAAGGTCATTCCTGTGGTCAGCTATAACTCCACCTTGACTTTTTTTTTTTTTTTAATGAATAATGACTGATTACTTTGCTCATTTTTATACTTGAGAATAATTCAGTTGAACACAGGAAGGTGTCACCACTTTGCAGCAACAGCATTTCAGCTGCAGAGACTTGAACTAATCGAGGAGGCTGGATCGGTCCTGGGATGCCCCCCTCAGCTCGGTGCAGGCGGTGGGATGCCAGTAAAGCTACCCGTGCACTTCATCATCCCACGCATGGCGACATTACAGCACTGGAAAACTCATTCAGTGATAGACTGCTGAAACTTACAGGAAATATGTGTTGCAACGAAGTTCATTCCTTCATTCTGACCGCAGCTGCTTCCAACACAGAAACACAAAACGCTGACTTCCACTGCCTCCTCTGTGCTGTTTCTCAAATAGTTACTGTAGTGACGAGCAGTAATTTAGTGTAAATGCGACTTTTTAATATTATTCTTCCTGCAATTGGACTAAAATAAATTATATTCGATCGTTACCTTGTGATTCGGTGATGCTTACTGTTCTGCTCAGATTTCATTATGTGTAAAAAGGTGTGCAAGCTGGATTCTCAAACTAACTTTAACCTAAACCAAAATAAATAAAGTTTTATTCAACTTTAAGTGCATTTTCTTGGCACTTCTGTTGTACTGTAGCACCTGTTTGATTTGTTCACGTGCGCTCTCCTGACAACCATCAATAATTAATAGAAGTGCTACTGCTGAATGTGGATGACCCAGAAACCCAGACGCAGCTTTAATTTAATGTAATTGTCACATCAAAGTCCATTTCAGCTGGAGCAAAGTCAACGCCACTTTTTTTTTCAATATTCTCAAGTCGTTGCCCTTTACTGTATAAATATGCTCTTTTTCATTCATTTTAATAAAGAAAGTTTAATAGTGGCTTTTTTTTTTTTTTTTACCGATATCTGATAAACCGATATTGCCCAACTCTTAATTTCCGCTATCTGATTTCAAACGATACAGATCTAAGCAACCAGCCAACATGTAGCTAATCATAATGTTTCTGACAACTTGGTTACTTATTATAAGCAGCTTCAAAGCAAGTCAGTCTGTAGCAGCCGCAGCTGCACATAATCATATGACTGAAAGGAATGCTGGGATATGAAGTTCTTCAATCATGACTTTCCTACATGCTGGATTAATGGAACAACAAGATTTACTTACAAAATTTCAGGAGATCCTGTTGTACCATTACAAAATCTCGTAATATTTCGTTACTAAAAATATTGATACAGCACTTGCTGATATCAATATGATATAGCAAAAATATTGTGATATTTCAGTGTGTAGATATTTTCTTACATTAAAAAGGGATGTGTGGCCTTGAAGTTTGTTGTATCATTTAAAAAGTAAAAAACCAATATTGATATTTTCCGATATCACATTTTGATGCCTATATCGGTCAACAATGTCAGACGTATCTAATTTTAATGCGTTTTTTAGTTGTAATTTCATTGCTACAACTATATTAGTGCTATTTGCAAATAGATTTATCAGTGGCTTTTTGGTCAACCTTTTTTTTTTCTAAAGCACACTGGATTGAAATCTTACCTTCCCTTTGACTTCAAAGAAAAAAAAAAAAGAGCGGGCATGTTCATGAATGGATAATATCACAAATGATTATGCAGAATGGACTCTCGTGGGAAAACTACTGTGTTGTATATTAACATCAGAACAGAAAAGAACAGACAGAAAACATTGACTAAGACGTAACCAGTGACAGTCTGTCCCTGCACAACTACAGCCACAACACACTCCATACACAAACTTCCACTGTAAAACACATTTCCTCCAACCATCAGACCTGGACCTAAGACCTGGAGTCTTTAATACCGACTCACAGTGGGGAACGAGTATCAATCCTGTCTGCCACGATCCATCCTCATGAAATGACCATCCTCAAACTCTGAGGACTAAAACATCCCATAAACCTGTGAGCCTCCCCAGCTATGACCTAATCAGAGGCTGTCAAACCATGTAGGCAGAGAGTTTTTCTGTAAATGATTGAGTTTAGAGGTTAAACCTGTCAAACTGCACACTCTGACCTGTGTCCAATCACTGCTAATCCACACGGTGTTGCCTCTGTAAACTAACCCAGATCTGTTCTCTGCTGGCATGACGCAAGAAATGTACTTCATATAAACGCTCTCACAGACCTCAAGGCACCTCAAAGTCCCTCATAAACACAGCAAAGATTATTTGCATGACTTGATGCTTTTGGAAATAGTACAACTAAGTTTATGAATCCAATTAACCCTTAAAGCTCCAAGCCATTTTTTTTGCTATTTCGCGCTGCTGTTTTGTTGCATGTTGAACCTCGACCCTTCTAGTCCCAGTCCACATGCACACATTCATTTTTTCCAGGACAGCCTCATTTGTCAGATTATGAGGCTAAAATGATGTAAAATGAATGCATCAATAGATACAGCACCATAAAGGAATTTACTCCGAACGTTACTTTGTGGAAATAACACACAGATAAACAGTGACCATCTGCTTATCATTCTCCCAAATCTTGGCTTTCAGGAGCACTTTTTTTCATAGTTTGGCGGCTTGTGTGACTTATAGTCCAGTGCAACTTACAAATCTAAATATATACAATTCAACATATTTTTTACGTCTCAATTCACACTGACTGACATGAGCCATGAAGTAAATATCACCGTCTAATGTCAAAAGAGGGCGCTCTAAGCTTGTGACAACAATATTCTGCTCCAAGGGCAAAAATCCCAAAATAGCCTTATCTCAGTGAGAGGAGTTCATTTTGGATATCTGCCCGTGCTGCCTGTGTGGTGGAACAAATCCTCAAAAAACATGTTTATCCTTCGTAGTTATGATGTTTATGATCATTTACAAGCATTAACTTTGGAATTGGAATGATTGGGTCATTTTTAGCAGTAACAAGTAGGATATGAAAAATCCAGAAGTCACTATCAAAAAATCACTATTTTAAATAAAAAAAATACGACTTATAGTCCGGTGTGACTTATATATGTTTTTTTTTGTTCATGATGCATTTTTTGACTGATGCGACTTATACTCAGGAGTGACTTATAGTCCGGAAAATACGGTACATATTTCCACTTTTTCCTCATTTCCAGTCATTTCTGCTACTATTTACCTTCTATCCTCATAAAACCAACTCCAACTCGGCTGCATCAGAAAGCTCTCGTTGGCTTTATGCCAGCCATAGAGGACCATTATTTCTCTTCTTTTCAGACACACATAGAACTTTTTGCTCACTTGCTGATCTTTGGCTGCTCCTGATTGGACATTACCATCAATTTACGCTCTGTGATTGGTGGAAAGTGTGACAGGAAGAGGCGTCATTATCATTTCTGGGTCCAGATGGAGGTCTGTCAGTAACAGTAGTGATAGTGATCTTTTTTATGATAATAAGGTGATAAATATCAGTGTTATCACAGATCATTTACCAAATAGTCTTTGAATAAACACCTCATTTGTGGCTGGATTGTAAGCCTCCTGGATAGAAATGCTTGAAAAACATTTGTTGATCACCTAAACAATAAGCTAGCCATCACAGTTTACCCAACATACACACTACCGTTCCTGAGAAGCTGCTGACAATATGAGCCATGGCGCTCAGGAGCACCGGCAGTCTAGAGGAGTTTCAAGAGTTAATCCAACACCTTTGACCTACAGGAGATAAAACACACTTTTAATTGGAAAAAAGAAGAAAAAACTATATTCTTCTTCCCGTGTTTATTTTTGCATGTGCAGTTTGAGACAGCTGTCGTATAAACTAGTTGAAAATTACCATCGTATGTACAAATACATAGCATAACAGCGCCTGCATTTGAAAGCGCTCGTCTTCATCTTATCTCAGAGATATCAGTCTGGTATGCAAATTATCCCTGCATGTGGAAACTTTGGAAGGACATTTATGAACTGAGTGGGTGTGGAAGCGCTTCAGTTTAGGAGACACGTTTCCTGTCCAGTTATCTCTTTCATATTCTGTCCCACAAGAGCACTTACTGGGATGCTTTGACCCAATTCTGATCTCCCAGAGGACTGGTATGGAATGAGAGCATATGTGAAAATGGCCGCTGTGAGCTGTGGAAATCCAACTACCCAACTAGAATAGATCCATTCTGAGAAATCCCAACACTTAAACAACAGCAGGGGAAAGGAGCAGCTTCCTTTGTGAGGAAGAAATCCATCTTTTGTATAGTTCAGTTCAGCTTATAACAATTTTTGTAAAAGCAGAAATGTTAAGAAGCTTATTACAAATGTGTTAAATAAAAAGTTACGCTGCAGATAAAGTATGAATCTTAAAATTTTAGTTGAATCTCATTGCAGAAGTGCACATTAAAAAAAAAAAAGTCTGCATAACGTCACACCTTAAAGTTAAAGTTTACTTTTTAAGAGGTTATTACATAAACATGATGATAAAGCCGGTTTAAAGTGGCTGCGGCACGCCGAATGATGACGGCAGCTGACGATGTAATCTGTGCTCCGACCGGCTTCGTTCGCTCTGCAGTGGATGAGGCTGCATCGGGCCAACACCCTGCAGCACGGACGGGCTTCGCTCATTGTAAGCTGGCCGTTTACTAAATGATTTACCCGTTACGTCTCAGCTACACCAGCTAGCTAGATCATTTACAAAATGTCCAGAACAAACCAATGTCTTGAAAGATGACGTCAGATTGTGTTCATGACGTCAGTAAGCTGCGAATCTGTTACGTGTCCTCTTGTGACTGATTCATTTGCCTTTTTGTCTCGTTTCTTTCACGTGGATCTGTCTGAAACCAGAGGCAGCAGAGAACTGGAACCTGGATTGTTTCCTTAACCCATCTGCACATTATCTCTGATTACTTTGGTTTGGAGTCGGCAGCAGTTCAGTTTACAGCTGTGGTTTCGTTAGTTGACATTTCCTGAATTCAGTTTTACTTAAGTTGTGGGAATCTAGCAACTTAGAATTTCAGTTCCTTTTATATTTTTATGTTTTGTAAATAATTTTCTATTAAAAAATCTTCCCTGTACCTGTAAATGTTATAGATCTATTAAGCTATTGTTTAATTTAGTGATTATAAATCCTGGTTAAAAAAGAAAAAACAATACATGAATGAATGAATGGTTACTCTCTTTCACTCATTTAATTTAGAGTAACCAGTTAACCTAATATGCATGACTTTTTGGAGAACCCAGAGAACCCATGCATAAATGGGGAGAACATGCAAATTCACACACAAGGACGCCACTGATTGAACTCCTCCACAGCCAAGGCTCAAACTAGTGACCTTCTTACTGTGAGGCTATGGTGCTGACCACCCTACCATGCAGTAGTAAATAAGTAAATAAGTAAATAAACAAATACACTGTACAAAAAGTTGAAATAATGTACTGGATTAAACAGTTACACATTTTGCTATAATCCATTATGCAGTTGTTCTTGACCCTCTCCTTAAAGATGGAAAAAAAATCAGGTGTCAGTGAAATGAGTTGAAATTGACAAAAGTAATAGTGAATAAAAACATTTATGGAAATCATGACATCGATTTTGAATTATGGTTCAACAGAAATATTAAAAACAAGCAAACAAAAATTAAAACAAACATGATGGGACTCCTGAACTAAAATTTTGTTGAGCAAAACTCTGAGGAAATCACTGCAATCACATGTTTTCTGTAACGTCCAAACAGACTTCTGCACCTGTTGACAGGTATTCTGGTCCACTGTTAATGAGCAAGGCACTCTCATTTGTCTGGTTCAGTTTTGTTCTAAAATGTAAAAAAAAAAAAAATTAAACCAAAATTCAAAATTAATTTTTTACTAAAATTTTGATTTTGTAAATTTTTATTTATTATTACTTTTTCAGTTTCTTGTTATTTGAATGACTATAGTAAAATTAGCCTTTTTTAAATTGGAGGGGATGTAAACTTTTAAGCACAACTGTATGTTGATGTATGTTTTACAACTTTTCCTGTTATTCATTTATCTTGTCTTTTGCACAGTGACCTTGAGTGTCTTAAAAGGCACCTATAAATGAAATGTATTTTTTATTATTTTTTACATTCTGGCCTTGAGAAACATCTTTTAAAAGATAAGAATGAAAATCAAACCTTTTTTTTTCTCTCTAAAAGATCAAAATAATGAGAATCTAACTTTGTAAGATCACTTTGTTTCACCTCCTCGAGCTTTCTGGCTTCACTAATGAAAAACATCGATCACTGATCAGGTTTTAGCTTTGAAAGATGAAGCATCGCCACCCTTTTCCTCTCAGCCTCCACCATAAACATGCAATCAGACTGAGATCTGGACAGTTTGTCGGTCATGTTATTTATAAGTTATAGATCAATTAACTTCTCTGAATTAAAGTTTGTGACATGATGCATTAACATCCTGAAAAGTGATGCAATTATCAACAAGCTGGAGAAAAGTCTCAACATTCAGCAGTGATTTAACTGCAGAAGTCATGACATTTCCCACGGTCCTGTTCCTGACATCAGGTCCAGGATATCAGTAATGGAAAATCTTACATTATGGAGACAGACAGACTCCAACTTCTGCCCATTTTCACCTACATCTGATTTTTCTCTCTTGTTTTGTTTCCCTTTTACAAACCTCCAATTTTGTTCGTACTTGCCTTTAAATTTTAGATACAGCCAACCGAGAGCAACCAACTTTCTCTGCCACAATCTCAGCATAACAACCTTTTTATTGTTTCCATTGGTTCAGTGTTTCCTGTTCATCAGCTCATTAAACCACTGACTTGTTTGCAGCTTAATTTTCTCTTTTATAGGTAAAGCTGCAAAACTATATCTTTATTCTTCTACTTTATCTGAAAAAAATAATTTTATCTAAATAATCTTTTTTAAAAGCTACAGTGTTGAGATGTTAAACAGTAATTTTTTTTATATAAAATGTTATTTTCTATTAAACAGGAAAAAAAAAAAAAAGGCAGCTGAATGAACATCTTCCATATTATTCCTTTACCAGATCAAGTCACTGACAAAAATGGTTCCGAGTTATGATGCAACGGTATGAAAAAGGATGAAAAAATAAATAAATGAAGTTGACGAACCTGGTCCTTTTCTGGCTTGTCAGAGATGTCGTTCAGGCTGCTGGACGCCAGGTTGCGGTGAGTTGTGGTGGGACTATCTGTTGGTACATAGCAACACAGCAGTTTGACAGCCTGACCCTCGTCGGGATGCAAGAACTGAGTGGAAAAGAGTATGAAGGAGGAGACCCAGGAAAAAACAGTGGCCCAGCCAGGTTCTTTTAAACACAGCACCCAATATAAAACCCACAGCAGAGATTCTCACCAAAAGATGGGGGGGAAGAAGAAAGAGAGATATTTCAGTCTCCTGTGACTCATCTAACGTAAAACCTGGAGAACACAGGTAAAAAACTCAAATATCTCCAGAAAAACTCAGTTTTGAGTGAAAATGTTACAAATATCAATCTTACATGTCAAATTTTCTATTTGAATTTAGATCAACCTTCAAAATCCTTCCAATTAAATATAACAGAAAAATAATCCTTCCTTCATTTTTCTCACTGTTTATTTACTGTAACTTCGACAATAACTGTGGAGCAACCACAACCAGAGAATCTGCTCCTCATCTGTCTGCCCCGTCTTCCTCATCCAACCCTCCCACAAAGTGCCCTCCTCATCTTCAGCAGGTGAACTTCAGGCTCTGACTGATGCTCTGCTGACTCTCAGTTTCAGCTCGTCATCTCGTGACAGCTACCGCGGCCGCCAGAGATCAGCGAGGGTATCTGGGGACAGAAAACCTCAGCGGGTGCAAAAATCTGATGCCACTGTAGCCTTTCATACATCTGCCCCTTCGGCATTATGGGTAATAACATGTATGTCAGTATGATGCAGCCAAGTAATGAAAACCAGTTGGAAAAATAAAAACTAAAAAAAATCTAAACTGACTACAAGTGCTTTATCTAAAAACTACAAAAAATAAAAAATACATGTTTCTTCCTATCTGCATCATTACTGATTAGTGGTCTGCAATGTGAACTGGGTCTGCTGAACTTACTAAGCCAGTCCATACTGGTACTCCTTTGGTTCTGCAAGTCCTCCATTGAGATGCGACCTGACAGGCAAGTCACTGAGTTCTCAAGAGGACTACGGACTTTTAGTAGCAGCAGCAGGTTATCAAAACCAATCCAGGCAAGCAGAGCGAAGGAAAAAAGAGAGATGGAAGGGACAGATGAGAGGAGAACAGCAGAGCACACTGAGACAAAGCAAGACATGATTAAGATTAGAAAAAGACTATTAAAAGATTTCAGAAGTAGGATTTATCTGTGTGTTGCAAGCTGTGCAAAGCAACAGTCAGGAAAGAGAAGAGTCAAACACAGAAACCATGGGCCGTCGGACAACGATGCACTTTATCCTTGAAAAGCTACAATCAATTAATGATTATCAGCGATGGTCTTTATCTTTACTATGATTCTGATAACAGACGCAGGCTTTTATGTAGGATAATTCCTTTTGAACCTTCGTATCATTCAAATGGTTCTTGAATGTGATAGCAGGTAATAAATAACTTTCCAAAGACCCATGGTTGTTTACATCACAATGACACATCCGGTTACTCAGGGTTTAGCTGGGCTGCCACTTTCCTCATTTATTTTAATTTCTACTTCATCTACTCATGATTTTGCAGCAGAATGAAATTCAGATTTATTCAGATAAATTCATAAAAAGGACAAATCCAGTCAACTCTCTACTCGTGTCTTTTTGCATCATTAAAATTTTGCTTTGTGGTAATTTTCTTTGAAGCAAAGTGCCAGCCCATTCGTATATGATGAAAAGAGGTGTTAACTTTAACTGTCATTAAAATGTCTATTTAACAAATTTGAATTAAAATTTCCTAGGATTTTTTTTTTTTTATTAAGAAGACTGGGTCAGTCTTATGATTCCCATGTCCTTGGACTTTTCTCAGGGGTTATAAAATCATCAGATCTCTTCTGCAGAAAATTACATAAGTTTTACAGTTTTACATTACACCTCTGATCAACTAAGTCATTCTCCTGTGAATGAAGTTAGTACTGTTGCCTACGGTCAATATATTTAAAGGAAACCCGACTAATCTGACTTGCGCAGCTTATTAGATTAACTCTGGCATCCCTTCCCTTGTCTGCCATTTTTGTTTACGCCACAATGTGGGAGCGATGCCAGATGGCTGGAACAGCCTGCGAAGATAAAAAATGATTTCTGTTTTGCTCAGTTTGGACACGTGGTGAAAATAGCAGTGAAAACATCCGAACTTTGCCTTTTTTTTCACCAGCTGTTCAAAGCAGATATGATGAAGTGAGCCAAGCCACTTACAGTCTTCTTCAAAATTATTCATACCCTCCAATTAAAGAAAAGGCTAAATTCACGACAGAAATTCAAATAACAAGAAACTTAAGAAACTAATAATAAATTAAAATTTACAAATTTATTATTTATTGAAATAAGATATTGCTTTTGAATTTTGGTTTGAAATAATATTTTTTTAAAAACAAACAAACAAAACTGTTCTAGACACATTAAAACACCTTTCCCATGAACAGTGGACCAAAATACCTGCCAACAGGTTTAGAAGTCTTTCTGAACATTAGAGAAAACACCTGATTGCAGTGATTGTCCAAACCAAATTTTAGCTCCAGAGCCCCATCATGCTTGTTTGCTAGTTTTATTTTTTGTGTTTTTGTTTTTAATCTCTTTTGAACCACGATTAAAAATCCATGTCATGATTTCCGACAATTTTTATTTGCTATTACTTTTGTCAATTCCAACTTATTTCACTGACAGATGATTTTTTTCCTTCTTTAATTGGAGGGTATGAATAATTTTAAAGATGACTGTAGCTTAGCTCATTATTGAGAGAATTTTCTCAATAGTCAGCACAAAAACTCATGGGGATTGTATTTTTATGTCTTAAATCTTAATTTGTGATGGACAAGTGGTTCAACTCTGTTGCATTTATATGATTTTCAAGGTTTGAATAACTTAACGGTGGTAAATCAAACCAACGATAAAGCGACTGCAACTGAGGGCACAGCTAAAAAAAGTTAGCATATCAGGTGACGTTAAACTCGTCCTAAAACAAGACTTTTAGTCATTCATTTAAAACTGTCTTTAAAATTGGACTCTCACACCCAGATAATCCTGATAGGAGTCAGTTACATTCCTGAGAGTATCTGTTTACACTCCACTAAACAAGCTACATGATGATTTACCTGTTAGCTTTAGCTAACAAAGGTTTGGTCAAACATTCTGTTGGAAGGACACATTTGTGGGTCTTTAGGAAGCTGTCTTTTTTTCCTTTTGTTTTGTAGGAAAGCTGTGAATCCTTCACAGCTTCATCTCCTTTGTTTTTTATTAGAAACTACAACCAAAAGCAGCACCATGTGGCACCATATCAATATCGTAAAAGTTACATTTTCAAATGCTAGCATTCAAGTGCGTCATTGGTAACCCAGAGTTTTATGTGTATTAAAAGCATTCTCTGTTGCTAAAATATGTAATATGTTTTAATGATTTTTAAATATTTGGCTACTAGAGCATATTTAGGCCTATAAGTCTTTTTAGTCAGGTTTCCTTTCAAAGTTAATAAATGTTTGTGATGAATTATCTAAACAAATCTACAAACATTAGCTTAATTAATTAACTGACATGATATTTTTTTTAGCAAAGTTATTGTATTAACACATTAAAAATTATGCAAAGACATAATTTATAGACATAAATTATGCATAGAAATAATTAACATAGACTTCTGTTAGTATTGTTAAGGAAAAAAAAATCTTTTCCTGCATCTTCTGGTTCAAGCTGATTCATATTTGGACTTTTCAGTGCCACATTAGTGGGTTCAAGTCCTGAAAACTGTACACTTCTACTCTAAAGAAAAAGATTTTAACTGACTTTGCAGGTATACCATCTTATAAAAAAATAGGACACATTATATCCTTTTTTTTTTTTCTTTAGTGAAAAGTGAAAAAAGACTGCACCAAACTGGCACCAGTATTACCGTTTTCCTGGTTGGAAAACAGCCTACTTGCACTGGAGACTGTTTTGCCAATGTCAGCCAGGGAGCGCAGGTTGGACTTCTTGGTCTGGTGGCGATGTTTCCGTAGCAACGTGTACATCACCTTGTCCTTCAGGTCTGCTTTCAGCTGGCCAATCTCAATCTGGTTGTCAGTAATCATCTCTGAAGATACAGAGAAAGGAGACACAGGGAAATAATGAGGAAAGAGAACTTTTTGTCCCCCCCCCCAGCATTTAAAGTCATGAACAAGTAACACCCAACAAAAATACTATAAAAATTTTTTTTACAAATTTTAAAACAGCTAGTCACATTTAGTATTGAATTTCTTGGAATTAACCTTTTTTTCAAATTGAAGTTATTTATAAATAATCAATACAGTCAAAATAACAGTCTTTTCAGGAGGCAAGACTTGCAAATATTAATGTTTTATAAAATATGCACATCTTAAGTGCATTTTTTCATTGTGGATCCCTTTTCTTTCACCCACCTCACTCATAGATAATCAATCAGATAATCAAGTCAGTAGAAAGCTACTTCATACTTGCAGAGACTTAATTAGTGCTTCTAAGGCTGTGATACTCCTGTATAAAAGTCTTCGTGGCATCATGAAATGGCTCAATTTAAGGTCTAGCCTATTTTTAAAAAGAAGGTCAGAAGCCTGAATGCTGGCAGGAAGCAGCCTCGGGGAGATTTCTCTTCCTGCGGAGGGGTAGTGCTGTTAATGGCCCATCAGTCAAGTCGGCAGGCCTCAAAGCAAGAGGCCCAGCTCCTCTCGGCCTGTGCAGTCCACGCAGCACAGTCAATTACTTCACATTAATCAGCCCAAGTGGTAACTCTTCCTCCTGCGCCTTCATGCAGACAAAAAGGATGGGACTGTGGCATGACATAGGAGGCCAGAAAGACATAATCATCCCAGAGAAAAAGGAGGATTGACTGTCCTCAAATTATGAAGTTTTTGTGTGGCTATTTTTAAACTATTTGAGTCGGATGTTGTAAGATAAAGCTCAGCGTATCCAGGTCCGCAACTTGGGCCTTTAGCCGCTCTTGAAACAAGAGAAGGAGGAGTGAAACATCAGAGTCCTGCGACACGCATCAATCCACAAATCCGTGCATCACACTGCAGTCCGACTGTGCACACTGCACATCAGGGAGCAGATCGAATCACACAGACAGATGAGGTCTTCGCTCACAATCAGGAAGACGCTGACCTTTATCAGTCAGCAAAGGAAACAGAGGGATGGACAGATGTGAAAGGAAGACAAACAAAATCACCCTTTCGTTTGAAACTACTAGCTGAGTATTCTGTGAGTGGAACAGAGTAACGATATGGTTCACAATCAGGTAGAGGATGAAAAAATACTGAGTATTAATGTTTAGGGATAAAGTATGATACTAAGCATTATAAAAGGTAAATGCAAAAGCTTGTAAGATAAACAACAATTTCTGAGCTTCTCTCTTCTATTCAATATTTAATTTTGTTAAATTTAATGTTGTCCCCATGAAATTAAACTTTATGTTTTTGTGTTTTTATCTGATATCTTTCACGGTACATCACCCTCTATCTACTATACCATCAAGGATTGTGTGGAAATCTTAAGTTATTAGAAAACTTTTTACCATAAAACAGCAAACAGAATTTTAGTTGCCGCTGGTAAACTCTAATTAACCAGTAAAACCAACAGAGAGGGCTTTGACATCAAATTAACAGCCCATTCTGATTCTACAGCTTCAATGGCCTGACTATACTCCACCTACCATTGTACATCAGCACTTCTTACTTCCAAAATTAAGAAAATTATCAACTTTTTTCATAAACTGTATATAAAATATACAAATACAACAGCCCCTTTCTTTGGCAAGGTGAGGTTGTAGGTGCTTTTATCGGGGCTGTCAAAAGATTAATCCTAAATAATTCCCATTGTCGAACAAGAGATTAATTTATTCTTTAGTATTGCTATGTGCAGAAAATACATTAACTTTTGTTTTACAACTTAAAGGCTAAAACTGAGCCAGAAATCTGGGAGTAGTCCAGGACTCAGACCTGAATTTCAGCTTCACATTAAGACAGTTGTGAAGTCAGCCTGTGAGGATCATATCAGCAGCATTCTGGACTTTAGGGAGACATGTAAGGACAGGGTTTCAGTCGTCCAGTCTACTGAAGATAAATGCAGAATTCCTGATGAGATGCCTTTCATCCTACATATGTTCTAGAAGTGATAAAAGTAATGTGATTAATCACGATTAATCTTTTTGACAGCCCTAGTTTTTATGTAAAACGGGTCATATGAAAACATTTTATCATTTTGATTCTTTGGGGACCTTCAGGAACTTGTGAGTCTAACTAGACTCAGGATGTGTGAGTTTGTCTTGCAACTAATGACACAATTCATTGAATTTTGAATGTGAGCAGAGTGATTAGGATTGGTGGGAGGTGCTAGATCAGGCCACTGAAGCCTGCCAATCAGAGCAGACTGGGCTTTTGGGGTGGGCATAGCTTCCCTTGCTTTTATTTTTAAATTAAATTCAGTCACCGAACATACAGAAGCGTGCAACACTTTGTTTACTTCAAAGTCGCTGTGGGTAACTTTCAGCCATTTGTCAGGCCTGCATGTTTTCCCAAAATCTGCTGTTTTTGTAATCAAAGATGAAAAATGAGTGGACAAAGCGACCTTACCAACAACCTGAGGCAGAGTTGAAGCTTCCATGTCGAGCATGATGGTGCCTTTCTCTATGCACGTCCGCAATTCAAACAGGCTGTGTAAGGACAGCGTTGCCACATGGGGTTTGCTCCATCGTTCACCCCCCTTTTCTACCTTCTCCTCAAACTTGATCCACCTGGAGGAATAAAAAAAATGAAAACAAAAAAAGAGGACTTAATATAAATAGCCCCATATGACAAAACTTTTTTTCTTTTTTTTTTTAACTTATTTTATCTTTATTAACCAGGAAGTCCCATTGAGATTAGAAATCTCTGGCTGAGGTAGCAGCCATACAGAATTTACATCTGTAAATGATCTTTATCTTCAAGGTTGTCAACATCTACACATGTATGAGGGTACACGGACACCCGCACCCGCAGCCAGTTTCACGGCACTTTAAGTTGACTTGGGGACGCAATGGCGGGAATAAGAAAAGCAAACATTCACTTCAACAAAAATGAGAAATGTAGCCTGCTTGAAGTTTGCTTCAAATATTTAGTTGTGAAAATGTGCTGGAAAGCAATTGTATCTGACCATCGTGTTATACTTCAATATTCTGTGCACGTTGCTGTAGCTGCACTGAAATCTGACTCACTGTTGAGCCTAAATACTGCTCTCCTGTGACTCTCAGGATATGCAAACAAAATGTCTTTCAGATAATTTTTTTTTTTATCCAGATTTGTGTACGAGGCCGAAAAGAATAAGTTGCATGTATGACTAATGTAAAAGAGAATCAAGCTCAACTGCAGCATTCTGGTCAAATTTGTTACAACTCTTTGCAATCACTTCGTACAAACTGCTTTTTGTTCACTTTTAATGTTCCTGTTAGGTCCGTTATCTGCATACATAATAAATATATGGGGCGCAATGTTACATTAATAAAAAAAAAAAAAAAAAAAAAAAAAAACATGCAGCCATAGCCAGTGTCACATCAGTTCAAGTTGACAGCAGCGAACAACAAGCAGAGCGCTGGGTGGCAGTTTTTGAACAAACTGCCAGTGGAAATACTGTTGAGAGTAGGCCATGTCAGGCAAAGCTGGCTTATGACAGCAGCACTGGATCCATAAACCACCCAAATAATAATAATAATAATAATAAGAATAAGAATAATAATAATAAGAATAATAATAAGAAGAAGAAGAAGAAGAAGAAGAAGAAGAATAAGAATAAGAAGAGAAGAAGAAGAAGAATAAGAAGAAGAAGAAGAAGAAGAAGAAGAAGAAGAAGAAGAAGAAGAAGAAGAAGAAGAAGAAGAAGAAGAAGAAGAAGAAGAAGAAGAAGAAGAAGAAGAAGAAGAAGAAGAAGAAGAAGAAGAAGAAGAAGAAGAAGAAGAAGAAGAAGAAGAAGAAGAAGAAGAAGAAGAAGAAGAAGAAGAAGAAGAAGAAGAAGAAGAAGAAGAAGAAGAAGAAGAAGAAGAAGAAGAAGAAGAAGAAGAAGAAGAAGAAGAAGAAGAAGAAGAAGAAGAAGAAGAAGAAGAAGAAGAAGAAGAAGAAGAAGAAGAAGAAGAAGAAGAAGAAGAAGAAGAATAATAAGAATAAAAAAAAGAAGAAGAAGAAGAAGAAGAAGAAGAAGAAGAAGAAGAAGAAGAAGAAGAAGAAGAAGAAGAAGAAGAAGAAGAAGAAAAAAAAAAAAAAAAAAAAAAAAAAAAAAAAAAAAAAAAAATGATAATTATTCTTTATTAATAATAATTTATTCTTTAATCCCGATTGGGAAATTCGGTCTCTGCATTTAACGCATCTCAAGTTTGACCTGAGATCAGCGGGCTGCCAATTAGGGCTGCCACAAACGATTATTTTGATAATCTACTAGTCACCGATTATTTTGGCGATTAGTCGACTAATCAGATCACACGAAAATTGTAGCATATTTACAGTTCCAGTCAAAAGTTTGGACAATTTCTCAGTCAATCTAATCGAAAAACATGTCCAGATTTTTGACTGCTCGTGTGTGTGTGTTAATTGATTTTAATATGAAATCCGAGAAAAGATGACCAGACAGAAAGGCGGTCAAGGCAGTAGATTAATCGACTAATCGAGTAATCGTGACAGCCCTCCTACTAATTACAGCATCCGGGGAGCATTTGGTCGGGTTTAAGGACCTTGCTCAAGGGCCCATAGTGGTAAACCTGCATCGGGGGGCTCAAACCCAAAGCCCGCGCAGGTAGCCTAGTATTCCCACTGGGCTACCCACTCCCCCCAATAGCAGTTACATAGCAAATCTGCAATAGAACAAGATCATAAAATCTCCAACGTGTAACCAGGTACACTTCGGTTAGTAGTCCCAAAAACATGTAGAAAAAATATTAATCGTTGGCACCACTATTTTCCTTCATAGTTAAAATCCAATAAAGAACATTTTTTGCATTCATGATGGTTTATTGAGTCCCTCTGCCCCCCCTTTCAGAATCAGGGGGATGACAGTCAGAGCTGTTTCAGTACAGCTGTTTCAGTACCAGGCTTTTTATTTGCCCACTTTGGCTGCCAAACTTGCACTTGGCAGACAGACAGCGGCACCCCGCACTTGTGAGACCATCCCGTTCATTTTGAGTCCACTTGCTAAAACTTGCACAAAAACCCGATCTCTTGGAGTGTTCGCTGAACAGTATGTCAATAAGATTTATGAACTTGTTTGTCATCAGTTTGAGAAAACGTTTTTTAAAAGTAGTGGTACTGAACGTTTTAAAAGGTGAAATTCTTAGAATATACAGTTACATCGTGTAGCACAGATGACAAACTTTGCCAAACTAGTGGCTGTCAAAAAAGGAAAATGTGAAAAATACTCAAGAACTGCTCTGAGCTATTACAATGATACGGTAGGGCAACAGTTTTTTTATATGCTGCATGTTCAAAGGAAATAAATCCACAGTGATTACTTTTTAATTCAGTGCTGCATTAACAGCAATATGGTTATGAACATCTAACAATATTTCTACCAATAGAGAACTGTATGAGTTTATAAACAATTAGTCCCCTTTTCACCCTCCCACGGCTCTTTAGAAAAAGACCGTCTTTCTAGTTAAGAAGCTTTTCAGATTATTTATATATCACAAAGAAAATTTTTATAAGGAAAAATAATGAAAAGGGTCATTTTTTCAAACATATTGAAGCGTTAGACTTTAAAAACTTATAAAGTAGTTGTAAGTAACGGTCATACAAAATGTCTTTTAATAAATTTCCTCTGAAAATCAGTCAGGCTACAGTGAACCAAAACTACTATCTACAGTACAATTGGTCAGAGGTTAGAATGACAAATAAACCCATTTGGTGCCTCAAACAGCAGCCAAGAGATCCAGTTTCCCCCTGAGAGAGCTTCACTCATCCAGGGCTAATGATGTCTAAACAATCATCCCATCTCTGTCCAATCACGGCCCATCGGTGGGCCACACAAATGAAACCTGTCAAACCTTCAGCTGAGGTTTGCGCTGAGACTGAACATTTTTAGGTAAATTTGATGGGACGGATTTTTACAAATAAACAAAATATCTTTACTGTACTGCATTTGAATGACTGGGGATGGGGTCTGGGGGGTGGGGGGTGTTGTTAGAACTGAGGAACATTAGAACAAAATGTCCTCTTACCTGGCCGTCTCTTTCCATTCCATCTCTTGTCCATCCACTGACAGCAATTCATCCAACTCGGTAAAGAGTTGTGGGGGTGCCGGGCCATCATCTTCCTCTCCCAAGATGAAGCGGATCCTCTCGGCTGCTGGCGAGACTGTGGAAAGAGGAAAGATACTGCGATTCATAGGCTGGCATTGATGCCCATTGGGCACGGGTTGGGGCACGGGCTTTCCGTCCTCAGCTAGACCCTTCCCATTGACCTCAGGAGGAGGTGGAGGTGGTGGAATTTTAACCATCACCTCCTCTTTCTCCTCTGTATCCTCTTCCTTTTCTTCCTTCTCTTCTTGATTATTGTTGTTGGACATCTTCAAAATCTTAGTGACCCCCCCCGCGGTGCACTCCAAGTCAGCTGACCCTGGGTCTGATAATCACACTGCGGTCTGCTAAGAAGCGCAAGCTCTCCAGAGTCCCACAGCAGCAGCTAGACCCTCATTAAAGTCTTGGGTGGAAGTGACAGCCGCTCTCAGCTGCCTCCTCCAGCACTTGGGGAAACAGGTAGGAGGGGGCTGATGGGGTTTGGGGGTACCCTCAGTGACAGTGTCCTCACAGCTTGCCCCTTCTCCCTCTCCTCTGCCTCCCCTTCACTGTTCAAACAGTCCTTCACAATTGGTCCCCCTGCCTTGGCACGCAGCCCTGGAACCCCTCATCACAATTAGGAAATGGTTCACAAACCAGCCTATTCTTCAGCTGTGGTTTGCCTTTCCTTTCTTTTGTTTTCTCATTTGGATATTGAGAGTGTAACAATTCCAATAGGAATGATGTACAATAATACTTATAAGTGTTACTCAGACACTGTATGAATGGACGACATGATCACTGACCGTTTCAACAAGTGGACACAATGTTCCAACCCTGAATAGAGGCAGGTCCACGGGTGATTTGGAACTGGATGTACATTTATCATCAGCATACATTTACATAAAGCCAGTGTGTGATCCTGTTAAGCCGAGTAGCCCAGGCCAAAAATATGAATATATAATGAATATACAGCCCATTCCAGAATTTCATGTACATTTCGAGATTATATGAGGAACTTTTCTGTTAAATGTGTGTATACCCTGGAAAAAAGTATCTCATAAAACTTAAAGTTGAATCAATGGATGTAAAACGCATTTGGACAGAGGTTCTAGGAACACAGTTCCTATAACTACCCGTCTGGAGTTAAGTTACAAGAACTACCCTTCTCCATCAGTTTGCATCCGCACATGTGGGAGGACCTTGATAGGGACCATGTGTGACTCAATCATCTGCAACAGCTACAAATTTATGCCCCAGCAGATCTGATACAAAACTGAGGTTTCTCATCTCTTTTATTCAAAGCTATTATTAAAGCTGGCTTAACAGCTTTCCATCATCACAATCATTTGTATCATGTAACAGAACAGCCCCCCGTTGGAAAGCTGCCCTACTAAATTTCATTTACTATTACTTTTTCAGTTTTTTCTTATTTGAATAACTATTGTGAATTTAGCCTTTTTTTAATATGAGGGTATGTAAACTTTCAAGCACAACTGTATATTGTGATTCAAGATTAATTTTGTTTCATGACAAAAATTGTGTTCCCCTTGGAGGAATAAAGCTGCTACTGTTTGAGACATAACTAAATCTTAATCTTCTGCACTTTCACAACCAACAATCACCACCTAAACAGAGCGCAGCTATTATTAATCATATTAAATACACCGGTGCGTTACCTGCAGTGACATGCCCAAATATATGCCTACACGTGGTCTATTAAAGTTAATGTCCCTGTAATTGAGACTGTTGATGTGTCACTTAACTCGGTAAGATGCTGCATGAGGCATCAGACACTAGTCTTACTGGCAAAGTAAATAGCAGGGGGGAACTGGTTTTTGTTGAAAGCTTTATGAGTGTTACCTCGTTCAAAATAAAAAGTTTAACTTCATTTCTATGATTACCTTTTAACAAAGTTCACTTAGATCCGAACAATGTCTTTTTACGCATGACAGTGTTGAATTCAGTGTTGCTCAATGCAAAGTTTTAGAGGAGAATTCAAAGCACTGAGATTGTTTAGTTTAGTTTATCAAATTTAGTTTAAACATAAAGTAAAAGAAAAAATCTAAACAATCTGTTGGTTAAAACAACCAACAGATTGGTTGGACACATAACTACCAGTCAGATTGGTCAAATTAAACCAATATTCTTAGAGTGCACCATGAAAAATCCCTCTTCTAACAGAAGAGAAGGGGTCTGGTAGACCTAAAGGAGACAAGTTTCTGAGTCATCACCCTGGCAAAAGGAAGCTCACGAGACCATTTCTTGTTTCCATTGTTAAAATAATGCCACAACAAAGGTGTTAAACTTATATCTGTCAAAGGAGGCTACAATGTGGCCCGACCTGTCCAAACTTTTGTATGTTCAGAACCCAGCCAGGCCTTTACGGTCAGCAAACCAGCTCTTGTTGGAAGTCCTTAGAGTCAGGTACGGGCATTAGGGTGATGAGGCATTCTCCCGGACGCTGGAACAAACTGCCTCCTGGCATGCGCACTCCGGGTTCAGGTACAGAACACGGCAAATGTGAACCACAATGGGCCCTTAAGCAAGGTCGTTAACCCCCACCAAGTGCTCAGAAATAGTCAAGCTGCTGCTCTCTTGTTAATCTACAGATGGATTAAAAGCAGAGCAAAATTTGCTAATCAAGATTATTGAATCAAAAAAGTAAAAAATTAATAAACTATTAAAATGAACTGAATAACTGACTGAGCCAGGATCAAAACATATTTAACACACAGTAATAAGAAGACGTACTTTGTATTTTATTTGTGTATTTGTATTTGCTTATCGTTTTCTTTTACTGTTTTTGTAATGTGAATTTTATGGAAAGCATTTTGGTCACCTTGTGTGAAGTAAAGGGCGATATAAAGTTGATTGATTGATGACTGAATAAGGAATCAGAAGTTTAGAATTCATTTTGGTTTATAAATTAATTCCATTACTTTTTGTTAAATTCACTTATGGTATTTACTTGCTCCATGCTTTTATTTCAGAGTTCAACAAGAACTGCTAATAAATTCAATCCAAAAAAGCTGGAAAAATGTGAGTTTTAATAACTTTTGTCCGCTATTTTACTTCAAAGAAGCTGTTTTGGACCCAAAATACACCAACTGCTGCTGATAAGAGAATTAAATGTTCAATGTGGAAGTAACAGTGGTGCTCTGATTGTAAATCTGCTCATGAGAAGATAAATTTCAACAGAAAATAAAGATTTTTTTTCCCTCATTTATTAACCCTTTAAGACCTGGTGCAACATACCATCTGTATGCCTTGAGGAGCATACACAGAGCATTCGCATTTTTTGAGACGCAAGAGCTATTCATTAAGCCAAAAAACCAACAGGGGAAACAGAGCTAAGTCACAAAGGCAGAGTAAATAATTAATCATGAAATATAAAGGTTTAAAGCAACCTTTACCGATGTTGCATTCTTACACTATTTTTCTAGAGGGTAAAATGCTGTGAATGAGGTAATGGAACTCTAAAATACAAGACAGACCCACCATTAATAAAATAAAAATATTATTCCAATCTCTAAATATTCAATGAACCCAACCAATCCTTGAAGTGGGGGCACTCTAGGATTGTCCAACGGACCTGCCTGTCAGACCTTTGATTCTGATTGGGAGGTGGAGGGAATGAGGGGGTGCTTAGGAGTGAGGCGGGACTGTTTATATTAAATAATCTTGCTGTGCTTTCTGAAATGCAAGATCGGTAAAGGTTGCTTTAACCTCTTGGATTCCATGTTTTTATTACATTCCTGAAGCTTAACGCTGAAATGTTCGTAGGAGATATTTTTGGAACGTTTTTTTTTTCTTAAACAAAGCCTCACATCATGATGTGTTAAACGGGATATTTAAGGGTCCCGGATGATTTGGATTAGGCTTCAGGAACGCATTATGTCAGCAGGGGTCCTTGCAATCCAGTGCCAAGATATAAATATATAAACAAATAGATAAGATTAGATTATACTGCAGCTTGCCAACATTGTACCCTTTCTATTAGTTTGCATTTCTCTGAGATTCTTAGTCTTGTCACATGAAAATATAAAAACAAATATATAATCGCCTTGAAAAGAGGAAAATAAATGAAATCATGTATAAAAACAACCTTGCAGCAACATTTCTAAACAGACTAAAGGTGCATTTATCAGGTCATCCACACACCAGTTTGTTCATTAAACCAACTGACTGAACCGTAAACGAGCCGAAGGCTTGCAGGTTACCCTTGTTGTGTTTTCTTCAGCACAACAACAACAATAACAGGTACAAGCCAGACAAGCAGCTGTAAGATTACTAGGTGGAGGATAAACTGTCTGCTGGCACACTGTCAGACATTCCCACACTCACACACATACACACACTCCTTCACAAGCTGCAACAAGCCCGTTCTCACTGCTACCTGTTTAATAACATCTTAGAAGGAATAATTAACATGTGGGTTACACACATTCAGCTGACACTCATATATACAGCCATTTATGTTGATTATAGTAAACAGTTAAAACAAGCTTTAAACACCTATATGGCCAAAATTGCATGGAAACAATAACCAGCAGTACAAGATGAGGGCAAAGACTTGAGTAATGTAGGCTCAGATAGAAACTACTCTTAACAGTAAGACAATAAAACACAGAAAACACAATGAAAAATACAAATAAACAGGAACAGCAAGTTAAAAACAGTAAGAATGTGAGAAAATTATGTTATAGATTATATGCAGTTTTAAACAGAATGAACAAGTTTTTTGTTTTTTCCAATGCAACACATTCAAGAAAAACTAAGTAGTTAAAACAGTCGGCAGGCAATACAGGTGTGTTCCTTACAAACAGCAGCAGGAAATATAATGTGAGAGTAGTAAAGTCATTCATACAGAATAAATAGCCATTCCCCTTCCTGAGAAGCTGATGTAAAGATGCCAAGCTGAGTTTATCATAGCAGAGATAAGACAGATGATTGACACTCTGTGTTTACTATTCCACTATTTCACATACGTACAGTACTTCCAAACAGGGACTAAGGAAGGTATTGTAGACAGGGGAAATGTTACTAAAAATGTCTATAAGTAGCAAACGTATGTGGACCTTCAGGAATTATTCAAAGTGAAATACAAGTCGGGCATTTTTATACAGTGGAATTGTCACACACACGTTCATGGAAATGTGTTATTCCTGTACAGTTTATCACTGCTCTTAGACGAGTGGAAAGTCTCCTTAGTTGAGAGATCACATACATGGATTTAAACTTTCCAGTGATGCTTTTTGGCAGGTCTGGCTACCAATCACAAAATTCATTCAAAACAGAACCAATCAGACTGCTGGACTCATGCTGTGAGATTTATCGAGTCAAACACAAACTGAAGAAATGTAAATAATATTAAACAAATCTGACCAAGTTAGATTAAAAACTGGCAATTAATATGACTATGAAGTAAAATGCCAAAAGGAAATTTTAACAGTTGTTTTCTGTTACCAGTGAAATCAGAAACCACAAACAGTTATCAGACATTCAGTTGTGATCAAAATCCCACAACCAACTTATTCTGGGGTCTATCAGCTGATTAATGAGTTTGTTATGATAACTTGTTCGTGTTAAAAAGGTATGCTTGACTTAAACAATATAAACTGACAGCAGGGTGAAAGTAACAGAATACATGTAACAGTATTTAAAATACAAAATCAGAGTAAATGTATTCCATTATAGTTACGATTTAAATCGGTGTATTCTGAATACAGTTATTTTCTAAAATAAAAAAGTGGATTACTTCTGGTGTTTCCCAACTTTTTTGACTTGTGTAATTTTGTCATACCACAAGTACCCCCTTAGTCAAATGTAATAATTCTTCAAAAGAAGAATGTGCAACTGTTTTTTTTAATTAAAACCATTTTATTAAATCTCCTAACTTGAACATTTCATTCTCAGGAACGTTAATATTTTCAATTCAAATGAAACAATTATAAATAAGTTGCCATGAAAGGAAATACGCAATCTAAATAAATAAATACTAAGAAAGTAAAAAAGCCTCCTTTTGTTATAAAAAAAAAAAAACTGAAGCTCTTTTGAGCCCTTTAAACAGAAATTTAAACTTATAAAACAAGGTAAAACACTGAAAAAATAACTATATCTATGTTTTCAATCTTAGCTTGCTTATCTTTGATAAGCTCTGATATGTAGATGTGGGGGCAATGTGGAAACAGCTGTTACCAGCACAACAAATGCTGTTCAGTGACTGATATGCACCCATCATCTGGCTGTAGGCTACAAGTACCCCCAGTTGGGAATCACTCCTTTATAGCACTACATGCAGGTTGCACTGTGCAGATGCAGGAGGCATTATGTGCGCAGATACACGGCAAATCAATTCTTGAGACTTTCCACACAACCAAATGACAATAGCAGAGGATGAAAAAAAAAACAGGAGTGGACAAAAATGCATTTTCAGCATGGAAATTTAGAGAACATTTTACAGGACGTCACAGTGCAGTGCGAGCTTTGCACCATTAACGAAGCTGCTTTCAGCATGGAGGGGACTCCACGCCTGATTTGAAGAAGTAACTTGAGGTAAATTGGCTAATTAGCTAACTACTACTAATCCAGCCAAGCTGGCTGAGTGCTGTGCCTTAGCGAGTTCACTGAGTGATCGTTCATGAACCCATTCATATTTTGGGTGAACATGAACTGAACGTACTGTATTTCTGCCTGATAAACGTTATTATATGCATGCTCATTCTGACGTTTGTGAACTCAAACCGCATCATTCAGCTCTGGAGTCCATGCCGCACACAGACCGGGTGTGAATTGGCTTTCACAGTTTAACTTGGTTAACGAGTGTGCCAGATTTCCATGTAGCCTTCCAGCCTAAATCCTGGCTAAAACGCACCATCAACGGGCTTTAATGTAGGGGGAGGACAACAAATCTGGCAACACCAGCCACCAGAGTTGCAGTCACATCCAGTCGTCATCCAATTACAATGCAAAGGAAAGATTCTGGACCAGGAAATGCCTAGTCCAGAAGGTAAAAATCCCATCCAGCAGTTGATCCAACCAGTCACTGAACCAGCTGAATTTAGTTGGCACAGATCTTCTGCAGGTAGATGAAAACACACGTTCTAAATGTACCAGATCCGAAAATATGGCAGGATTTTCTACTTTCTGGCACCTGAAATGTCTGATCTTTGGATCTGAGGACTTCAGGAAGACACTGCCCTTTGAGTTATCTTTGGCCAGCTGCAACCCATCAACTCACTAGGCTGCCTTCTTTAACCTACATAATACTGCCCGCATTAAAAATACCCTGCCCCAGAGTGATGCAGAAAAACTAGTCCATGCATGTGTTACTTCGAGATCAGACTACTGCAACTCATCATCAGGCTGATTTGAAAAGCCTCTGGTTGATACAAAATGTTGCAGCGAGACTTCTGATGAGAGTAGACAGGGGACATCATACTTCTGCAGTTTTAGTTTCTCGTCATTGGCTTTCTGTTAAATCCAGGTTAGAATTGAAAATTCTTCTCCTCACATAGAAAGCTCTTAGTTACCGAGCTCCAGTGGACCTTAGAGAAGTCATTTCCAGGTTTCCTAATGGAGCTCCGCACGCTTGATCCCTGAAGCAGAGCCTTCCGTAACCAGATCTCTCTCTATGGAATCAGAGTTTGGCTTCAGGAAGCAGACACCCTCTCTACCCTAAAGGATAACTTTCTTTTTTTCAACCTGGACCTTATTTCTAGGAGTTTATACGTGCATTTACTCACCAGTAAAATTTCTGTATCACTTTAACTCCTTTGGAAAATATTGCGTTGAGTTGCCCTTCAGTGTACATCCATACAATGCGAGAAAACTCCTTCATTTCA
Source organism: Atherinomorus stipes (assembly GCA_023101725.1). Lineage (NCBI taxonomy): Eukaryota > Metazoa > Chordata > Actinopteri > Atheriniformes > Atherinidae > Atherinomorus > Atherinomorus stipes. The sequence continues at coordinate 135,676 of JALJCO010003647.1, forward strand.
TCAATGCTTTAAGTAGAATGAACGAACGAACGAGTACTATTGTCCTGTGAGTTCAAACTTAACTCTCCATTAGTTGTTGGGAGGTTTTCTTAACACTTTACAGGCCAGACAGAGCAGCTCGCTACCCAGACACCACAAAACTGAAAACTTTGAACATCTGAACTCACAGGACAATAGTACTCGTTCGTTAATTCATTCTACTTGAAGAATGGGTGAAATAAAGGAGTTCTGCTGCATATAATGTCTTATGGAGCGGTTGCCCCGTCTCTCTCATTATATTGATGTACGTCGAAGGGCAACTCAACATAATATCTTCTGAAGGAGTTGGTGATACAGAAATTTCACCGGTTAGTAAATGCACGTATAAACTCCTAGAAATAAGGTCCAGGCTGAAAAAAAGAAAGTTATCCTTTAAGTTTAAGCTTCAAAGTCTTTTTGATGAAGCTTTTAGTTAGGGCTGGCTGAGACGACTCTCAGGCATTCCTTTAGTTATGCTGACAGGCACACTGATTCCCATGACCTCTCTTTCCTGTCATGCCCACCACCAGGTGGAGGTCAGATGGCCACCCAACCTCAGCCTGGCTGTACTGGAGGTTTTCCTTCCTGTTTATATGGGTCTTTGTCCTCTTCACCATCACCTGCCATCTGATGGATGGTCAGGGTGATGGATGCAATCCAAGAGAAGATCTGATGTGATACATTGGTTTCTTTAGTTAGGCAATTATATTTTTCAATTAGGTTATATGAACATGGTTATAATAAATTGGATTATTTTGAATCATGTTATAGATTTACCTCTGCCAAGGAGGTAATGTTTCCAAATCGTTGGTTTGTCTGTCTGTCTGTCAGCAACTTTACGGAAAAAGTACTTGACGAACTGACCTGAAATTTTCACCAGCCGTGTGCTTCAGCCCAAGGACGAACCCATTACATTTTAGTAGTGATCCGGATTACCTTCTGGATCCAGGAAATTTTTGAAGGTTTTTTTTATCATTGCAAGAGCCGCTTGTCGGAGGTCTGTGCTCTCCGAGTGCTTTTCTAGTTTTAAATGGACTATAACTGGACTATGACAAATTGGGTTGAATTGAATGTATCTTTAAAAGTGCCTAGAGATGATTTTGTAGTGAATGGGCTATATGCACAACTCCACTACTTCCTGAACATAAGCCAGCTCCTTTGTTTCCTGTCTTATATTACTGGCAAACTGATAATCTAGGTGTGTCTGGCCATTTTCATTGTGGTTACTGAGGTTAGGCACACCTGGATTAATCAATTTGTCCAGTAATGAAAGACGGGAAACAAAGGAGCTGGCTTAAGTTTAGGAAGTAGGGGAGTTGTGTATATAGCCCATAGGCTCCTTCCAGATAAAGCTGAATTACACTAAAACACACCACAATATCACAGTTGTTAATTGTTCAACTCAAGTACCATAGTCATAATCTGGACAGTGTCAGTTTTCGTTTGCTTTCTAACAAGCACAGAGGCTAAATTACTTTTTACTTAAGTTTTTGTCCACTGGAGAAAGAGATGCTCATGATAAATCAAGATGGAAAAGATTCCTAAAACCATCTCCAAGGAGCTTGGACACCAACAGATAGTGAGATTGGGTACAAAAAAGAAACAATCAGAACTACCTTCACCCCCACAAGGAGCAGTTGATCAGTGCTCGAGCAAGTTACATAACAGTGTGAAGTCAAAGAACTTTTAAGAATCTAAATGCCCCTTAAATTGGCCAACGTCCATGATTCCATTATGACTATGCTAAACAGCAATGTTGTGCATGGCAGGGCTGCAAAGAGAAAAAAAAAGAGAAAGCCACTGATCTCCAGCATGCAATTAGTTAAAGTTTATTGTATACTTTGTAAAGACTATTTGGATAAAACAAAAGGGCATTGGAAAAAAATGCTTTGTGGACATACAAAGCCCAAAATGTGAGGATAACACTGCATTCCAGCATAAGAACTTTTAATCCGTCTCTTTAAGACAGTGGTGGCAGTATTATGGTTTGGGCCAGTGAATAAATTCTGAACTATAAACGTGTAGCTTTGAGGAAAATTTTTTAAAAAGTCCAAAATTCCTCAAAGAGAAAGTGAAAAGCTTTTAAACACTGAAATGTCAGCTACAAATATAGCTGGACATGTCTGTGGGGGGTGGGGTAAAGGGTTCCTTTAATACATAAACACAGATGTTTTCTTTGTCAATTGGGTTCATATGTTATATCAATCTCAAAACTTTATCATTGTTCACTGTCATTACTTTCAGTGAAACTCCTAATCTTCTGATTCATAGCAAGCATTTGAAGTTGCTAACCTGTTCTCAAGTTTGTCCAGATGCTGCATGCACATGCAATCTGGCAAAAAGCCAAGCTGGTAACAAGCACATTGTTGGTGTCAATGCAATACTGTCCCACTTGACCAGTTGCTAAGAGAAAGGTGGGAGGGTGGGTGAGGAGGGTTAGTGGGGTGAGGCTCAGTGCACAGTGAAAGCAAAGGGGTGAGAGCTAGCACGGAAAGGAGGGATAGAAATGAAAATCCCATCGTTCAAACGCAATTTCAAAGCACTGTGTGCTCTAGCCAAGAGCCATGGGCACACAAAGAGGACTTTGTCCCAGCAGCAAAGGCTCATGGGATAGGGGACGGAGGAAGAATGCCTGCTGCCCAGCAGAAAGCTTAGTGTGACTGCCACTAAAGGCCTGTTCAGTCCCTCTCTTGACATGCATCCTACACAAATACCGTTCATCTCCCCTGCCCTTTTTAAAAATCTCGGCACAGAAAAAATTAAACATGAGATCTACTGGCATATTCATTGTTTCTAACCACACATGTAATGATAATGTAGCTGTACATCATCTTATTCAACAGAAGCAGTGCAGGAAATGTTTTCCATGCCACAAAATCTGGCATTCAGTATGCAGGCCAGCTAACACACAGGGAGGGAACGGGGATTGGGTTGAATGCAGAGTAACACCCTGAGGGTGGTTCACTGAGAGCACAGTTTGTATACCCAGACCATCTCGCTCTGGTATGTTATTGTGATAGCTAAGGTGGGCAGCTTCTGATGAGAATGTAACAAATACCAGCCGAGGGGGAATAACCTGAAATGAAATGAACACTGTGCTGTCTGCAGGTATACAGATTATTAAGTTACATTTTCTGTATACTTATACTTTTCCTGGAAACAGCAAAACTCACTTTGTCGCTGAAAACAAAGGTTTGATTCTGGGCTACAATTATTCTGAACAACAAACGCTGATGGCTCCCAACAAAAACAAAAAGAAAGAGTTCGGTCACACCAAGAAATTTAAAGGAAAAACAGATCGCAATTGTGATGGCTACCGTAACCGTATAATAAGAGAAAAGCAGGGGGCCCAATGAAAAGACTTGAGGGACACCACATTTTGATTTGATATTGTAATCAATTTCTACTCAGAGTCATAAAGTAACAGCTTCATTTGAAACAAAATGAGTCATTTCATATTTTCTTTACATCAAGCTTTTTGTTTTTACTCTGAATCAGACCTGATTCAAATTATTTTAACAATTTTACAACAAAGTCATACAAAAATCGAATTATTCACATTATCTGGTGTCTGTCCCTCAGAATGACCAACTTTTTGGCTTTTTCTTTTTCCTACACAAAAATTTTCCCAACTGACAACTTACTTTTCCTAAATTCACAACCTTTATTTTAATACACGTTTTAATCTTTTGGGAACTGCTCAACAGTCCAAAGCAGTAGTCAAATTACATTTACAATGACACAGAGATCTGGACTGCAGGCAGGCCAGTCAAGCATACACATTGACAGTCTATGAACCTTCACTGTTGGTAGCCATGCAGAACGATGTCTGGCATTGTCATTTTGAAACAAACATTGACCTACAGGGAAAAAAATCATTTTGATGGGACCACGTGTTTTAAAAAATTCCAATATGCACCTCTGCATCAGTGACATTTGCATACAACCAAGTCACTGTGCCGTGGGCGATTAAAACAGGCCCATTAAAAGAAAGACGGTGGAAGTAAACAGCAATATATAATAAGTTCAACATATCCAACAAGCTAGCAATGATAAGCTGATATTTTGATCAACTTACTGTTGGGTGGCTTGTTGAAGTTAACTTAAGCTGATTTTTTATTATTATTATTGCTATGTCCCACACTGGTAGTTTGCAACCAAAACAAATAAAAGTAATTTATGGCAAAAACAACAAATAACAGCTTTTAATTAGCTAGCTAATATTGCTAGTATTAGCACTGTCATGTAAAAACTCCATTAATGATAACTTTTCAGGCATACCGGTCACGCATCTATGTTGAACATTAAATTTATTAAATCAAATAAAAAGTGTTCATAAATCTAAAGACTTCCTCCTGACAGTGAAAAATGAACATCAAAGTGGAAATCTATCCACAAAAGTCAAAGCTTGTGTCCCTTGACTTTAGAAAATTAAACCCATTTCAGTCCAAGCAAAGTTTCTGAGTAATCTCTGTAATCCACTTTGAGAGAACATTTGATGCTGGTAGAAAAAGATGGGCAAAGGGATTGAAAAAAACATGCTCATCAAAATGAGGAGGGGTCAAATAGCTGTACAGTGGATTCACATGTAACCAAGAGGATGTGCTCGCTGTCCCTGCAGCGCCCATCTGACCAAACAAGAGGATTTGAGTCCAGACAGACAAGGGCCTTCCCCTGGGGGAAGCCATGTTTCCCAGAGAGAGCAACATGAAGCGGCAGAGTGAATAACAGCAGGACATTAGGTATACTGCGTGCCTGTCAGTTTTTGCATGCCTGACAGATGGCAGATTGGTCTTTTAGCTGTATAAACATTTAAAGGAAGAGCAGCTCTGGAAATAGATACAAATAACACAAACTCTCTTTTTATTCGGTCTTCTAAATGGGACAAAATTCAATTAAAAAGGGGATCTTGAATTTGATAAATGCAGGTTTAAACAACTTACTTTTAACAATTGTGATCTTCAAGCTTTTTTAATTGGTTTATAAGGTTTGTCTGGACCTATTGTGTCAAAAAGAAAGCACACTCTTTTTTATATTATAGATATCAGAACATATTAATCACAATCATAAGGTTCTTACAACAGAGTTAAATAAAGACAGTTTTAGATTAACAAAGCAGCAAACAAGCAGTTTTTGGAAAAATAAAGCAAAACCTGATAATCCTCTATCTTTACTTGAATAACTGCTCATTATCAGGGTGAGCACCACTATAAAAGCAGAGGTTTGGGTAGTTTTGCTGTTCTCCAGATTAGGTTAGTATGATGCAGAGGAATCAAGACATCATCTTAGAAAAGCAACTGACGCTGCCTGTCAATCTGGGAAGAGTAGTAAAGACATTTCCAAACAGTTGGGAGGCCAGTGGGAAAACATTCCTGACAGGAGAGGACGTCCCAGCAAGTTCAGTCCAAAGCCTGACCCCGCAATGCTCGGAAAAACCCCAAGAGATGCATCTCAGACTCTACAGGCCTCAGTTTGCACATTAAATATTCAAGTTCATGACAGTACAATTAAAAGAAGTTACAAGTATGGCTTGCTTGAAAGGGTTGCAGGAGAAAGCCTCAAAAGCATGGTAGCATTACTTCCAGTCATCCCTGCACAATAAACTGGAAACACTGAATAAGAAGGTCCTCTATAGAGGCTAGAGTTCACATGCATGTGCTACATTAAGCCTCGAGTACGATGCGGGCTGTATGAATAAAAATTATTGTACAGTGCAGCTCCACTCTAAGACATTCATCCCATAACTTTTTGCATCATTTTCTGACAAACATCATTGCTTGATAAATCCTAACTGCTAACAAAAGCCGACTCAGGCACAAAGAAGACACTTGAAAAGGTGTTTTTCACTTAATTATGTTCATTTTCAAAGCACTAAAGGAAAAAAAAAGAAGTTGCTATGCAACTTTGTTTCATTTTCTAAAATTATCAGAAACAACCATTTCTACAGATTATGCATAACATAGTTACCGTTCATATAATAATTCCATTTTAATCTATTATAGAAATTAATTCAAATAAAAGATCAAGCATTATTTAAAGGGGCGACAGTATCTGAAATGGCCCGTGTAAAATGAAACATCAAATCTCCCTAAACCTGTTTACACACAATATGACAAGTGACCACATGAAAGTTCAATAATACCAAATGTACTCTATGTTTGTGGTGTTTTTTCAGTGTGCATTTCATTTACACTTTTTGCTCCATACAGATTTTCCACACCAGTAACATTTCCATTTCATCCACAGAAACCAGCAGACTGTAAAATTGTTGACTGTTAACAAAATGGTAGTCTTCTCGTTTTCATCCAACAGAGCCAAAGTTTCCATGAATGGAGAAATACCAGTGTTACTGTAAACAAACAGAGGTGTTTGGGGTCAAAAACTGCCCCCTCATCACCTTCTGAGTTTCCTGGGTTTATTTTAAGAATTAAATATGACGGACCTCAGTATGAAACTCAAGCATTTTAACGATATACTAAAAATCTAGAGATTTTGAATGCAAAAGTAAAAATCAAGCGTAAAGAGTAAAATCTAATTCATGAAATGGAAAAAAATATGAATAAACTGCTAATACAAAATACATTCATTGGCCACGTTAGGGCTGCGCAATGTTAAAGGTACAGTATGTAAAAAAAAATCAAAGGTCAATGGCAGAAAATTGTGATATATAATTCAAAATGGTGTTTCTATTGATGTGTAATTGCTGAACTAGAATAGCTGTTATATGTTTATTTTCTTAAAATGAGTCATTTATATCTACATGCTGGGTGGTGCACATATGGAGGCTGCCATATTTTTTTCACCTGTTTTCCTACGATGTCCCTAAATGGACAAAATGTATGTGAAGTAAGAACCCTCTGAACTCTAAAACTGCTGTACCAGCTTTGGGAGTTAGAGCCCTGTTTCGGATAAGTAATGCCTTAAAAAACAAAAAAAATAGTTACTCATAGTACAGTCATAGCTACACCTGAGACCACTGGATCCACTCACAGATAAAACATCTTTATGCCTGGGAGAATTTTAGCCGCCATACATTCCCAACAGTGCTTGGAAGATGAAGTCTTTTGAAAGAAAACATCTTTTCTTTCAAATACTCATCTTTACCACTAGATGTCAGTAATTCTTACATATTGTACCTTTAAGAAAACTTGTAAAATGCTGTAACACTTGTAGTAATTTGATTCACAAAAACTTGGATATGCATTGCCTTTCAGACACTTGGTTGGGAGCTTCTTACAGTAAGTCAACAGGAAACAAACAAATAGATTTCCACTACAACACACTGTTCTATTAGAAAAGACTATTTGATTGGCCACTGAAACACACAACCCAAGAACGTACAGCTGCGACTGGAACACATCACATTGTCTATAAATATATGCAAACATACACACAGTTGGATATTGCAGTTGAGGTCATCTTTGCTATATATTCTGCAGGTTAACGTTGCGGTGCGGATCGTTTGTAAACTATTGTGCAGCCCTAGGCCACATTATTACTTCTACCTGTTTAATTTATTTGTTGATACAAATATCTAATCAGCCTTTTAAATGGTAGCAACTCAACACATCTATTCATGTAGACATGGTGAAGATGACTTGAAGTTCAAACTGAGCAGCAGAATGAGGAAGAAAAGGGATTTAACTGGCTTTGAACGTGGCATGGTTGTTGGTCTGAGTGTTTAGCTGCTGGGATTTCCACACACAACCATCTCTAGGGTTTCTAGAGAATGGTCTGAAGAAGAAAAAATATCCAGTGAGCAGCAGTTGTCTGGACAAGAAAGTCTGATTGATGCCAGAAGTTGGAGGAGAATGGAAAGAATGGTTGGAGATGATAGAAAGACAACTGGAAATCGGATAATCACTGGTCCCAACCAAGGTATGCAGAACAGCATCTCTGGACACACAACACGTCCAACCTTGAAGCAGATGGGCTGCAGCAGCAGAAGACCACACCAGGCGCCACTCCTGTCAGCTAAGAACAGGAAACTGAGGCTACAATTCTCACAGACTCACTAGAACTGGACAATAAAGATGGAGAAACGTTGCTGGTCTGATGAGTCTCTGTTTCAGCTCCACATTCAGATGCTAGGCTCAGAATCTGCTGGAAGCATCATGAAAGCATGGATCCATCCTGCCTTGGATCAGTGCTTCAGGCTTATGGTGGAGGGGTCAGGGTGTGGGGGAGAATGTCCCTTATCTACAGCAGAGCTGATCACAGCACGCCTGCAGGTGATCAATGTTTCCCTGCTCCAACACACCTGACTGAAATGAATGAGTCATTGTGCAGAACTTCATAGGTTATTGGATTTGTGTCAGATTAGATGTGTTGGAGCAGGGAAACAATGAAAAAGCTGAGTAGCTTTGATCCTCTTTCCCTAAAAAGTAACAAAGAAATATCATTTGGCCTCATGTAACAAAGCATTTGGCTATTATAAGACCAAAAGGTACGCTGCAAGGTTCCCCCTTGTATTGTCATGTAGTTCAGTACTGCGGCCCATAATCAAGAAACATCCTTCAACATCTATAAAACTAACAATTTCTGCTTATCATGCGTCATGACAATCAGCAGCAACAACCAGATGGCCTGACTGTAATCTACTGTCCGATTGGATTTCTGTCCTCAAGAAAATCCTCCTCATCAAGTGACGTGTTCCAGCGTAAAATCCCGTTCTGGCATAATTTGGGCCTCTTGTCACATTGTGTGCAAAATTATATCATTTTCTGGAAATGATGGCGGTCTGGTTCATTACTTGATTTGACAGAGGGGAAAGGACATTTTAAGCCTTTTTCACAGTGGAATTATGTCACGTTGAAATGTTGTGTAATCACTGCATTGACGTCCTCTTGTTCTCCAAAGTCGACTGTCAGAAGACCACCCCTTTAACAAAATTTGGAAGTTGAAAGCAGTTTCACAACATTTGAGGTTTTCTTTAGGAGTCTACTATAACATATACAACACATTCAATGGTCAATGATCCAATAGCACCTTGTCTGTAAGATGCACCTGAGAAAGAACGTGGAATTGTTTCTGTTTGCTTTGTTTCAGTAATGAAAATATCTTATGTCATTTTAATGAGGGAGAGGTGTGTATCTAAAGGTGTTGCATGAATTATATCCTGCTTTAACATCTACAATAGACATTTATTCTGTCAGTTTTCTTTTATAAGATGTGAGCATGTTAAAGCTCAGCATACAGAATGTGGTACGGTCCATCTTTCTTCAAACAATAGACTGTTTTCATTTAAACTACATCATACTAGCTGCTGAATCAAATCAAATCAGCGAACCTTGAAGGTATAGTCCGAAGTTTCCCCTCTGAAAATAAATGTCAGACTTGTGCAAGTGAAATCCACCTCAAATCGCGCCTTTGGGCCTCTGCTCTCTGTCAGTGGTGAGTTTGAATGCAACTCTCTCTCCCCCTGTCTGTAATTCGCTCTTTCGTTCTGTTTTGGTGTGGTCACGACGTTTCTGGGTGGAGTTTCTGTTTATATCACCAGCCAATGACAGAGCTAAGGGCATGACGCTGTGTGGGAATAAGCTCATGATTGGAGCAGACGCCAGTCACTCGAACTTTGGAAAGAAGGAAAGAAAGAAAGAAAGAAAGAAGGAAAGAAAGAAAGAAAGAAAGAAAGAAAGAAAGAAAGAAAGAAAGAAAGAAAGAAAGAAAGAAAGAAAGAAAGAAAGAAAGAAAGAAAGAAAGAAAGAAAGAAAGAAAGAAAGAAAGAAAGAAAGAAAGAAAGAAAGAAAGAAAGAAAGAAAGAAAGAAAGAAAGAAAGAAAGAAAGAAAGAAAGAAAGAAAGAAAGAAAGAAAGAAAGAAAGAAAGAAAGAAAGAAAGAAAGAAAGAAAGAAAGAAAGAAAGAAAGAAAGAAAGAAAGAAAGAAAGAAAGAAAGAAAGAAAGAAAGAAAGAAAGAAAGAGTGTGATTTATGGCTCTAGTTTTCTTGATATGTTTTATCTAGTGCTTTCTTCTACTTGTGTAGTTATAGTTCATCCGTCATCACCTGATGCTGAGGTTCATAGCCACAGTCTGAAACACATTTAACCAAGTACTGAGCAGTACTGTATATCAGTTCATACCAAAAGCTGTTTGTTGTGTTTTCTGAGGTTTTTTTTTTTTTTTCCATATTGTTGTTACAATAATTTGTCTTCTGCTGTCTTAAACTAGTCTGGCAAGCCAGCCTGACTAACGCCATGTATGAGATACACAGCAAGTCAGTCTGGACTCCTTTGGTTGGAGGCTTATTTCCACCTCGGTAAAAAATTGACTGGACCAATCACAGCGCGGGAGACAGGACTTTGCGAGGGGTCTTTTCTGTAATTTAGTTCTCTCATGATGGCTGCATAGGAGCTACCATTTAATGGCCCCAGTTACATGAGGTTTTTTCAATCTGAATTCATTATTCTGAATTAAATCATTCAAAATTAAATCATTCTCCTTTGTGTTTACCTGGAAATAATAATTCTGAATTTAAGTTTACATGGAAACACGTTTATCTAATTCCGCTTTAGAGCCGGGGGTTGGGAAGAGCTCTGATTGGACTTATTTACATCTGTTTATGTTTATCCGTAAACAGAAGCCAGTTCCTGCTCCTTTTCATTTTGACTACAACATGAAAATCACATAGAAACACAGATTTTCACTGTATTTTGATTGTAGTTTTGTAGCAGCAGCTCAACACTAAAATGCTACTTCATTTCCGTCGACAGGACACGAATCCAGCGCTTATTTCACATGCGCTTCAACAAGCTCCATTACAACAGGACAAGAGAAGCAGCATGCACAGAACGACAGGAATGAACTCAGATCAGACGAAAGGTTTACATTACAGGAGGATTATTTTATTTGTAATAAAAAGAGGAATAAACAAACAACTTAGTTCGGAAATTAGTTTTATTCAGAATTATCGTTTTCACTCAGAATTTGCATGGTCTAAAATTAACTTTTATTCAGAATTAAAACTCTCACATAAACGGGGTCGATGATGCCCTTTCTGATGCACAAGTTATGTCCTTAAAACTGCAACATCTTGCTGCTCTGAGGGCTTTCCTCTTACAAGTCGTTTGCTTCACTTCTGCGTATCTCTGATTGGTTCCTTCCAGTTCACTTTGTTCCTGTTGGTCCCGCCTCTTGTCTTGCATTTGAAATCAGCCTCCAACCAAGGGAGCCCAGACTGACCTGCCGTGTATCTCATGCATGGCGTTAGTCAGGCTGGTGTACCAGGCTAGTCTTAAACAGCCTCAGCCCTGCTGGAACATTTCACAGTTTCAAGGGGGGTCTTTTTTCACTGCTGCACCACCCAACATGCTGCAGAGCAGATGTGTTACTAGAGGTGCTGAATGATAAAATGAATAAAAGTCAAAGTTGAACATGATGAAGCAGAAAAACAAAGGACAAGCACCTGTTGTCTAGAGATACTTTGGTTTTAAAAAGATGGATGTGGATTAAACAACTTTTTGTTGCAAATGTTTTTGAGTTAAAGTTGCCACCAGATATGCAACACAAACAATTTGCTGCACCATCTTCAGCAACCTCCACTTCCTCAGGTCAAACTGGCAAATCCAGAGGACACTCGAGTCAGTCAGACATCACGTTTGCTGGAGGAACTGACTATGACAACAACAACAAAAAAAAAAAGCAAGAGGTGGATGGAGATAACACCATCACAATCAATATCCTTACTTTTTTTTCCACTCCCAGGCCTCAGTGCAGCTGCCGCAGCGCAGCAGTGGAGTCAATCTATCTCACCTGCAACCACAGCTTCACCCAGTAACCACACCATCATCATTTAAAATGACCACGCTGTAACTCTACAAATAAAATCGCTGCAGTATCTATATAAGAGAAGAAAAGCATAACACAAAGTATCTGTCGTAGTTGGTGTTTGCACAAATCTTCACATGGTAAGTCACCATCACCCTGTTTAACCTTCACGTCTGCTGTTTCTTCTACTTTTCCTAAAACTGTAGTTCTGTCTGTGCTTTTCCACAACACAGCACAGAAGATTGTCCAGAAACCCCCCCCCCCTCCCAAAAAAACTACTGCCACACATTCAGTCGTCCTCAAAATTATTCATACCCTCCAATTAAAGAAAATGCTAAATTCACAACAGTAATTCAAATAACAAGAATCTAAAGAAACTAATAAAAATACAAATTTAGAAAGTTATAATTTAGTGAAATAAAATGTTGCTTTTGAATTGTAGTTTCAAAGAATTTTTTATTTTTAAACTATCCCAGATGAAATTAGAGCACCTTTCCCATGAACAGTGGGCCAAAATAGCTGTCAGGTGCAAAAGTCTGATTGAATGTTACAGAAAACACATGATTAAAGTGATTATCTCAAAGGGTTGCTCAACAAAATTTTACTCCAGGAGTCCCATCATGCTTGTTTACTTGTTTTATTTTACGTTTGTTTGTTTTTAATATTTCTGTTGAACCATAATTCAAAATCAGTTGTGATTTTCTGAACACTTTTATGTGTTATTACTTTGTTCCACTTTAACTCATTTCACTAACCGATTACTTTTTTTTTCCTGATTTATTAGCAGGGTATGAATAATTTTGAGGATGACTGTAGGTGCCTTCCCCAGGAACAAAACCCCTCTGCAAAAAAAACCAACACAAAGTTCCCAAACAGACTCCTATCAGCCCCAGTGTGTCTGCGTCCGAGTGGCCTTTACTTCCGATGAAAATTCACTCTGCTCTGTCGAAACAAACTCGTCACTCAGAAACTATTTCTGGCCACTGAGTGGACTCAGCAACTTTGTAAGGGGGGGGGGTCACAGAGAGTTACAGGGGCTTTTTCTGGGAAAAAGAGAGCAGCCCTTCAGCGAAGACAGACATGAAACCTAATCGGGCTTGACACTGAGTCCATCAGAACTTACTGAGAGGTTTGAGGATGCTGTTGCTGGCCTCATCGTTGTTTTCTGTGTCCGACTTGTCAGAGGCGTTCTCCGTCAACCTCTCCTTTCTGTCCTTGTGGCTGGTTCTCCGGCGGTGACGCCTCCGACGTCGAGAGCTCTTGGGCACACGCACGCCAATGTAGATGGTGTGGTGACCTGCAAAAGGCAAAAAAAAAAAGGGGGAGATGAACTCTGGCACACGACGTCCTGACAAATTCAGACTGAAATGATGACGCAACGGGCGAGCTTCACAGCTGACTTCCTGAAAATGACCGTCACTTTCTGGAAATGCATTCGGAATGTCAACAGGAGCAGCATGGGCTGCATTACCCTAACCTACTCATGACCACTTCTCAGTTCATTTCAAGAGTCAACATGGCCAACAACAGACTGGAGACAGCGTAGCAGAGAAGGGTAATGGAGGTTGCAGTACACTGTCAAAACAAATACATGGACAGAAAAAGAAGTATCACGTAACAGTGAAGACGCCACGACTGTCTGCACGACTGTCTGCACGACTACATGCCTCCTGTACATGTTGACATAATACCAACAGAACGTGCAGTTTTATATATGGTTGAGTGCCTGTGTGTCAAAGACCAGACTGTTAATACCACTGAGATGGATGATGGCTATAATGTCAGAATGAGTAAATATCAAATACAAGACATCGTAGTTTAGGGAGGGATGTCAAACTGTGGCTCTCCATGGGGCCGCTGTCCTGCAGGTTTTAGATGCTTCCCTGCTCCAACACCCCTGATTCAAATAAAATCCAACTGCTTACCGAGTTCTGAGCTTTCTGGACTATAAGCAAATTTTCTGGACTATAAGTCCCGCCTGAGTATAAGTTACATCAGTAAAAAAAATGCATCATAAGGGGGAAGAGAATATATGAAGAGTTCATTTGCAAAAACAAACACCATTTAGAAAAAATGGAGTTAACTGCTTTTGCAAATAAACTCTTCATTCACTTTTTGAATATTTTCACCAAATCAAGCTCACATGAAGTAGGTTTTCATGATGTAAAATGGAGATAGGAGGTTTGTACCAGACAGCGACAAAAAGCAGTTAATTCCATTTTTCCACAATGGTGTTTGTCTGTTTTTGCAAGTGAACTCTTACAAGTTGCACTGGACTATATGTCGCATTTATTTATTTATTTATTTATTTATTTATTTATTTATTTATTTTAAATAAATAAATAAATTTATTTGTCATATCCAGTTCATTACTTCTCAAAAATCCCCAATCCGATTCTAAAGTTAATGCCAGTAAATGATCATAAACATCATGATTAAGAAGGATAAACATCCTTGGGTCACGTCTGTCAGCATGAAGTGACACTTAAAAATATGTTAAATTTCATATATTCTGATAAATAAGTGTACTGGACTAGAAGTTGCAGGAGCAGCCATACTGTGAAAAAAAGCGCAACTTATAGTCCGTAAAATACGGTACCTGATAACTCATTATTGTGAATGTGAACTGTGGGTCCTTGAGCAAGGTCCTTAATCCCCACTAGTTGCTACCCGGGTGCTTACATCGGCAGCCCACTGATCTCAGGTTAAACTTGAGGAGGGTTAAATCCAGATAATTGATTTCCTAATCAGGATTAATAAAGTATAAATGATAATTATCAGAATCAATTCAAGCTCTGGAGTTTGAGATCCAGTTTTATGGAGATTATACTTAAAAGCTTTATCTTTATGATTTATGATGATCCTCTGAGAATGACAGATTTACCACTATTCCTTCTTTTTATATTTTTACGAAAACTCATGTTCTAACGTATTAATTTCTCTCTAAATAATCAGCAGTCGGTTCAGTGTTTGCCATTATAGCAGCCAAACAGGCCTAATAATTGCTAACGAAAGCTTTTTGCTCCTCACCACTGGGATTTTGGACCACTGTATATCTTTGAGATAAAACATCTTTAGTTTCCAAACAAATTCTGCCTGAGCCACTCCTAAAAGATTACAGTGTTGTCTGTAAACCATTCCTTGACCATATCAGCTCTACATTGAGAGCTGTCTTCTAAAGAACCTTGAAGTAGTGTGGTTCTATTCTTTATGGATCACTCTTGGTCTAAAAATGAAGAGTAAGGTCATCCTGATGAATCTGAGCAACCCTAATTTCTCAAAACTGGCCCTCAAATGGGAACTGGACAATTCCACTTCACCAAACGAGATATTTAAAAAAAAATAGAGCTGTTTGAGCATAAAAATGTGAAGGAGGTGAAAGAGTTCCAGTCCATGTGCTAAAAGTTTGTTAGAAAAGTGAATTAAACTAAAACTGTGGCGGAAAACAGGGAGTCTGCTGAAAGTTAGTCTTGGTAAACATTAGAGTTTTAAACATAACAATGATCTGTAATATTTAGTCAAGATGATTTAAAAGTGATTAATAGAAAAGAACAGATTGTTTTTACTGTGGCCCAAACAGAGTCTAGATGTAAAACCCATCTAGGGTTAATGAACAGAGTGATGGAAGAGGAAACGTCTGTCCTCAAAATACTTGAGCACTGGTTCAAAATCCCACCTGAGGCATCCAGAATGATAGAAAACTGACTTCTCTAATAGCCTTTATTAAAATAAAAAAAATTAAAAGAGAAGAAATAGCTGGAATGTATCTTTATCATATGAAACTTTTTCGCGTTGTAATCTAATGTTTTCTTTTTGTTAGTTATTTTTTTTATTTCCAACCATAAGAGACATATTAGTTTTATTAAAACATAGTTTTATGGATTAATTTTATACAGTTTTGAATACTCAACCTGACTGCACAACAACAGATACAGAACACACCATTTTTTAAAAAAAGCAACTCATTCTACATGAACACCCCAAAAACTACTCATTAATGTTGCACATATGAGCAAAAGAATAGCCGACTAATGCAAGAGGCCTAAAATAATGTTTTAGAAGATTAAAATCTTTACTAAACTTTCTGAGAGATAAATACAATGTTACAAACGTTTTAAGACATGATTGCTTCTGTTAAATCATACGGAAAAGTGTTTCCACTGATGCTGCACTAATTGATTTAAAAAATATGATTCTGTTAGAACTAGAGATGTCCGATATCATCGTCTTTGCGATATTGTAGGCCAATATTGGCAGTAAAATGTGATTGAAAAATATCAGTATCGGTTTGATCATGTTGATATTTTTACTAACAAACTCTCACGATCTCGTTCTTTTACAAAATCTTGTAACAAGCACTTGTTCTATTGATCCAGCATGTAGAAAAGTCCCTGTTATTGTGGAAGAACTTCATATCCCAGCATTCCTTTTAGAGTCATGTGACTACGGTGCAGCTGCTGCTGCTACAGACTGACTTGCTTTGAAGCTGCTTATAATGTGTCTGGTTTTAAGTTGCTGGTTAAGTTACCAAGTTGTCAGAAACATTATAATTAGCCACATGTTGGCTAATACCTGCTGGTATCTGATATCTGGCAGCCAGATGTCTAAAATGAACTCCTCTGGCTGAGTTAAGGATATTTTGGGATCTTTGCTCTCAGAGCAGAATATAGTTGTATCTCAAAATATGAGAAATACAACCTCACATTTGTCTGCAACTGATACTGAAAGTAAAAAGCTGGACAATGTTGGTATATCCGTAAAAAAAAAAAAGTCAATATCAAACATCCCTAGTTCTCAGAAATGTGCAACATGCTGTAAGATTAAAATATCATGTAATTAATCAAGTATTTTCCTCATTGTTAACCCTTTGATTCCTATGTTTCAGGCCTCTGCTCAAAAATAGCTTACCCATAATGAAAATCACATACTGTACCTCTGCAACCACAAGGTCTGCTTAGCTACTTACGGAGTAATAGTGAAGTAAACATTTGTGAGACTTGTTACAGTTAATATTAGCATGTGTGTTACTGGTGAAGAAAAGGATGAATATGAAAAATATCACTTTGGAACGATGCAGTTTTAGCTCTAAACTTCTATCAGACCAATTATGTGGACATTTTTGCTGCAAAGATCAATTCTGATAAAGTGAATCTGCACTAAATTCAAATGTTTTGGTGCAGATAGGTTAGAAAAGGTCTCCTAAATGGCCATTTTGGCCCAATCGGGCACAACTTGGGTTTTAAAAGTTTAGCTCAGCTCTGTATGATCAGAGCATATGAGCCCCTGAATCAATGAATACTTTAGAAATGCTGTAGTATCAACTTTACTCTTTAAGACTTGCACAAATAGTGTTCTGAAGTCACCAATTCTTGATTTATGGTGCAAGTATGGTCTGTTGCATGATTCCAGATCAAAGCTTGTAGAAAAATGGTAAAAGTGAAAATACAATAAAAAAAGTTTGCAAAGTTTTTTTCTTTTTTTTGTGTATGTATTTTAAAAAATGATGAAAAGGATCATTAAATCCTCAAGTGCTGAAGGGAAAAAAAAGCTCAATGGGTGTCAAATGTCTCCTTTCAGATCAGGTCGGGTAAAGCTGAGCCAAGCACTGCACATGACCCAACCAGGAAGTGGCTGAACCCCTCAACACAACAAACAGTGTTCTCTCTTCAGGCACAACAGCGTTCATTATTCAGCCGTACCACAATGCCTTGTTCTTTTGTCTTTTTTCCTTTTAAGGGGTTCATCGAAATTCACTGACACCAGCTTTTCACCATGATATCTAACACTGAGAGCCAGAGATACGTGCAAAGTGCAAAAGTGCAAAACGTCTTATGTAGGATGAGATGCTGTAGGCCAGGTGATGTCTTACTGTAAAACATCCAGGTACATGTGGTGATAATGCTGAGGAAAAAAAAAAAAAAGAGTGCGCCAGGAGGAAATAGAGGAGGAAACAAACAGTTGGAGACAGAGCCAGCATTGCCCACACCAGAACTACAGCTCAGCACGCTTTTGGTTCAACAAAGATGGCACCTGTCCCATGTTAATGTGACAACATGAAAAAAAGGTCAGTTACGCATTGGTGAACCCTGGCCGGCATCCTCGGCCTAAACTTAAACTACAACCTGGATTCATTCCCTCTACGAAACTAAAGTAAACTCCGGGTTTCTGCAATCTCACCAACATCTAACAGGTCACACTTCCAAGTCCACCCAGACTGGGTGTCTTCTTCCTGAAGGGCAATTTTAATCTACTACAAAATTAATTTATTCTCAAAAGTTGATTTCCTTTGCAGTCTTTAACTGTGGTAGTTGTAGCAAAGCTCTACAACATCTAAGCAGAGTGAGTTCAAGCTGCAGATGAGCAGAGAAGCTGATGTTTGCATGTTCACAAATCTGCATATTGTAAATGCAGTAAAGCTGCAGAGTTGCATCTACAGTCGTCCTCACAATTATCCGTACTCTCTAATTGAAGAAAATGCAAAATTAACAATAGAAATTCAAATAACAAGAAACTAATAAATAAATAAAAATTTATAACATTAGAATTAAGTCAAAGTAATTTTTGCTTTTGAATTTTGAATTACTTTGTTACCATATTTCAAAATTAATGTCATGATTTTCATAGAATTTTTTTTTATTTATTATAACTTTTGTCAATTTAACCTTATTTCACTGACAGTTGATTTTTTTTTCCACATTTAATTGGAGGGTATGAATAATTTTGAGGACTGTAAGCTATGGGAATAACAACCTTATTAGTTTTGGTGGGTTAAACCTTTTCCAAAACAAGAATTTTAAATTAGTTTCATATGACGTGAATAATCAGATGTTAATTTTTTTTTTTACTACTTCCACAAATACACTACACACTTCTGCATTGTTACCATGAGTGTTTAAACCTCAATGGCACTGCATTGGTTCTGATAAAGCTAAAGGCTTATTTCCTCTCATTTTTAATTTTCAATCCAAAAAATGTTAAGTGTCAACAATGCAACCTGTAGATACCTTATAACGTAAATGGATTGCTTTTTCAGTCCAGTTTATCTTCAGAGGAGTATTTTTCCCCCTTAAGCCACTTCACACTGACCTATGACTCATTCAAGCATAAATAGGCTCCAAGCTCAAAGGGATGAACCAGTGTGGTGTCAACACATAACAGGCAACTTAGCAAAGGACCGACTTTAATCTGGATCTTTAGTCACTTTGTTCGTAGCAACCTGTCAGATTTGTTCTCATTTATTTAGTTACATCTATAAAAATGCCAAAGATACTATTTGACAGACATTATATCAGTGATATAATGTGATATAAGTACAGTATTTCTAAGCCAGATGTTGAAACATGTCCACTGTTTCAGTTGACTCTTTGTGACAAAATAATCTGCACATAAGGATGAGCTTAGCCTCATTTATTAGTAACATTACACTGAAACAAACTAAATAAATTGCACTAATTTTTTGCCAAGTGTAGTCATATTTTTGTTTTCCATGGTCCCGGAGTGGTTTGAATAAGTTAACAGGTTGTATTATGACTTAAAGTGTCGCATCTACCCCAAATCTTTGTTCATGGCATGAAGGGGTAGCTCCCCCAAAACTTATTCTGCCTAGGGCCCTCTGCAGTTTAGAGCTGGCTCTGATGTCATCGATTCAACAATTTGATTCCAATGCTGAAAATCAAGGGGGATTGCACTAAGAAACTAGAGGAACAGCCACGAAAAAGAGGGGGGGCACTGAGATATGCCAAATGCCACAAGACTTAGACTTATGAATCCTCCCCAGAGTCCAGACATCAACATTTATTGCAGCCGTGTGGGATCATCTGGATAGACAATGAAAAAAAAAAAGGCAGCCAACATGCGAAGAAGAGCGTTGCAAAGTCCTTCATGAAGCCTGGAGAACTGTTCCTGAAGATTACTTCAGAAAGATTTACCCAGACCTTCAAGCTCATTAAAACTGCACAAGTTCTGATTTTACTTTATATATTTCCATGAACATTTTGCACATCTTTCAATAAATCCCTGTATGAACTCCCTGTGCTCCAGGCAATAATAAAGACATCAGTTTCTAAGGAGCTCTGTACGTTTTACTGATTGTGTACACACTCATGGCAAACAGAAACCCCTGAACGCTTCACCTCAAGATTAATATGAGCAAAGCGGGTTAAAGAAAATATCCAATTTACGAGATAACAAGTGGGCTTAATAGAAGGACATAGAAAAAGATGACCTGACAGTGACAATAAAAGAAAGAACAGGGACAGCAGCAGGAAGAGCTAATAAACATAAAATAAAGACAAGAACATGTAAAACAGGGTCGAGAGAATAAAAAGGAGGAGTGATAAAAGAGAAGGAATGAAAAATAGTTGAGTCAAGGGACTGGAAAGGAAGATTTGCACCCTGCCAGAGCAGCTTTGTGAAACTACTTCCTGTTCTTTCTGGGGGGGGGGATGGAAGAAGAGGTTCTTTTGGAGCTGCCTGTAAGGCGCACTGAATGAAATGAAATGCTTGTGTTTTCTGGGAGGTTTGTTTAGTTCAGTAGATTTCTGAGGAGAGGCAACGCCACCGCTAGTTCCTTAGTAACAACGCTGCTGGGACCTGCCCAAAACCAGAGGGAAGGATGGCAGCACGCCACGCTGCACCGGCAGCATACTAATGACTAAAACGCCTTAAAAAGAAACTGTTCCGTCAGAACAAACAGATGTTGACCGTATGGCTTCTCTGCATAAACAAATAATGTCATTCTGAACTGGATGAGACTCCAAAGAAAGAAAGTAATTATTTAGATTATTACATAATTAGCATCATCATGGCATATCCATATAAAGTGGTGCAATTTTTCCTCACATTATTACTTTAGAATAAAAGATTTCAACTAAAAAGGACTGAAAAGAAGGAGAAATTGCTACCTTGAGCATTTTTTTAATCGACCTTCAACTACTTTGCGCATCTTTACAAGAAAAGTATGGTTCTGATGAAGGTTTCATGTTTAAAGGTTGAATATGGAACATTTTTATTAAAAGCTATATTTAGAAAAATAACAATACCTCCACAAGGTGTTTGGAGGGGTGCAGAATAAAAGTACAGCATTTCCTTAAAAAAATTATATTTAGCCTGAAAATATATTTAAAATTAATTTTAATGGGTTCAACACTGGCGTTATGTTTTCACCTACAAGCCAATACAGGCTGCCATTGCGGGTTGCCAAATACGATCTCTGTGTGGCAACAGTATGTTCGGCACAGCTAGACTGTCACCGGGGAAAATGGTGGAGTCGGCAAGTCAAGCAGCTGCTTTAGAAGCCCGGAGATATTGTTATATGTCTCTGAAGAGGAGTGACCTGAGAAGTGCAAAAACTGGAGTAAATTTAAGTGAAGCCTACACTAGATGGACCCACATAAGCACATAATACTTGCTAACGTGGCTAACGTTAGCTGTCAATTATAAAACTCTTCTGCATTACTTGTTGGACATGGTGCAGACTGCTGGTCTCTTGTCGTATTGGCAGCGAGCCTGGCATCCCACACATGACGTCGCTGTTCTGTTTTCCATATCCAACCTTTAAAGGAAGTTTTCCTCTCCACCGTCGCCTTGTGCATGCGCACAATGTGGGATTGAAGATTAGATTCAATCCAATCCACTGGTTTCCTTGGTTTAGGATCTTAAATTTATAAGGATGCGAGTCCAAATTGAGGCAGATATGGCCGTCACATGTGAACGGGTGTGGTCTGGTCTGGCTGGATGGAAATCTTTCCATCAGTGACAAAGATGATTGGGAGCTGGATTAAACGGCCGAATCACTTTGTTTGGCATCAACTTGACCACAATGAGTTTGTACTTGTATGAAATGTGCTATATAATATACCTGACTTCCTCTCCATGGTACCACTCTCTATTAGAGATGCACCAATACAGCTTTCCAATCCGATACCGATACCTGGGCTAAGCATATGGGCCAGTACCCAGTACCGATCCAATACTACTGCTGAATGAATGAACTGTATACCTTGCCATGTGAGTGAAGGCATTAAGCTTGACATTAACATTGCGTCTTGCTAAAGGCGTTATAGAAGATGTTTCAACAATTTTTGCAGTATCCGATGAAATTGGGTTCACTACTCCATACGCTATGATTAATTGAAAGCTTTAAATATACAAATATTATTATACATCAGCTACATTTTTCATATGTCTACTGGCTCATCAATCACTTTTACTACCGTAGTAAGAGTGATTGACAGTCAATTCAATGGGTAATAGGTAATAGGCCAGACTGATCAATGAGAGTGATTGATTGGTGAGAGTGATGCTGCGTCCCAGAAGCTGTGCGCACTCGTCTGACGTTTACAGCAGGTTGCTAACAATCGTTCTGCTAGCAGTTAGCAACGTTCAAACAACGATATTCTGTTTTACTTGTGTTTGGGACATGATGGAGAATCTGTACCTGCTAAACACCGGAGTGGCTCATGAACGTTATTCTGTGGCCGGGGGAGGGAGCTGTGAATCTAGTAGGTTGGTCTTGCGCATGCGCATTATTCAAAATCTCGCTAACAGTCTTTGCTTTCTGATACATCTTTTATAGAGCCTTTAGGAAAAAGGTAACAAATTAAAAGATATTAAAAGATAAATGTACTTAATATTATTTATTAACAAATAAAGTGTACATTAGCAGCAAAAAGAAATGAATAACACTTCTGTGCTCTGTGTGGTGACATAATCGGCGTAGCAAACATAGAACTGAGGTGGCTAGATTGCTGCAACTGTATTGCTTTGTATCATACAGTGTTAATAAAAAATAAATGACTGGCCTCATTCAACCAATATCTGATCCAGCCAAACAGTTAATATCGGAGTCGATATCCAATCCAGGTATCGGATCAGTGTATTTATCATTGACTGATTTCATTGCTTTTGACACTGTATTAACCAGATGCTAGAATTTTGTGGAGATCCCCAAAAACTTTTTGCAAACAGTCTGGATTAAATAAATCATTATTGCTCCATAACTAGAGAAAATTATGTCCTGCGAGAGGTTTTCTGTGGAAATTTCACTGACTGTGGAATCCCCTTTTCTTGAATACATAGATTTCTTCAGTCCCACTATCTGTTAGACCAATTATTTAAGAGTAATCACATTCTTGTGGAACAGAAATCGAACCCTAAAGTCTTCAATTAATTAGATTAGATCTAGAAATGTTTTTCATTTACTTTCATTTCCATACAGTATATTTCATTCATTTATTTATGTATATTTGTTTAATTTTCATTGAGTGTTCTCACTCACACTCCAGCTTTATACTTTTATATGTTTGGTCTCGTATGATCATTCAACATGAGAGGCAGAACCTGCAGTTATCAGATCCCCTCTGGGAACCAGATCCTAGTTGAGGTTCTTGAAGCAGACACCCTTTCTACCTTTCAGAGAGGCTTAAAAGCTTCCTTTTGAAAAAAGCCTCTGGTCAGAGCTGGCTTTAGTTATGCTGCTATGGCTGAGGCTTCTGGGGGAACTCCCATGATGAACCAGGCACTTAATTCCACTTTACACTACAAGTCAGATGCCCTTCCCAGTTTTATTTCTGTTGGAGGTTTTACCTTCCTGTTAGAAGGGAGTTTTTTCTCCACTGCACCTTCTCCATGCTCAGGGACTGAATAAAAGGCAAGATCCAATGCAACCCATATTTGTCTTTATTTGGGTGATTATCATTTTTAATTGGATTACATGAACACGGTTATTACAAACTGGACCCACAAGGGCCATATAATGGATTTGTTTCAATTTGAATATGATTGGTCTACAGTGAATTAGGCTGAGATTACTTTTTCATAAGTCTAAGCTCTATAACGGCAGCTCCATAAAGGGACAGCTGAGAGGAGGAGGAAGAAGAGGAGGAAAAGCCCAAGCTGACACTAGCATCTCATGAGATGGACAGTGATGTACAAACTCTAGCTGTTGCCATAGCTACGTAACTTAAAGTACATATCTGTGATTGCGTGTTTTTATCTGAGAGAAAATTGTGCCCAGTCATTATTTCAAACTGTTCGAGAACAGATCAGCTGACAGACGTGAGGCTTGTTTTCTACAACATCGTGCATCACTTCCGTTCTGCTGTCTGCATCTCTATGCACAAAAACGCTTCATTTTTTATACAAACAGATTACATAACTCATGTTCTCAAAGTTAAATAGATTCATACTGTACAGAAATAAATACGAACCAGAGGCTGCAGAGAAACGACCTTTACTATAGGGCTCAAAAGGGTGACGTAGTGGACTGGGAAAACCACAATGCATTGTGGGTTTTATGGTCAACTGTCAAGTCTGTTTATGCCGACTGCATGCAGGATGATGCCCTCTTTCTTTTTCTTTTGATTTACAAGTTTTTTTACAAGTTAAAAACATGGTGCAATCATGCTGTGTCATGAACTGCCACAATCATTCACACAATCGATACAGTAAAAAAAACGATGGGGTGAGATTTTTTCTAATTTCCAACGTGGAAACAAAGCCAGGGACCTCTGATATGTGAACTAACGAAGAGACGCCGGATGGCCTCGATAGCAGCCGTGAGAGCAAGTATCACTTTCAATGCCATCACCTAAAATGTTGGTGTGTTCACGGCATTTTTAGACTGGTAAGTTTGTTCTGTTACTAGTGTGTTGTGGTGTTACATGTAATGCTGTTTCACACGTAGTATTTAGCTGGCTGCTAGCGTTAGCAAAGCTAGCTGAGGGCACAAACAAAATAAAAGCAGACACCCTCTTACTGTCTTTCTTCCACTTAATTACTTTTGAGTTTATATCATAAATGTCCTCATTCATAGGAGATTTACTTTGAGATGAGTTCATTACAACTGACCTCATTTTAAAAGTAATAATGGGTGTGTGTCTTTGAGGGAGACCTGCGTGTGAAATGAATGAAACCGTTCAGACTGGGGGCCGTCAGTACTTCTCGGATACGGAGGTGAAAGCTGCAGATGATGCAGATGACGCCAGATTTCAACAGAAAGAGAGGAGATGGGAGAGGAATACGGCAGTCACCAATGCAACTGCAACATTCTCTTTGATCCGATCGGTTTTTCCACGTGTTTGAATCCGTGTTTCGCAGCACTCACGCTATATAAACCAAAACTCTTGTCCGTAAAGCCAACAATGCATTGCAAAATGTCACATGCATTTTTGAGCCCTATTAGATTCATTTTGAAATATCTGGTATGAAAAAAAAAAATATATATATATATATATATATATATATATATTTTATTATATTGTATATTGAATCCAACTACAGCAAAGTAACTCAATTTGCAAATACCCTGACTTTTAGCATGCAATAATTAGGCTGCATCACAATTTTTACAGCTCACATTCTGTTTTCTTAGTTTAAAGGTACAGTATGTAAAAAATTAAAGGTCGGTGGCAGAAAAATGTGATGTACAATTCAAAACTGTGTTTCAATTGATGTGTAATCGCTGCACTAGAATTGCTGTCGTATGTTTATTTTCTTAGAATGAGTCATTTATATCTACCTGCTGGGTGGTGCATATATGGCGGCTTCCTTATTTGCTCCACCATTTTTACTACGGTGTCCCTGAATGAATAAAACCCTCTGAACTGTAAAACTGCTGTACCAGCTTTGTTTAAAGGGAGTTAGAGACTGTTTGGATCAGTAATGCCTTAAAAGATATTAAAATTAGTTACTCATAGTACAGTCATAGCTAATTCTGAGACTACTGGATCCACTCACAGATAAAAACATCCTTATATCTGGGAGAATTTTGTCCATTAACGGCCACTATACATTCACAACAGTGCTTGAAATATGAAGTCATTTGAAAGAAAACATTTTCTTTCAGATACCCATCTTTACCACTAGATGTCAGTAATTCTTACAAACTGTACCTTTAAAGGTACAAAATTCTCCCAGACATAAATATGTATTTATCTGTGAGTGGATCCAGTGATCTCAGGTGTAGCTATGGCTGGACTATGAGTAACTACTTTAAATATCTTTTAAGGCATTACTGATCCCAAACAGTGCTTTAACTCCCACTAAACAAAGCTGGTACAGCAGTTTTAAAGTTCAGAGGGTTTTTACTTCTCACGCATTCTTTTGTCCATTCAGGGACACTGTAGTAAAAGTGGTGGCACAAATATGGCAGCCTCCATATGTGCACCGCCCAGCAAGCAGATATAAATAACTCATTCTAAGAAAATACACATATAACAGTTATGCTAGTGCAGCTATTACACATCAATAGAATCACAGTTTTGGATTATATATCATATTTTTCTGCCATTGACCTCTGATTTTTTTACATTCTGTACCATTAAGGATATAACCCATTTATGCTTAAATTTATTTACATTTAAATGACAACAAAATTAATACAATAAAGAAATGAGGGGCGGGGGAGAAATATATAATCATTTATCAGTTAAATTTGTGATAATTAAATGGTAATGTAAAACAAACACAAATGATAGCAAGTTAATTAATTACATTAAAAAGAATGAAAATAATAAGCAGTTTGTAGCACATTTGCTAGAACGGGTGTCAGAAAATTAATCAGGACTCCTGAACCTTATTTCTATTTAGTTTAACCCTAAAAACTTTTTCCCCACTGCTGAGAAACCAAAACCAACAACGCTATGTGGGACTGAAACCTGCTGCTGTCCTGCATCATGTCATCACCATGACAACCATGAACTGGACAAGTAAAACTTTTATCATTAAGTGGAAACTTGAACTAAAATGCTGACTGAATCATGTTGCAACTGAGATGAAACACAAAAATGCAAAAAACTACAAAAGAAGACCACTTTTCATACACTGATTAACTACATCACAGTATTCAAGTCAACAGCCCTATAAAAAGGTTTTAAAGAGTTTTATCTGCCGTTGAAGCGATGATGCAACTCCTGTTCCATCATGCAGAGAGAACAGTTTCAGCTCATTCACGCCGGTTTTACTCCAGATAGATTATTAACAAGCAAACTGCATTGTTTTCCTCTTTTATCTTTGTTGTCCTGCAGGTCTCTCAGAGGATTAGCGAGGTAAACACAGGATCACATGACCTGTGTTCTACATCTTTATCATGCCAGCTCACTAAATAGGTGAGCAGTGGGTTGTTGGCCAAGAAAGAGATCCAGTTGGGAAGTCTTTAAAAGGCTAAACGATGCTCCTTTAAATGAGGGACTTTCCCTTGAAAACATGTCTTTAAAAAGTTCCAAAAGAAATTAAAAAGAAATTTAAAATAAAAATCAGAAAAATTTAACTGTTTAAGAAAAACCTTTTAAACAGCTCAAAATGTAGATTCAGATATTTTTTATTTCTAATCATATAATTCATATTTACAGAAAAATTTCACCCTCACAATACCCCCTGCCATCTGCTTCTATATTATTTTAGTCTACATCCACAAATAAATAATTTGTAAACAAATAAGCAAAAAAGATTGTAGAAAAAAATTGAATAAAAAATAAAAATAAAATATCAAATTGAAATAAATTAAAAAATAAAAACAAAATATGGAAGTAAAATAAAAGAAACAATTAAATTAAAATAAAATAAGATAAATAATAAAATAAAATAAAATAAAATAAAAATTAAATTAAATTAAATTAAATTAAATTAAATTAAATTAAATTAAATTAAATTAAATTAAATTAAATCACTGAAGTGTACTAAAACAGGTCAACTTACCTGCTACCTCTTCTTCATCACAAATGTGTTTGAGTAAGGAAGCCCCCCGGTCCACCACCGCCTCATCTTCCATCCTGTAGTAGTAGAAGAGGAAGAAAGACTGTTCACACTTCTCCTCCAACGATAGCGTGGAGCCATAGCGCTTTGGCTCGTTCACCTGCAGTAAGTTCGGACTGGGGTTCAGTCTGGTGCTGCTGGTGGCGCTCATTTCCACCCATTAAAGACTCATTGACAGACAACCTACGAGATCACCTAAGAGCCCAGAGACGAAACCTTAAGATCTAGTATTCAGTGAGTAAACAACCCCCAACTGGGAGAATTTGTGTCGTCCTTGAGGAGGTCTAAGTAAGTAGCAGGCGATAGGTATGTGTAATGGCTTTAATCTGGCAGTGGGGGTGAGGGAGAGGACAGGAAGTCTGCTAATTGAGTGTGATGGACAGTGATTGGTCCTGGTCATGCGCAAAACAAAAAACAATAAACAAACAAAAAAAAAGGGAAATGCTGACACTTGAACTCATCAAAATCTGGACTTGATCTCTAACTTTTCTTAATTAGATAATGAATGACAATAAAAGGCACCAGAATAAGTATGAGTTAAGTACGAGTCTAATCAGTCACACACACACACACACGATAAAGCCTCTCCATCTGGCTGGTAATGCCTGCCAGCCCCCTTCTCCACCACCCTCCACCTAAGAAACAAGTGGGGCATCACATGTCTGTCTACTCATCCGCCCTTACAGGATTATGCCGGCTTTACTTAAGTGACAACACACTCATAGAAGCTCGTAGCAGGCCGGCGTGCCGGAGCCTCTGCTGCTCTCCACGAGCTTCTCCGCTCACATTCATCCTCACGTCAAACAGGCCGCGCTGTTTCCCGACAAACACCCGCAACTAAAAACGCGTCATTCCAGCCGGCTTTCAAGCTGACAGGAGGTGTTGCAGCACGGGGGTACGGATTGAAATCTAACATGTAGTTTCCCCTCTGATGAGATCACAGAGAAATTAGAGGAAAAATACATTTTTAAATGCTTGATTGTGTCTTTATAATTCAATTACAATCATTAAATCCAGTTATCAGATCATATCTTGGATACAAAGTGTCTGTTTGTTGATTTAACAACAGAAAATGACTCTACACACTCACCAGATTTTTCAAACAAATGAAAAAGCAAATCAATCTTCTGTGAATATTCTTATGTATTGGTGAGATATTAATTGGTTGTGAAATATGCAAATACTCTGGCACCAATGCAATCTATTCTGGGTCAGACAGGGCTGGACAGCACAGGCCAAGTGGCTCAGAGGTCAAAGGTCAGTGACAGAACTACCCTCAACCAGCTGCCCCACATTTTAATACACTGTAAAATGTAATACTGTTTTAGTAGAATATATCTAGTAGATATAACTTCATTTTAACTTAGCTGTTAGTAATATTAATCTTAAAGATGTAAGTTGTAAGAACTTCTTTAAACTTCTGGAAGGCAAAATGCTGAATAATTTACTGAAAGGGGAAGTTTTTTTTTTTTTTAATCTGGATCTATTTTCTAGCATGAAATCCATTCATTTACTCGCCCAGACAGTTTTGGTGTAACTTGAATTCCTTCAGAAGATATTTAGATCCACTCCAGATCAGCGTATGTCCAATATAATGGAAGTGATGCAAGCAACCTCGCGCAGCCTCTAAATAAAGGCATTATCTGCCACAAACTCCTTCATTTCACCAATGTTTTGTTACCAAACATTAATCACTTCTTTTAACAAGAAATTAGAGATAATTTACAAATGAAGGATTTATAAATAATGTTGGTAGTGTCACGTGACTGCTCTCAACGTGATTGTTTATTCCTGTATATAATACCTACGATCCAGCAGCTGCTGCACCGTATCAGAGATTTCTGTGGTCTGATATTAGTTTTAACTAAAGTACACCCAGAGGAAGTTCCTGACACAAATCAAGAACAATTTAGAGTTCATCAATTAATCTAAGTCACGAAGGGCAATATCAACATTTTACCTGTCGATATGATGCCAGTAGTTTATGGTGCTTTTTCATTGATATTAATACTTTTTGTCCCTTAAAAGAAAATTACATGATTGTACAGTTTGCATTAATATCTTGAATGCAAGGGTAATATTAGATAGAAGTAAAACTTTAGAACAGAAGTACTGAAAGAAAAAATGCTTTTAAAAAAATAATAAATTATATTGCTGAAGAAATTAAACTAATATAAGATTAAAAACTTCTTTCAGTTATCAAATAACTTCAGTACAGGTTAAGATTATTTACATTTACTCAGTGGAAAATGTTCAAATATAAAATGAAATAGAATATTATAAATTTCCAAAACAATGCAATAACCTGCGTTAAAGCACTGAAAAATACCAAAAAATCATCCTCATCACAAACAGTAACAGCACCATCATGATATCTGACATCATCATGTGACACAGAAGCTGGAATCTGGCTACTTTCACATCATTTCACTGTCTAAAACTCTCAGAGGTGGAAACAAATTGCATGTTTTGTATCTGTGCAGTGGTATCGCGACACTCACAAAAGTATCGATTCTGGGATTTTGTCTAACTGTTATCTAAGTGTTGACTCCAGGGTATGGATATCCCTGAAATCATCATTGAAATCATCATGTTGGTACAGAATAAAACGAAGTTTGTGTGAAGCATCTCATTTATGTGAAATTGATCACATCAAGTTTCCTCCACAACCTCATTCACTTCCAGCTTAATCACATTTATCAATTTAAAAAACGTTCTACAAACTTAAAACATTCCAGTTGATTCTTTTTAATCACTCCTATTAATGAATACTTAATTTTCCTAAGGCAGCAAGTTTGCTTTTTTTTTTTTAAGTAAATCCAACTAGTTAGAATTTACAGTGCATGAGAAGGTTCAGTTACAGTTAGAAATGTCACCAAAACTTAACCAGTACAAACCTGCAGAAAAGAATAATCTTTTATTTTCTCTTTTTGAGAAGCAGTCAGTTACTGCAACTTCCTTGCATTGGCTCTTTTTCTCTTTTTAAAATAAACATCACAGACCTTCTTTCATATTCTTATACAGATAAAAGAAAATAATGTAAAAGAAAAAGAAACAGTTTAAGAGAAAGTTTTGGATCTGTTTAACATGCTGATTTCTCAGTGGCTGGGTATCCCAGAGTTCCAGATACCACCTGATTGGTCATTTAAAAAGAAGACGAAGAAAAAAAGTGTCTCAGCGAGCCACAGCAACACTCTGAGGCCTTTTATCTCTAAACTTCACCAGATCTCCGGTTCCCACTTCCTCCATTGCCACCTATGGAACAACTGTGGACATAACAGGCCAAGCAAACTCCACTCAGCCTGAACAGATGACCCACACACGTCCAGACTAAATTTAACACAGGATAAAAATAGAACAACGCAGAAAAAATATTAGAATATACACACACACACACACACACACACATATATATATATATATTGCTATTTAGCTTCTGCTGTTTAGTCTGAGAAAATCCTTTCTTGCATTTGATTTTTTAGACATGAAACTTCCTTCCTTCGCTTCCTTTGAGCTGCAGATTGTCAAGTTTCCATCCTTTGAATGTTTATCTTTTCCTAAGTACTGCAGTTTATTTTATTTTAGCCAGAACGGATCAGGATTAAAACCCGACAGTGAATCTCTACAAAGTCAATATAGAGTCAGAATACAAAATCAGTATGAAGCCAAAACCATTTTTTTCTTGTTTTTTTATGCTACAGGCTTTACCTGTTGGGATTAAGTTGTAATCCAGAAACATTAATAGTTCTGGAAAGGAATAAATTCTTTATGAGATTTAATCTGCATAATGAAGACAAACTACAATAAACTGATGCTTTAATGTGATTTATGAGCTGTAACTCAAAGGCAACAGGCTTAGGAAGACGGAGAATAAAAACGTGTGTACTCTGCATAGCTGCTGCTATTTCTTTCTGTATCATTTCTTGCAGCAATTTAAAAAAAAACAACAGCAACAACAACAGTGAGCTAATATTTAGTTTTCCAGAGGGTGAAATAAAGTCAAAAGATGACGACAGAAATCAGATCAGATTTTCATATAAAAAGGAATCAAAAAAAATCTGCTCCTTCAAAACCTCTGAGACCATAATTCATCTGTTAATGTATCACAACACTCATGGATCAACCGTCCACATATCCACCACCCTGCAGAACATCACTTCTGTTATGATCATCCGTGGACTCGATCTGCTCTCATTTCTTCTGTGTCCCCCCCCCCTGCATTTCCTGTTTAATTATTCGTGTGAATCCTTCAGCGGAGATATTACGACATTTTGCCCCAAAAACTAGAAGCAGAACCAAACTTACAAATTCACTGGAGTCAAATAAGCAACATTTATGTATTTCAGAGCACAGAAGAAGAGTGTTTCGGGATTGGATTTTTACTCTTAAACAATATCTAAAGTGACTTTTGCATTGCTGATTAATAGCTAACAAGCTTATTACAAGCAATCAGAACTTGACACCCTGTTCCTTTGCACTCATTATTGTAGATTAGCTGCTATCTGTCTGTCACTGTGCAGATAGCATATCAGTCTGTTCTGGTAGGAGCTACAATAATCTGGATGTAGCCTACATTTCCTATCTGTCTGAATAGGAGACAACATTCAGCCACTACTGTATACTGTATGAATAAAACATATAAAATTCTCATCTAATTAAGTTTGCAAAGACAAATTCTTCCATGCAACGCAGGTAAAATGTCAAGGGGGTCACAGATCTCTGCAGCTCAAAGGTTTCCTGACACAATAGATTCTGTGAACTGATAGTCACGCTGGGATTTATGGTAAAGTTTCTATTGTTGAGTCTAAATAATCAGAGGTCAAGCTGTCAAACTGGATTATAGAAGCCATTTCATTCATTCTGACTTTAATAACATGTTTCTGCTTCCCTTTTTTATATGTTTTGGACATCTTTGGTGCTCTTCTTTTGCGGCTTTCTAACCACAACCAGGAATGTTGTGATGATGCAGCGTGACCGGGTGCTGGCTGCAATAAGCAAGATCCTACAGTTTTTTTTTTGCAGGTGCCTTTAAAAGCAACTCAAGTAAATGAAATGTAACCCAAGGCAGTGCTCCTCGATGGCAGCGCGTTGTTATGGGTCACTCTGGTTTACGGGCAATTATATCTGAGGTATGCTTTGCTTTCCTCTGAAGCTAAAATTCTTACAAAGCAATTACAAGCCTGTTCACGTGTCAACACTTAAACTTTAACATGTTTAAACTTAAACAATGACCTTTAAAAAGGCCCCGGCAATGTCTGTGCAGGTGGAATCTGTTCCCAATAACTCACATTGAGATCAGCTCCAGCACTGACTGAAAATGTCTAAATTTGTCCTTTTTTTGCTAAATTTTAAGAAGAATTCATTCTTCCACACACAGCTTTTTGACTTGTTAGGTTTATCTCTGCACAGGGGGTTAAAAGGCGTTATTAAAAGTAGATGAGGTCACTTACTTCTTGTTGCCACTCATCTTCTCAAGTTGCAAACGAGAATTTCCTCAGATATGCTGAGCAGAACAGGTCCCTGGAGCTGCTGCTGATGTTTCAACCTGAGCACATGGAGAAGAAAAGGCATGCTCTGAGTCGCTTTCACTACATCAAAATGTTTATCAAGCCGCAATATGTTTGCACAGGTGTACCACTTAACGATAAATCATACAACAGTTAATCCAATTTAATCAGATGTGATGCTGGAGCTTCATTCAAAGAGCTGGACATCCACTGGTTACATCCAAGATACCGTCAAGTTGGGATAGCTGTGGCTTCATACGTGGATTTGGTGGTGCAGAAGTTTCAGGGAAAAAAGCTGGTTAATAGCTATAAATGATAACGTGAACAAAACAAAACAGCCAAGCAGCGCGATTACGCGTAACTCAACTAAAGAGGTGTTTGAGTCTGAGAGGTGTGAGCCAGACAGAAGTAGACAAATGCAGAAAAGCCTTCATTTAAAAAAAAGAAAAGAAAGAAATGCACCTGTGACGGCCTGCGCGTAAGATCAGAAGTATTCCAGTGATTTACGGTCAAGGCGCCTCTTCACACACGCATGCAAGGGCCCGAGCAACTTTGTTTGGAGTGTACAACTCCAAGGTGCAGCCGGAGTAAATGACTTACCGCTGTGTCACTGCTCTTTGGATCTTGTTGTCTCCCCTGCGGCTGCATGAAAGTAAAAGACGCCTACTTCCACTGCTCGGGGAAGTTTGTACGCTGCATTGCGCGTTGTGTGTGCGCTCAGCACGCCGCCGCCTCTATCTCCCGGACCATCCTTCTGTCATCGCCACTCCTCCGATGGGAGGTCAAACTACTCTACCCCACCACCTCCTCCTCCTCCATCATCTCTTCCCTCACTTTCCCAACGAAACCAAGTAGTGGCCTGGCCACGTCAGGGTTAATCCCTCACCACAGCGGAGTCAGAAGTGAGAAGACATTGTTGGAAATCATCTTTAAAAAGAACAATAAAGTGCACGTGTACAATATAAGATCAGTTAACTGTTTGTTTTGGGGGTTAAGTTGAGTAAAGAATTGGTGTTTTTCAGTATCAATAAAAATCCTGAGGATACAACTCCTAAACATCTCAAATTGTGGCCAATCAGTTTCAGCACATCTTTGCTTTTTGGATACCTGGATCACTGCGTTTTGTAGTTTGGATATTTAGCGCCATCTGTCGGAAGAAACATGTAATCAATTTATGACTTTATTCACTTTTTATAACGGCTCCATGAGCTAAATTCGAAAGTTTATATCTACTTATATTGGTTTAAAGTGAGTTTTGTGATAAGTCTAACGTTCCGACTTATCAAACTTCCCCCCGCTTTCTACAGGAGTCAAGTTTAAGAAAGGAAAAAAAACGATTTACTAAATGCTCTGCTCAGAATAGGTCTTCAACCAAAGAAGGAACATATTGGGTCAGAGTTCGTTTTGATCCAGGACCTCCTAGATTTTAATACTGATGTTAGGCTGCGTTTATTTCTGCCACATGTCTCATTGTAGGTGGAAAGTAGCCTAACAGAATTATATCAGCATAAGTTATATGTTGCTGCAAATGCTCCATCCCTGGCTTTTTCTTTTAAAAGGAACACATACCAGCGGTATAACAGGTGCATGAAATGATCCAGCGATTGATTCAGGTGTTTTGGGGATGGATGAATATAAAGTTGTGAGAAAGTAGGCTTAGCTGCTCGGGGCTGGACTTGGGGACCTCTGATAGCGACTATTTTGGTATCTTTGTGAGTTTCAAAATGATTGGCTGGCCTAAAGCCTGGTACTTACAGGACTAGTCTTATTAAGCTGTTAGTTCGTGGTTGGACCCCGTTTTGCCATCAAAATTGCTTCTTCTGGATTCAGATTTAACATGTTTGAAAGATTCCTCAGAAAAGTTGTTCCATGTTGACATGATAGCATCACAGAGTTAAGAATCTCCCTTTCTGCCACAAGCCCATATTTCCCCACCTACTGGCAGGGAAAAATGAAATTTGTTTAAGAAAGAAGAAAAATCAGAATGTGTCTTACAAGGTGAGAATTTCAGTATAAATATCAATATAAATTTAATTTGGAATGTTTTTGCTTCTGGGACTTTTTTCATTATTGTCTTAAATAGACTTTTCCTTTTATTTTTTCCCCCTTTTTTGGATGTTTTGTGTCATGGTGTTCATTTTACATCCATTTTCTCCTGCATATCAGTTATTTGGCTTCTTTTTTGCAGGAGCACATTCTTCAAGTTTTTGATTCCTTTTATGGTTGGCCTAAAATTAATTTAGATTAAGTCAGCGTTTCTTTATTCTGCAACTTAAGTACCACTTTCCTCCATGTTTGACATGTTCCTGCACTTGAACACACAGGCAGACCTTGATGAGGTTTATGAATCTGAATCAGGTGTGTTGGGGTGGGAAAATATCTCAAATAAGCAGAACAGTGCTGATTGAGGACTGGAATCAAGAAACGCTGATCTATGTCTTTATTTAATTTAGTCACATTTAAAGGTCCAACTGCATCACAATGAGGAAGAAAGGGGATTTAAGTGACTTTGAACGTGGCATGGTTGTTGGTTACACACAACCATCTGGTTTCCAGAGAATGGCCTGAAGAAGAGAATATATCCAGTAAGCAGCAGTTGTCTGGACCAAAATGTCCTGTTGATGTCAGAGGTCAATCAAGGACAGGGAACTGGGGCTGTAATTCACATGGGTTCACCAAAATGTTTACCACCACAGCCTACCTGAGTATTGTTGCTGACCATGTCCATCCCTTCATGACCACAGTGGAGCATCTTCTGATGCTACTTCCAGCAGGATAATGCAACATGTCACAAAGTTAAGATCATCTACAACTACTTTCTTGAACATGACGATGTGTTCACTTTGCTACATTCACCCTCATCCTGCTTTGTTTTTTCTCCACTTGAATTTCAGAAACGTAAGACAAGCATTTCCACACAGAGCAATAGAGCAAGCAACTCCTGAGCTAATGCTAATGGTGCAGAATCCTTTGGTATAGACACTGGCATGGTAATCAGATGGAAAAAAATTATATTTTTAGGACCAGTCAAAATGTATAAAAACAATTATTCATATTCTATAAAACGTTTTTTTTTATTTGGTTAAATTTATATTTTTATTCTTCACCCCTCTAAACATTCTCTGGATGCATTTTTTTTTAATGTATTGTTTTGATGAAAACGCTGTAGCTTGCACCTTTGACAGAGAAAAAAAGACCTACATGACAGTGAGAACCATAAACACATGTAAAACTACCACAAAGGGGGAAAAAATTACTTTAAAAAAAATGGACCCATATCAAAAATAATCCCTTTAAGACTCAGTTACCAAACTAGGAAAAAACTAAAACTAAACTAAGAAAGAAAAAAATCAGATGCAAAATTCCAAAATGAAACACTAAATTACCAGGATGAGGCACACAACAACCTCTGCATGATACATAAAGGAGACAGGAACATTAAATGGCTATGAACTTATAAACAGAAATATGAAATAAGCAAAACTGGGTCAAAAAAATAACATAGATACGTCATCACTATGTCACATAGAAATCATATCAGTCAAAAACTAACCATGTTATATAAAACACACACTAAAAACATATACAAGCAAGCAAACATTTTTTAAATACAACTTTTGTGGCTGCTTTGTGTCTCTTTCAGTCTTCAGATGTTACTGTCCTCTATAGAATAAGAATAGAGCTGACTGTTTCATAATCCAGCCATACTGCCACCTCACATGTGATCAAGTTTAGATTCAGTTAGCTCTGGTTACTCTTCATCAGCTCCTCGTTCGTCACAGGGGTCAATGAGTTCATCGGTGCTTTTGTGGTGACAACATCGATCTATTGCTGAAGAATCAGGGTAGATGGGAATGACCAACATGTTAAATGAGCCATAAAACAAAACGTGGAGTTCAAAGTTGCCAAGATGATGCAAAAGCCTACAAAGAGGCAGAAACACACAATAAGCAACCTGTTGTAGTTAATGAAAGGCTGTTGGCGCACAAGTTACAAAACTCATAGTAATAAATCATTTTGAGCTCACAGAGGTGGTTAAGTTGAGTTTTATCAAATCATTTGCTTTGTACAGCTGCACAAAACCTGCTATAGTTCTCTCAGGTGACTGAGAACACAACGATAGTTTTTTCCATATATTGCCTGTTTAGGTTTGTTGAACTGTTCTTTTAAAGGTTCTGCAAGGACACGCTTTAAAGGTACAGTATGTAAAAAATCAAAGGTCAATGGCAGAAAAATGTGATATATAATTCAAAACTGTGTTTCTATTGATGTGTAATTGCTGCACTAGAATAACTGTTATATGTTTATTTTCTTAGAATGAGTCATTAATATCTACTTGTTGGGGGGTGCATATATGGAGGCTGCCATATTTCCACCATTTTTACTACAGTGTCCCTAAATGGACAAAACAGTGTGTGTGAAATGAGAACCCTCTGAACTTTAAAACTGCTGTACCAGCTTTGTTTAATGAAAGTTAGAGCACTGTTTAGGATAATTAATGCCTGAAAAGACATAAAAAGTAGTTATTCATAGTACAGTCATACAGTAGCTACACCTCTGGCTATAGCTAGACCACTGGATCCACTCACAGATGAAAACATCTTTATGTCTGGGAGAGTTTTGGCCACTAACGGCCACCATACATTCACAACAGTGCTGGAATGTGAAGTCATTTGAAAGAAAGCATCTTTTCTTGCAATACCCATCTTTACCACTAGATGTCAGTAATTCTTACATACTGTACCTTTAAAGTGATACCGTGTAACTTTTGAACCCAATGTTAGCCAAATATTATGATACATTATATTCTAAAATTATTATTAATATAAGTAACTACAGCTGAATTCTGTGGTCAATGTAGATACTTGACGCATGTCGTTGCTCCGAGGGGGCTGCCATTCTCAAAAACCAGGCATTGTAACTTCTCAGGAGCGGGCCGTCTCTCATTGGATCATGTAACCTGGAACGCTTTGATTAGTGGCTTGATGACTTAAAAATCAGCCTTTCAAAGTGGTCTGCAACACTTTTCCAAAACACAGACTGAGACTGTTTAATTTTGAGACAGTTGTGGCGCCTGTCGGAAGTTACAGGTTTAGTGCCCATAGTGGCCAAAAGTTACACGGTATAACTTTAAAGAAAGTAATTCAAGTGATACAAACATTCTTTGTTACGTTTGAGTAGCATTAAGTATTTACACTCACTTCCCATTTTATTAGTTTGGTCCCTCTTTTTTCAGAACTATCTTTATTCTTTGATTCAACAAAGTGTTGGAATCATTCCTAAGAGATTTTGATCCATATTGACATGACAGCATCTCACAGTTGCTGCAGATCCATGACGAGAATCTTCTGTTCCACCACATCCCAAAGCTGCTTTGTTGGATTGAGATCTGGTGCCTGTGGAGGCCGTTGGAGTACAGTGAACTCATTGTGATGGAGATGAGGTGAGCTTTGTGACATGGTGCATTATCTTGCTGCAAGCAGCATCAGAAGATGCTCCACTGTGGTCATAAAGGGATGGACATGGTCAGCAATGATACTCAGGTAGGCTGTGGTGGTTAAACCACCACGTTGGTACTAAGGGCCCCAAAGTGGGCCAAGAAAATCTTCCCCACCATTACACCAGCAGATCCATGCTTTCATGACGTTTCCAGCTAATTTTGAGCCTAGCATCTGAATGTGGAGCTGAAATGGAGACTCATCAGACCAGCAACGTTTCTCCATCTTCGATTGTCCAGTTCTGGTGAGTCCTATCTTTCATACCTTGGTTGGAACCAGTGCTGATCTGACTTCTTGCTGCCTTTCTATCATCTCCAACCAGTCTGCCCATTCTCCTCTGACATCAACAAGGCATTCTGGTCAAGAAAACTGCAGACCATTCTCTGGGAACTAGAAATGGTTGTGTGTGAAAATCCCAGTAAATACTCAGACCAACAACCAATAAATCTCCTTTCTTCCTCATTCTGATGCTCAGTTTGAACTTCACCAAGTCTACATGACTACAGTATTTGTGTTAATTTGCTGGCACATAATTGGCTGATTAGATATTTAAGTTAACAAGCAATTGAACAGGTGTACCATTGTGTCAGTTTATTTGAGTGAAGTGCTTTCTCCCATGTTCGTACAGTATCTTCAGTTATTCCTGGTCGTTTTTTAACCTTCCACTTGTCCACCCTCGCTCACCATGTAACCTTTGACTGCACACGCAGCTCCCTCGTGTCAGATTTAGTTCTCTGGATTTTACACTGCAACAGAAGAGAAATTTTTAACTCTCTGGGGATGCTCCAGGCATCGTTTACAACACGTCCTCATCCCTGATGCTTTTTGGAGCGTTGCCAAAACAAAGTCTGGAGGGGAGTTTTTGATGTCTCGTCACTTTTGTTCTCTGACCTCCAGAGACTGACCTGGTATTTGCTTTACTGTTACACACTACATGTAATACGTTGTCTGTAATTCATTTTATGATTTTTGTTTAAAAGCTTACATGCAAAGTTGGAGAAAGTTGCAAACATTTGCACATCTTGAGATCTCAGTTACTTTCTGGTTGAATAATACTCAGTCTTTGTATTTTCACTGCTGCAACCGTATGACATCTTTATATGTTTAAAAAGAATAATAATCCGACATATGCAGCTAATTTTTCATGGCATAAAGGCTTATTTCTCTTTGATAATTGCACACGTTGCTATATCATGGTTTTAATCGTTCATTGAAAAATCTGCAGCAATTATTCAAGACAAACAATTCTCCCCCGAATATGGAAGACATAATCTGTCACGTGTTTTTACTGTGGCCATACTTGTATTTTCTACAAGTTAAAATTTGTTCTCAAAACAGTGTTTTGTGTTTTTAATCATAACACAAAATATTGTGAAGGCTAACATCAGTGCAGTGTATCTTAGACAAGGTGATGTGAGAGCAGATCGTCCCACATCTATGGGTGTATAATGCAAAACAGCTGCTGTGCTGTTTTACACATTTACTACCCCAAGCATGTCAGCAATTTTATATTTTCCATTGTGCACAAAAAGCATTACATGGAAAAAGAAGGCATCAAAGTTGAGTAAGATGGAAAGACAAATAAGAACCAAGGTGTTCACGATCCCAGCTGTATTTCAAAGTACATTTCAGAGACATAAATCCTATGAACTTTTTGACTTGATTTGTCCCTTTAAAGGAGGCTTTGAGGAGATTTTTGCATCAGCTTGTCAATGCTTTGTAGTTTAAGTGGTGGTCAGTCGGTGGCCGATGCTGCAGATCCATGTTGTCTTACCACGAGAGTTTTACTTTGTGCCAGCTGCACCCTTTGAAGTCGAATTCTTCTAGGAAATGACCACCCTTCTTTCCTCAGAGCACGTTGTGATAATAAAACATGGTTTAAAGGTGATAGCTACAATTTTTTCATCAAAACAATATTTCTTTAAAAACAATAGATTCACAGAACGCCTAGAGGAGTGCAGAATTTAAGTATTAAGTTTACCCCCCAAAGTTTTATAACATATAAACAATTGTTTTATCAATTTTGATGGGTCCCAGAAAGTACATATTTACATCTTATTACCATGTAAACATCAGGATTGTTCACCGTTAGCATTACTAGCTTGACTGCTCTGTGTAGTGGAAGAAAGGCTGTAAAAAATTGAACATAGTATCCGGTCACGTCTGAACAGGGTAAGAAAGTGAAGCCAGTTGGGTGTGTCCCTCCGTCGCCATCTTGTCGAGTCGTGTTGTCACTCCCGGAAGATACTAAAATGGGCAAACCGTGGTCTCGAGGCCAATGATTGACAGCGAACATACTCTGGTCTAAATGTAAACTGAGCTAACAAACAAGAGCTAACGAAGATTAGCCTCCTAAGCGGCGGGATAAAGGTAAGGGATGTTTTGAATTGCTGTCAGCTGCTAAAAACCACCATTTTGCTACTCTGCTGCAGACTGAGACCTTACTGAGAGCAAAGAAGAAGCTAAGTGACAGCCACCGGCCGGTAGGCCTGCATCCAGTCTGCCACGTCACTCAAAAGGACGCACCCCTAATTATGTGTAATTTCAAGATTAAAGGCAGGGTGGATGATGTTTTACAAGAGCATTTTTTACTATACTGTATTGCTCAAATTCTTCTTCACACCCCGATTGCAGACAATTAATTAAATGTTCTGACACAAAAATTTAAAATAATAATCACCTGTGGAAAGTACAGGCCTGGAAAAACCCCATCCAATAAATTAATTTCATTGGATGGGGGTGCGAACGGCCCGTACTGAATGACTGAATAATTATTTTGGCCATCAAACTCGACTGCTTCCAACACTTGGATCTACTGTATGACACCAAGAATGAAGGCAGTTCTGATTAGGGATGTATACCAAGTACTGGTATCATTTAGTACCGGTCCCTAACCTTAATGATACCAGGGTATCGTTAAGATTCTTGACGAACGATACTGTTATTGGTACTTTTTGAACATCCATCTAACAGTTACATAATGGTGACACTGTTGGGTAATCAAGGTGGTGGAGTAGGACAGACACACTTCTATTATTCTCACAGCTGTCCTTCGTCTACCTCTGCGTCCAGGCTCCTTCAACGCCGACTGAACAAGTGTCCTCCACCACTGGACACACACTGTGTCCAGAGAGGTCTCAGCTGCAGCCTGAGAAAGTAATTATGTTGCTTTTACTTACCAAAAACTGTTTGGACAAAATGCTGCAGGAGAAGTGCCTCCACTGTTTATGTACGTTTTTCCCCCAATGATCTTCTGTTGTGGTATCGTATTTATGGTAAATACCAAAGTCCAAAGCCTTTAATATTAAGATTAGCTTCTGTTCTGATCCTCCTTGTGGAAAAAAAAAAACAGCTGAATCTTTACTTTATTGCATTGTTGTATCAATAAGAGAATCGAAAAATATCAGTATCGATAAGGAGTATCAGTATTAGAATCATATTGATAAAATCCTAATGATGTACATCCCTAGTTCTGACAGTTTGCCCAATTTGTTTATGACTATAGGTGACCTTTTATTAATTAATCTTAAAGTTACAGTATGTAAGAATTACTGACATCTTGTGGTAAAGATGGGCTTTTGAAAGAAAAGATATGTACGGTGGCCATTAGTGGCCAAAATTCTCCCAGACATAAAGATGTTTTCATCTGTGAGTGGATCCAGTGATGCCAGATGTAGCTATGACTTTACTATCAGTAACTATTTTTAATGTCTTTTAAGTCATTACTTATCCCAAACAGTGCTCTAACTCCCATTAAGCAAAGTTGGTACAGCCGTTTTAAAATTCAGAGGGTTCTCACTTCACATGCATTGTTTTGTCCATTTAGAGACACCATAGTAAAAATGGCAGCACAAATATGGCAGCCTCCATGTATGTGCACCCCCCAGCAAGTCTATATAAGTAACTCATTCTAAGAAAATAAACATTTAGCAGCTTTTCTATATCAATAGAAACACAGTTTTGGATTATATATTACATGTTTCTGACACTGTACCTTTAAATAGGAAAGACAACTGGAGATGGAATCAAACTGACATGTTTCAGTTCTCTTTGGTTTATTTGGTTAATGCGCATAAAGTAAAGGATTACACATTTGACCAAACTGAACTGAGGTGCAGAACATCACCTTCTTATTCAGACGGAACATGTTCAACCTGTTTTTCTGGTTAGTTAGTACTAAAATTACACAAGCTCACATTAGATGTTATGGGACGAAAGCTGTAAACTCTGCAGAACATTCTAGGAATTCTGTTCTCTGTAAATAACCAATAAACCTATAGAAAAAAAAAATAAACAGAAAACTTGGGAAAGGCAAAACTAATTGTGGTAAATTACAAGCAAGTTGTGTTTACAAACATAACAAGCAGAGACAGTAATAAGGAAAATAGCTAAACGTGTAACTATAGGAAATGTTCACTCTTGAGCTTCAAACAGAAAACTGAAGGATGAATGATATCTTTACCTTTTTTGTAATTACATATTATTATAGCAACGTTTTAAAAATGCGAAACACACACAGAAAAAACAAGAATAAAAAAAAAACAAGCTGGAAAATAACAATATATATAATAGGAATACACATTGTGCAGAATATGTGAATATTGCACAGATTAATAGGGGGTGAGTGCATGTCTCTAAGTGTATTCGTGACTTCAGGAAGGTGATGGTTTGGGGGAAAAAACTACTTTCAAGTCTTTTTGTTCTCGCTCTGATGCACCTGTAGCATCTGCAACAGAGCAACGGGGTGAACATGTTAAAGC
This sequence comes from Atherinomorus stipes, assembly GCA_023101725.1. Taxonomy (NCBI): domain Eukaryota; kingdom Metazoa; phylum Chordata; class Actinopteri; order Atheriniformes; family Atherinidae; genus Atherinomorus; species Atherinomorus stipes. Next base: position 178,975 of record JALJCO010003647.1, read on the forward strand.
TGGGATGTGATCTGTCCTTGATATTTTCTGACTTAATGAAGAAGCGAGTACACCTCAAAGTAATGGTTAACTTTCAGTACACTTTATCAGACCTGTACTGGGTAGTTTGAAGTGAGGTCATGCGCTGTGTGCTGTTACTGGCTGGCTATATATTGTGGGAGTTTTGTGTGATTGTCCACAATTTTTTGAGCAATTGGTTGCTGAAATGAAGGACATTCATCCTGCAAAGTTCCTTCAGTTGCATGATGATAAATGATTTTCTGAACATAAATTAACTCATATGTTGAACTTTAAAATTTCATTATCTTAAAGGTACAGAGTGTAAGAATTACTGACATCTAGTGGTAAAGATGGGTATTTGAAAGAAAAGATGTTTTCTTTCAAATTACTTCATATCCCAAGCACTGTTGTGAACGTATGGTGGCCATGAGTGGCCAAAATTCTCCAAGACATAAACATGTTGTCATATGTCCGTGGATCCAGTGGTCTCAGGTGTAGCTATGACTGTACTATGAATAACTACTTTTAATTCCTTTTAAGACATCACTTATCCCAAAGAGTGCTCTAACTCCCATTAAACAAAGCTGGTACAGCAGTTTTAAAGTTAAGAGGGTTCTCACTTTACTTAAATTATTTTAGCCATTCAGGGACACCGTAGTAAAAATGGTGGAACAAATATGGCAGCCTCCATGTATGTGCACCAGCAGCAAGTAGATATAAAGTACTTATTCCAAGAAAATAAACATAAAACAGCTATTCTAGTGCAGTGATTGCACACCAATTGAAACACAGTTTTAAATCATATATCACATTTTTCTGCCATTGACCTTTAATTTTTTAGATACTGTACCTTTAAGTTTCCTTTTTCTCCCCATTCTTTCTTACACACTAAAAACTCCTGGGTCAAACTACAGGGTTAAAAAGGGACCAACTGATTTCTGTGTTGGGTTGTTTTTTGTTTGTTTGTTTGTTTGATATACTGGTAAGATCCCCGAGGGGAAATAGGGCTGTGCATTTTACCCATCTGTGAGTATCAGAGAGCAGTGGGCTGCTCCTTGAGGCGCCCAGGGAGCAGTTGGTGGGGGTTAAGGACCTTGCTCAGGGGTCCACAGTGGGATCGTGTCGGGGACTCGAACCCGAGTCCTCCGTGCCAAAGCCTACGACGCTACTACTTGGCTACCCACTCCCCTAAGTTGGGGACATTTGATTGGGTTTAAATCGCTTTCTTTTTTTTTTTTTGTAGCATGTCTAGTCTTTTTTAATGTTTTTAGTGTGTTTAGTCTTTTTAATTACTTTTAGTCTTTTCATTTCTTTCAGTACAGCTAATGAGAAAAGTTTTAAGAATGATGCGAACATTGTTTTTCACTGTCTGCTGCTTCAGTGTTTTCAGATGTTTTGTCAGATGTTGTGGTATCCTGAAACACAATTACAGCATTTCATAAGTATGAGAGACTTTTAATGACAGTTAGATAAAGTTCATGCAACAAGTCAGTATTTGCAGTGTTACCCTTCTTTTTCAAGACTTTTGCAATTCACCCTGACATGCTGTCAATCATCTTCTGGGCCAAATCCTTACTGCCGGCAGTCCATTGCATAATCAATGCTTGGAGTTTGTCAGAATTTAAGTTTTTGTTTGTCCACCCACAATCGTGACAACAAGTTCTCAATGGATTCAAGGTCTGCGTAGTTTTCTAGCCATGGACCCAATTTTCCTTTTTTGTTCCCTGAGCTATTTAGTTAGCACTTTTGCCTCATGACAAGGTGCTCCATCATGCTGGAAAAGCCTTCGTTTGTCACCAAACTATTCTGGGATGGTTGGGAGAAGTTGTCCTCGGAGGATGTTCTGGTATCATTCTTTAACTGTGGCTGTGCTCTTAGGGAAAATTGTAAGTGAACCCACTCCTTTGACTGAGAAGCAACCCCACACATGACTGGTCGTGGCATGCTTTACCCCAGCTGTTGGCATGACACAGGGCTGATGGTAGAGCTCACCTTTTCTTTTCCAAACAAGCTTTTTTATACTTTTCCTAAACCAGTGTTTCTCAACTCCAGTCTCACTTATTCAGGTGCTTAAAGGGATACAACACCCACAGAATGATGTGCCTTCGTTTTCTACTCACCCTCATGCTGAGCAAGACTCTGGAGCACTTTTTTAATATCTCAAATGCAGCCGGAGATCCGAGGAGGGTTTCATCATCCACCAACTTTCATATAATGGAGGTCACCGACCACTCAACATAAAAAGGTCCATAAAAGCATAGGCACCGATCGACATTTCTACTGGTGGTTGCTGTGAGTGAAGGCCATAAAAGACAAAATATATGAGCTAAATTAATATCCCATTATTAGTGGAATTTGTGGCTTATTATTTTGTAAAATGAATGAATGAACTCACCACAAAATTAACAAATACAACATGATCCATTTGAAAAATAATTTAAAGAAATTAAAATTGGTAATAAATTAGTCACCAGCGGAATCCTTCACAAATGTGACACCAAGAATCAGCGCCTATGCATAAAAGTACACAAAAACTTGGCAATATTCCTCCATGCTTCTTGTCCAATATAATCCAAGTGTCCTGAGTGGGTAGCGTCCATGATTCACTCGAAACTACATCATTTAGTATATTTTTATAGCCTAAACAGTAGAACATCACACTTCCTATTTGTGCATTCATGCGAGTTCACGACACTACGGAAACCGTGGCAGAAGAGATCTTTCTTTTTTTTTGTTTTAAATCAATTGCCAACCCCTCTTGTGTTTGTCCCAGTTTATCTGCAGCTCGTTCGCTCTTAGCACAATGTAAACAGCAAATTTCTTCTTCTACGCTTGCATTATTAGCAGAGTGGGCGCTGAACGCTGCGGCTTCCATAGTGTCGTGAACTTGCATGAACGCGCAAATAAGTGTGATGTTCTACTATTTAGGTTATAAAAATCTAGTAAGTGATGTGGTTTCCAGTAAATTCTGGACGCTACCCACTAAGGACACTTGGATTACATTGGACGAGCAGTATGGAGGAATATTGACAAATTTTTGTGGACTTTTATGGACCTTTTTATGTTGAGTGCCAGTAAACTCCATTATATGAAAGTCGGTGGATAATGAAACCTTCCGTGGATCTCCAGCTGCATTTGAAATTTTAAAAAAGTGCTCCATAGTCTTGCTCAGCATGTGGGTGTTATATCCCTTTAACATTCATTTAATTCAGGTGTGTGACAGTAGGGTTGCCTCTATAGCCCCAGCTTTACCCCAGCCATTCATTTTCACAAATGAATGGCTGGTAATAGGCTTGATGAGGAAGTTCATTCATCTGGATCAGGTATGTTGGAGTAGGAACACATTGAAAACATCCTGAGGACCGGAGAATATGACCTCACCCCAGTCTTTAACAATCCAACCCCAGTACCTTTTGCAGAGTATCAGTCTGTCTCTGATGGTTTTCTTGGGGGAAAAGTGTCTTCTTTGCTTCCTTTTTTAACACAAAGCCTTCCTCCAAAGGTCTTTACCTCACTGTCAATGATGTCAAGCACCACCATCCTTTTAAATGTTCTTCAAGGAATGTCACAAATCAATACCAAAGTTCTTTTCTACAATTTAAAGCTCATTAGTTATAACATATTTATGGTAAATGGTACACATGAGCTTTTTGAGTGCAGGCTGAAAATGAGCAAATCTGATTCATTCATCCTCGATCAAACTCTGCAGCCAGCTGTACTTTCTGTAACCGTGCACTGAGCTAAATAGTACACTGAGTTACACCAAACATAAGGAATCAGAGGGGCTTATGGCTGCAGTAAGTTATCTCAGTCTGGTGAATATTTGATGACCTTAAAAAAACCTAAATGAAATTAAAAGAAATACAAAAATTCTATAAAATCACAAACATCTGTTTAGTCAAATAACACTTTAATGTTTGTATTTTTATCTCAAAATCAAAACCAGATTAGATTTAGATAAGATAGATTCTTTATTCATCCCCAGGGGGAAATTCACAGAAGTAATCTGTTGCTATAATGACCGTGTGAAAGCTACATGCCTACATTTAAAACATTTTATTAGCTAACTGATATTTATGGCTATTTATGATAGTTTGTATTTTAAAAAAATAACATTTTAATAATTAGAAAGAAAGAAATCACACTCATGTTTCATTTAATTAGTCGTGTGTCTCCCTCTACTGTCTATTCTAAGTGCTACAGTTCTGCAGAACCTCTATCTGCTATTCGACTAACAAGAGGAAACAAATATATCACAACTATATTTTATGAGCCCAGACTATTCCGGTCCCCAGTTACACAGCTCACAATATTCATCAAATATTGTCCCTCTTTTTTTGTTTATACATATAAATGTAATTTTTCGATTTTTTTAAAAAATACAAATAAATAATTGCATAAGATGAAGCATTAAAGACAAGCAACTGTGTAGAAAAAGGGAACAGCATGTTCAGAAGGTTGTGCAGAAGATGGCAATGAGAATTTATATATTGTACAAAAGTGAGTGAGGGATTCACTCGTCACAGGCTGAGCTCTGCAGGGAAACTGGTGGAGGCGATGAATGATTTTTCTGACTGTGGAGCTGAATGAATCTGTCATGAATGGGGTGGGATGGATTGTCAATGACGGAGAGGAGTTTGTTCAGTGACCTTGTGTCCCTCCCTGACCCAAATGTCTGAGAGTTTTAGTTGATGATTTTTAAGTCTTATGAATGAGCCTCTTTATCCGGCTGACATCTCTGATATAACTGCTGCCTCCTCAGCAGAACACAGCACAGTAGATGGCACTGGCCACCACACACTGGTCCATTCCCAGCATATCATTACACTCTCTATTATCTAGGATCGAATTTCTTTAGAAAGCCGAGCCTCTTCATCCTTTTCCAGACTAATCCAGCATTCAGGTGTTAAACAAGCTCTTTTACCGCTCTACAACTTAAATATTCTGACAGATGATGTTGATGGTCTTGCTCAGAGATCTTGTTCTCCTGAGGCTGAACACCACCCACGAGTCTATCTGGCATTAACATGCAAATGACTTTTGCAGCAGCACTCCACAAATTGGTCCACCATTTCTAAAATCATTAGAATCACTGTATGAAGTGTGAAATTTCAATCTACATAATTGAAAGCACTGTAGTCTAATTATGCTCATTGTTTAATAATGCAGAAGCAGTTTAAGGTTAGAGTAATTCACATTAAATTTGCTGTCTATCAACATGGCATTCAGAGGATGGCATCATATCTTTGTAAAATGTTTTATGTGTGTGTTTTGATATTTTTAAAGGTAAAGTAAGTGCGAATTACGGACATCTAGTATTAAAGTTGGATATAGAGGTGATTTCAAATGCCAATCATGGTTGTGTATGGATGGTGGCTGTCAGTGGCCAAAATTCCTCTAGACTCATGAGGAGCGATGACTGCACAACAGGCAACTACTTCAAAATTGTGTACATGTGTACTGTCCTTTTTTATGTGCCCTTATTGTTTGTTTTCTTGTTCTAAATCTAGTGTTGTAGTTTTAAAGCTCAGAGGGTTCTGACTTCATATACAGAGTTGTTTGTCCATTGTCTCATTAGAGAATAAAACAGTGACATTTATTTTAGTCAAGTGACTAAATACTAATAGAAACCGTTTTAATGATAGCTATACTGATTTTTCCTGTCATTGACCTTTGTTTTTTTTTTTTGTTTTTTTTTTTAATACGTTGCACCTTTAAGGTTTCATACTATTCATAGGTTATTTATTTGGTTTTCAGTTTCTTAATTATGAGGCAATAAATCATCGCTGTGAGATACTAATCTTCAATACAATTTGTGATACAGATTGGTGCAATCCGGGTCAAATCATCAAATTCAGTTCAGAGACTGTTAAAAAGTAAAGATATCCCAATACTCCCAACCAGTAGACTAATGCTGCAAGGAATCATGGGAAGATACAGCTCCGTTCATGAATGTGGCAGTGGCGTCACATCTACTCCATGGTTACCATCTCTGAACATGTAAAGGGATTCCTGGACCGCTGACACAGCGCGTAAACTCTCGCGAAATTAGCAACAGCCTTAACCAAAATGCTAATACCTTGCTATTTCCGGGTCAGAAGGAGGTTGTAGAAAACAGGACGAAAGGCGGAGTAATTGTGGAGATTTTGGAAATCGCTGACAGACAAGACGACTGGTTATTTAGCTAACCACAGCGGTGCATGGCCGCGGTAGCTATCCGCACCTAGCTAGCTGACCGCTGACAGACAGCCGACCCGCCGATCACATGAAGGAGGTCTGACCGGAGGAAGGATGGCAGAGCGGGACACGTCGCTGGGAGATGTGCCCCCACCGTCATCTTCAGAGGTATCAGAAAGTTCTGAGAGACAAAATTCCTCAGATGAAAACGGACACGTTGACAGCCCAGATGAGACTCTCTCCCCGACTTCAGTGATTTACTTCAAGGAGGCTTTAAACTCGTCAAATGTGAGGTTTGGAAAGGCGGCTTCGCTGTCACCCACCCCGCTTCGACAGTATGACTTCCAGATTGAAAGAATCGAGTCGAGGACAAAAAGTAAGCACCGAGTTTAAAAAGTTTAAAGAGTTTCCTTGTAGCTAATGTGAACTGCCTCACATAGTTTTTCATTGCAGTTTGTTAGCTAACTTTCCTAAACAACTTCCTCCCACGCGGATTCAAGAATGGTAAAATCAGTACATGTCAGGTCTGCAGACCAGTATCACTTCTCAGCCTCAACTTTATTTATTAGCCAATTTAGCATGGTAACAGCTAAACTTGTCATTCGTGTCAGCTAATGTTGTTATACAGCTAACTTTGGCCTTGAGAACAACTCTGTCTGTGTTGTTGTTGGCAGGCAGGACTGAGAAATCCCAGATACTAAACTGTTCCTGCATAACGTGTATCTGACTCAAAGCTCACAAATATGCGCACACAGTTACACATATTTTTCATTGCTTTTTTTTAGAGATGAAGTTATACCATTTAAAAATGAATAATGAATGCATCAAGCAGAAAAAAACAATGGATCTCAGATAAGTCACATGAGTCTCTTTTTATTGGTAAATGGAAATCCAAACTTTTATAGAGCCTTAAAACTTTTGCAGTCACATATTCACGATTAATCATTTGTGTTGTGCATAATGTTGGAGTTAAAGCCTTAAATGTGTCATGTCAAAGAATACAAACCTTCAAACTACTAATATTTCCCTTTTGTTTTTACATACTACTTTAAAATGATTGTAAAAAATGATCAAAAATAATTTTTATTTAAAAAGCATTTTTAAAACGACATTTAACCAAAGTGCTGTGGGGTCAGTGAAATTTATTGAAAATAAGTTATACACATACTGTACACACATGCTTAAAGATCCAAAACACACTATAGATGTCCTGATACCCCTTTTTGCCAACTAAGTACAAGTATGAGTACTAGCATTTGAGTACTTGCCAATACCGTGTACCGATACGAGTAATTAGTAGGGAAAAGTGAAAAGCATGTTTTTGTTTGTTTTGATAAAGAGAAGCATCTCTGTTTGCTCAGGTGTAATGTGGACATCAGAGCTTGGGAATATGATGTCACACCTCAATGCATTGTGGTTTTTGCAGACACCGCGGCTTTATTATAGTTAATAAGTATGGTCACAACAGGTTTCTGGTGATCTTCTATCATATATTTTTCAGCGATGGTGAAACTGGTGTTTTATACGAACACAACTGTTCTCACAACTGACATGGCACCACTGTGACAGGGTTTTAGTTTCCTTTCTTTTCTTTTTTTTTAAATAAAATTTTCCAACCCCACATCTGTGATGTCTCCAGGTGGTGCTGATTCAACGTTCCATGGAGTCTGTGCTTATTTGTATGAGGCATTTTCACAGTAGTTAGCATAAATGTTTGTGACGCTGGATCATAACTTTAGTTTGAGGGGTTTTGGTTTTTTTTTTTTTGCAACTTCACTGTTGGCTATTTTCCAGTTCCATAATGGGATCTGTGTTTTCTTTTTGCCAAAATGAAAATAAGTCCATGTAAACTTGTATGTAAGTATTTACACAGTACATGTAAAATACTAATTATTAAATTATAGAGGGTGTTAGCAGACTGCGGGCTTGACATTAGGAACGGAGCTGGATGCTGAGTGTTAATGTCCAAAAATCTGCTGATGCTGCAGATGTGGGAGACCAGACAGCAAACACACCTCAAGTTGAGAGACGGGGTTGGAGGTGGATGGATGCACCTGTGTGATGCTTTTGATATTTTTTATCAATATTTTTTGCAAGATAAAATTGATCTGTGGCAGTGTGTGTGATTTGGTTCAACTGCAAAAGAGAGGAGCAGCATGTTTGCGTCTGATTAATCACCTGCCATCTGGGAGTCCAGCTTCCAGCTTTTCTGGCGTACACCAGAAAAAAAGTGTTATGGATAACGTTGATTACTGAACAAATACTGGGATTTTGTTCCTTAAAATATGAGAATTGCAGTTCTTTTGCACTTCGTGAAACAATAGTCGGTCTTCACAGAGCAGAAATAAAAGCTTACAAGTGGTCCGCTCCGACCGCCACTAGCGTTTTGAAAAGTATCCCGGGGATGAGATCCAGGTAGATGTATTTGATCTGTCCTCATGTAATGAAAAGCATCTTCTGGTTTAAAATGAGACGTAAACTCCGATGGAGTAAATGTAAACCTGGTGTTGCTCATCCTGAAGAGTAATTTCCTGCCAGCATGGCAGCACGTAAGCACATCTGGAGCTCTGTAGTATCGTATTAGTATTAGTATAGTATCAGGTGCTGTCATTAGCGAGTACGAGTATAGCAAAATAGGCCAGTATCTGAGTGAGTACTGATACTGGCATAGGGATATCCCTATAATGCATCCCACACATACACATAGTATATAGTATTATGTTTTTTATATATATATATATATATATATATATATATATATATATATATGTATATGTGTATATTATGTAGTGTATATTATGTAGAAAAAAAGAAAAATAAACGGAGCTTTTTTACAATGTTGAATTTTCCTTCTGGGATAAATAAAGTATTTTTCATTTAATTTCATATGTATATTAGACCACAGTTTTAGACATTTACCTGCTTCAACACACCTGATTCAAATCAAATGGATCCAACAGCTTATCAAGTTCAGTAATGTCTCATTAATTTGAATCAGGTGTGTTCGAGAGGGCAGCGTCTGGAAACTTGCAGAGCTGCGGTTCTCAAGGACCAGTGTTCCCCACCACTGGTTTTAAGGCAACTTGCTTCAGAATTTGGGAGCTGCAACTGAAAAAAGCCTGAAAAGTCACCAACTATATTCAGCTGACACCAAGAAGGAACATATGACTAAAGCAGATCAGAAAGACAGGGTGGGGCAAGGCCATTTCAGCATTTAAACTTGGCACAACAAGTAAGGAAATGAGTGTTTGGTAGATTATTTCTTTGTTGTAATAATGTTAAGCTGGCAATAAATCTGAGCAGAGATGGACCGTTGCAGGTGCCAGAATATAAAAATCCTGCCTTGTTTTTAGATCTGCCTGTACATTTAGAACAGGTGTTTTCACTAACGAGCTCATCCGTCTGTGCTAATGAGATTCAGCTGGTTTAGTGATTGGGTGGAACAACTTCTGGACAGGATTTTTACTTTCTAGAACAGGGATGTCCAACTCTGGGGTGGAGACATGAGCTCCTTGATGTGGTATGCGCTTTCTGAGCGCTTTTCTAGTTTTCTTTTTTTTTTTAAATGATGCTATATTTGTGAGAAAAATGTGTGGTGGGAGCAGCAGAGTTGAAGAGGGAGACATATAGAGCGCCAGCAATTCCAGCAACTTGTGCTAAATGCATTTTTTTCTCATTCTTGCGATGCTGAAATAGGCTTTGACTTGGCTGTCTGGCTTAACTGATGTGCTTCAGTAAAAAAAAAAAAAAAAAATCCATGTTTACTAAGGAGTTAGGAACAGTGGTTTTAATATACGGCTCCGAAGTTGGAAAGGGCAATATTGGTGCCATTTGTAGCAATCGAACTTACTTTTTAGGGATGCACAATATTGAACTTTTGGCTGATATCCGATATGCTGATATTTCAAGACTCATCTGGCCGATGACCAATGTTGATTCCGGTATTAAACTTAAAAAAAAAAAAAAAAAAAAAAAAAAGCTTTCATTGCAAATAGCAGTTTTTTATCCGTTTCTGACACTTTGAAAAATAGGTGTGGGGAAAAAATATTGATACACTAAAATATTGCAATAATTTCATATGACGATATCAAATTGATATTTAAAAATGTGGCATCGATCTATTTTACTACAAAATCTCACAAGATTTCATAGTTCTGTTACAAAATCTCACGGTATTTTGTGAATTCTAGTGAGATTTTGTAACATAACGATGGAAAAATCTGGAGATTCTGTTGGTAAAATAGATTGCTAACACATTTTTAAATGTCAATATATCACCATATGAAAATATCGCAATATTCAGTGTATCAATATTTTTTCCCACCCATACTCTTTAGAAGTTTTAAAGTCTGTAAAAAAGAAGTTTTTGAAGAAGGAGTTTGTTTTTGATTTTTTTAAGACTTCAGAAACAGCGGGCTGATCTGTTAAATATTAGGGATGCACGATATTGGAATTTTGGCCAATATCCAATATGCCAATATTTTAAAACTCATGTGGCCGATGAAAAAATAAGCAGTCATTGCAAACAGCCGTTTTGTTATCCGTTTCCGGCGCTTTGAAAAATAGGGGTGGGAAAAATATCGATACACTGAAATATCAATATCACATCAACATTTAAAAAACGCGGTATCAATCTATTTTACTTACAAAATTTTGCAAGATTTTGTGAATTCTCGCAAGATTTGATAACAGAACGATAAAAGAAAGCAAGATTTCGTTAGTAAAATAGATTGATACTGCTTTTTTAAATGTCAGTATATCAGCATGTGAAAATATTGCGATATTTCAGTGTATATCGATTTTTTTTCCTACTCCTAGTCTTTAAAAGTTTTTAAGTCTGTAAAAAAAGTTTTTGAAGTTTTTTTTTTTTTTTTTAGACTTAAGAAACAGCGGGCTGATTGGTTAAATATTGGTTGGGTTGCCGATATCTGATACTCAGTTTTAAGGGCGATATAGGCCGATACCAATAGGGGGCCGATTATATCGTGCATCCCTACTTTTTATTTCATCAAAACGTTGGAAAATTTAGTGACATCCACAGTTTGATATCACAAAGGCATTCTAATATAGATTTGATGCATAACAGTGGAGCAGGATTGCATGTTTTCTCAGAGTAGAGCCCAAAGGAAGCAGGTAAACCGATCCAATTTTTTTCCGATCCTGTCCAATACCTGGGCTGAACGTATAGGCCGATACCTAGGGCTGGACGATATAGAAAAATAGTTTATCGATTGAAAAAAAAAATCTGTATCGATCGATATTGATATTTTATTTTTTTTAAAAAAGCCATTATCAAATTAAAAGCTATTTTAGGTGCAGCCCTGGCCATTTAAGCTTTTGCTGAATAACCTGAGCTGTAAAGTCCATCCGCTCTGTAAACAGACTCGTCTTTTCAAACATGCTGCTTCCTTGTGGACTTATTGCATTCTGGGCGCTTTCAGACGTCGGGAAATGTTGCGAAAGTCAGCACAGCCTAGGGCTGCACAATTAATCGTTAAAAAATCATGATCTCAATTCACACATACATGTGATCTCATTTCTACCCACTATGATTCTGAAGCATTTTTAATCACGAGCTAATCATGAGCTGCATCACAAATAAAAGTTTCCATTCGTTCCAGGTTTTTTTCAAGCACCCTTAAATACAGCACTGCCGTTGCCTCCCCACCCCCTAACTAATGGTAAAGAACTACAACTATGCATTTGCCAAAGAAGTGCTCCAACAAAGTGCAAACACATGCTTTCTTTTGAACTACCTTTTGAATAGGTTGTTTTGTTTGTTTTGTTAAAGTTTATTTGTGCAATAAAAAATTGGGGGGGGGGGGGGATCGTGCCAGAGAATCGTGATCTCAGTTTTAAGCAAAAAAATCGTGATTGACATTTTTCCCAGAATCGTGCAGCCCTAGCACAGCCACGCTCTCCCTTCAACTCTGTCTGGAACATTTTGTTGTGCGTTTAGTCAAAACAACGTGCCGCAACATTTCCGCTCTCGTGACATGTAGACCAGCCAGTACATGTCCGCTACATGTCCGCATGTCTGAATGCAGGCGTTATCAAGGACAGAGTCCACAATATTACCGCTTTCCAGTGCAAGTCTGAAAGAGGCAGAACACTGAATTCCAGTTCAGCCTTTGCCTGGTCTGCTTTTGTGATTGGTTTGGCAGAAGGAGTGACTGTAGTATCATGCTACCCGATAGGCTACAGCGGAAAACCGTGTTTTATAACAAACTTTTATTGGCCCTCTTTTTTTTCTATTGAAAAAACCTCTATCAATCGAGAAATATCAATATCTAATTATCGTCCAGCCCTACCAATTCCGATCCTATACTACTGTTGATTTATAGAAATGTATACCTGAATGGTCAGGTTTGTTTTTATAAATCAGAAACTTTGCGTGAAAAATCACTTACTCCACTTTCAGGCTCTGTTCTTTGTAGAGATGCACCAGTCAGATACCTCGATCTGATATCAGCTCCAATATTGACTAATTAGCTGGATCGGATATCAGATAAATGAGGCTGATTCAGCATTCTGAAACTGTCATTTCTTTCTTTATGAATACCATCCACAGAAATGCTGTTACAGCTATCCAGTTGCTTCAATTCTATGTTTGCAATTCCGGTTATGTCATCATGCAGAGCAGAGAAGTGGTACTTTCTTTTTGCTGCTAATGTATGTATTTGTTAATGAATAACGTTAAATACATTTATATGTTAATTTTCAAAACTTTTTTTAACAAGGCTAAATGTTTATGTCAAACCTTATGCCTTCAGTCGAATGTCAAGGTGTATGGTTCATTCATTCAACAGTAGTATCGGATCGGTTTCGGGTGTTGACTGATACCCTCAGTCCAGGTATTGGTATCGGATTGAATTGGAAAAAACGGCATCGGTGCATCTCTAGTTTTGTGCGTAAGCAAGCTTTATAAATGAGGTCACTGGTTTTCTGCATACCTAAGTTGGAACCAGTGCTGATCTGACTTCCTCCAACCAGTCTGCCCACCCTCCTCTGACATCAACAAGACATTCTGGTCCAGACAACTGCTGCTCCTTGGAAATTTTCTCTTCTTCAGACCATTCTCTGGAAACCCTAGAGATGGTTGTGTGTGAAAATCCCAGTAGATGAGCAGTTTCTGAAATACTCAGACCAACCATGCCAAGTCACTTGAATCCTCTTTTAATTTAGCTTTGATTAATTAAATCCTAAATTTAGAGTTTTTCCCCACTGTGAGGCCTCAAAGTAAATTTTTTTCCCTTCATGTCAAAGAGTAGCTTTAAACCTTTTTTCTTGGAAAATAATTTTGCAGTTTAACAAGAAATTCTTCTATACTGATACATTTTTTGCATACTTGTTTTAATATAAAATAATTGGTAGTTTGATTATGATTTATTCTTGTCTATTAATAACTCATGTAGCTGAGTAGGGCTGCTCAATTATGGTCAATTATTATCACGATGATTTTAGTCGATATTGAAATCACGATTATTCAAACAATTATTTTTTTAGTTACAATGCATTTATGTAGTGTTTCTGTAAAAATAAACACTATTGAAAATATAAGCAAAATGATAAAATTGGGGGAAAAAAAGGCTATGTTTTGCAATGTATTAAACATTAAATGAATTAAATAAATATACTTTAATCATTAGTAATGCATAAAAACATGATTCCAAAATAAATTATGTATCCAGCTGTTCTGCAACTGCTCTATATTTTTTTAGAATAAAATAAATATACTTATTTATACAAAAAATAACCCAAAATAAACTTTAAGCTTTAGTGTAATGTTACAACATTACTAATTTAATATTTTTGTCAATGAAACCCAACAAATTACAGGGTGACAAGCCACTGAAATGAACTTTAACTTCAGAATAACTTTAAGAAATTGTGTAAAGAAAAACTGTAAATAAATTGTTTCAGTTCAATTATGTGAGTTTGGAGATCTAATTTTTTTAATCAAATTTTCATTTGATATGAAAATAGAAATCACGATCATATTTTGATTGATTGCACAGCCCTATAGCTGAGTGAAACTAACCATATCTGTTGTGTTGGTTTTTTTTCCCCTCAAAATGTTTATTTTCTCATTTATTACACATTGATCACCCATAAAATGATGGGATGTGGGATAATATCACCCCTCCAGGACCTTTCCCCCTGCTGCATCCAGCTCAGTAATTGCATTGTCAGATAGCAGGCTTCTGTTTCAGGTCAGAGGGATGCTGTTAATGCACAAGAGACAGCTGAGTCCTCTGCTGCATCATTAGCATTGCTTGGTTACTCTGGGGACCCCCCCTCCCCGTTCACTCTTTTACTTACGCATGCACCACCATCTGCTCACGTGACCGTGTGTTGCTGTGCCCAGCACTACTGGCAGCCATCTTGGTCAACACCCACCCAGTGCATTTACTGCGGTGCACAGGCAGACCCCCAGTCACAGCAAACCGGTGCTAAGCTGACTGGAGGAGGGCTGTGATTTCCAGCACGGCGCTCTGCTGCATTTTAAAACCCTGGTCTGCACAAAAGGGATAACAAGAGGCTGAAGAAGAGGAGGAGGAGGAGGCGGTGAGGGGAAGGCTGCCCTTCTCAAGACAGCAGTGTGTTTGACTCTTGTATCCAGGAAGAGAGGAGGATGCAGACATAACGAGGAGGCAAAGCAGCACCCTTCTCCAACACCTGCTGAAAGCTGCTGCGGGTCTTCCCCATCTTCATCCTTTCTTTTCTTTCTTGTTTTGGATCTCTCTTCATCCACCGTTCTTCCGCTCTGTTTTTTTTGGCTCCCAGAACAAAAGCTGCTACGCCTTTTTCCTTTTCTTTTTTGTCCCCCCCCCCTCTTGGCGGTGTTGATTTTTCTTTGCCCGACAAACGCTGAGTCATCATGTCTGATCTGACGCCTCAGAGCGAAACCCCGACTCCCACCACAGACAAGATCACCCAGGCCGCCCGCGAGACCATCTATCTCTGCAACTTTCGCGTTTCCGTGGACGGCGAATGGCTCTGCCTCCGCGAACTCAACGACATCTCCCTCACCCCGGACCCGGAGCCGGCACATGAAGGTAAACCCCAGCTGCGGAGGTTTGGGATGTCTCTCAGGGTGTGGTGGTGCATGAGTCCAGAGAGATGCTACGTGTTCCACAGCGTGACCTGGGATAACATCTTGAGGGAGCTGTGTCATCATGGATTTCATGCTTTGATGTCCTGAGAGTTGCACAGCAAGATGACGCCACTTATAAATAAGGCAGAGATTGGCAGCAAAGCAACCAGGAAGTGCAGACTTTGTTTTAGACTTTATTAGTTCACAAATCAAGTATTTGGTTAAAGAATATTTGGTTTCTGCTGTGCTTTCCCACTTGTATCAACAACTGCTGCATTTTTATGGTTTTAAGTATTTTTACAAGCACATTTTTATCCCTATCCTGCACTTCATCTCCTTATTCAGATCAGACTTGGGATTTTCCTGAACAAGCCATTTTTCTTTAACCATTGGACCACTTGAATGTCTAACATGTTATAGACAACCGTTACCAGATGATGGAGACATTTCTCATGTCACTCTTGAGTCTCCCACCACTTCCTGTTTGTTACTGGTTTGTTTAATTGAGTATTTAATCCGGGAGTGTACTTTGAGTTTCTTTCAGATACAAACAAAAAAAGTCTCTCTTCAATGATTTTTCATTTCCTGGAGTTTCTCTTTGTGGAAAAGGAAAACTGATTTCTTTTAGCTGACAGTTTTTCTTCAAAACTGCTTAAAGGGACTTGAGGCAAGATTAAGAAACAAAACTCGCGACAGGCGCTTCAGGTAACTGCAGCCACGAGCCAAGCCGTCACGGGAGCGTGCACAAACTGAAGCTATAATGTTGTTTACTCATCTTTTTCTTCTTAGTTACACTTTTTAGCATCTTTCAGTTGATCTGGAACGTTTGTTGACGGCAGAAGAATCCATAACTATCACTTACAGTGTTTGAATTTACCGTCGTCTTCCTGTATCAAAACTGCAGATGTAGCGTCATTTGACGTCACGTCCGCAGGGCAGCGCGGGAAATTCGGACACCGAATTGCAGCGCATTTTGCAGCACACAGCCTGTTCAAGGCAACGGAGAGAAACGTGGGTGGAGATGTTATTTTTGGTATTTAGCGCTTCATCATCCATTAGCATTTAAGAAATTGACATGCATGTTTGGTTTTTTTTAAATCCCTGCCTCTAGTCCCTTTAAAGGATAACTTTATTTTTTTTCAACCTGGACCTTATTTCTAGGAGTTTATACGTGCATTTACTCACCGGTAAAATTTCTCTATCACTTTGACTCCTTCGGAAGATATTATGTTGAGTCGCCCTTTGGCATTCATCAATATAATGGGAGAGACGGGGCAGCCTCTCTGTAAGGCATTATCTGCAGCAAAACTTCATTTCACCAATATTTTTAGTGGAATGAACGAACAAATAAGTACTATTGTCCTGTGAGTTCAGAGTTTTGCAGATTGCACGTGTGTGCATTCACACCAGGATAGTCCACGAGGCTCAGTCCGATTGGGAACTTGGCTCAGTTGGTGGGTGGGGGTGACTGAGATTACTTTGGTGCTGCACTTTAGCCAAATAAACTAGAATCTTATTGCCTGGGCTGCCACTTTTTCCAAACATATTTATCACTTATTTTTATATAATGTTGTTGGGGGGGCAGCACTGGTCTATTGTGCAAGTATCACAGAGCCTCCATTTTACAGCTAATTACTTTAAAAACTGCATTATTTCTATGGGTAATTACTAGGAATTGGGATGTTTTCCTCTGACCATAAATCAATTAAATCTTTCACTTCGTCGTGGCTCCACGTTTGACCACAAGCCATTCCTACAGAGGTCTTACACGCGTGTTTGTTTTGGTAGTCTTTACCAACAATTACCAACGCTACTAGTACCCAATGCCATGCTGAACCAAATGCAGGAAGCGGCAGTGGTAGTCTGCTCCCTGTGTTTTGTCGGCTTGACCGAGACCCAGGCAAGTCCGCCTGTCACAATGCCCCTATATAAAACAGACTTTCCGAGTAAATGGACACTGATTTGAATCCAAAAGGCTCATGTGAATGTGCCCTAAATCATCTTAGAGACAACTTTATCTGCTAATCATTTGTTGTTGCTGAATTAAAAGAGCTGCTTTATACTCCAAACTTCACAACATGTGCCGTCTGTAGGGTGAATCATCAGACTCTTAACTGTTTGCATTGGAGCTGCGTTATCACATCACTTTCCTAGAGAATCATAAAGTAAATGCATGTTACCATGGTTACCCGTCAACACTGTATCCTCATAGACTGATGCAGCAAATTCAGTTAACTCATTTAAAACATTTTACACTTGAGCTTAAATTAAGGAGTTGTCTATTTTGCAGCTGAGTGGTGAAAATAATAATTACACATTTTCTGCCAACGCAGCATTCAGCTATGGTTTCTTCAGGAAGCTTTTTCTAACAAGCTATATTAAACGGCAGTAGATCACTGTATAAAATGCTGAATCTAGCTGTGACTTCTCTCTCTTCTCCATGGTAATCATCATGCATTTTTCGTTTTATCAAGGATTTTTAGCTCAAGAAACATCCTCTCACACAGTGTGTATGAATAACTCATGTTTAGTCTTTACTTGAGATGATGAAAGCTGGTGTAATAAGAGGTTAGAAATTCTGTTAAATAATGAAAATTGTGTTTTTATTTGTAGAGAAAGGTGTGGAAACAATCATTTTTACATGCAAAGATTCAGCAGCTCATCATCCTCACAGATGTGTAAAAAGTAGCCTAAAGTTGGCAAACCAGACACTGGGTCTTTTTTTTTTTTTTTAATTCAATCATTTATTTTCTTTACTATTGATTTTTATTTCATGCTTTTATTTACTTCTAGTACTTAAGTTAGCTTTTTCTCCTTTTTAAATTCAGTTTATTACTTTCTACATTTTTAGTTTGATTCTATTTTATTAATTTTCTAAATGTTATTTCATTATTTTAATTATTCACTTTTGTTATTTTTTTGCTTATATTTATTTTCTGCTTTATCTACTTTTATCATATTACTTTTTCTACTTTGATTTCTGTATTTTACTTAATTACTTGTATTTTGGACTAATTGTAACCACCCAGCATAAATTCAGTTGGTTTTAATCTTTTATTATGCTTCTAGATGCCACTTAATCTCATCCACTAGACCTTTAAAAGTGAGGAAAATATGAACCTATTTAACTACAATAAATTTTTGTCGACTGATAGTTACTTTAGTTGCTTATTTTATTATTTCAAAAGTAAGTGTGATGAATACCCAATAAATACCCAAAAATGAAGCAGAAACATGTTTCACAGCAGCACAATATTTTTTTTTTTTTTTTTTTTTACCAGCTTGGTCAATAACCTGCAGCCTTTAAGGAACTACTTATTGCAATCTTAAAATGGATTTTAATTAGTTTAATATGTTGAAAATATTTGTTTTTATACTCTGTTACATAGGAAAGACTATGAAAACAAAGTATAAAGCCATTAATAATGTAAACAATGGTTGCATGACAACATAGCATAATGGAGCTCCACTAAAAGCCTCTTAGTGTTAAATGCTGATGTAAATAATGAATTAGCTACAGATGGTTTAAAGGATCAAACTAAGAATTAAGTGATGAATTTATCTGGTTTTGAACCAGTTTAAAGCACTTGGACCAAAGTTTTATTACTAAAGCTACTTTTAGAGGGATGAGCAAATTTTTTAACTTGTTTTTTTTTTTATTATTATCTTTTTTTTCTATTCAATCATTTAAAAACTACCTTTTTCTGCCTCATAGGAAAACAATGTTTTCTTTTCAAATAATACTCATAGCACTGAGCCTTTTTACAGCTCGTATTCAGTTAGCTGCTGAGAGATTCTTCCTATGAGACAATGGCTTGTGTCTTCATTATGAATGCTATGAAATACCCTTTCTGCCTCTGCACCATGCATGGCCGCGGCTGGAAGCAGTAGGCTTTCTCCATTGTCTCAGCAACACATATCAAGAACACCTTTGGAAAATTTGTTCAGATATTGGCACAAATGGTAACTTTGAGTTGAGATTTCAGTGAGGAATTGATCAAATTCTTTTCCCCAACTATGTTTGCATCATAGTGTGATCATATTAGATATAAAGTTTAAGAATAATGAGGCTTAATCGCTACCTTTTCTCTCTTCCTTTAGATCCCAAGGATCCGATTGCAATTGAAAGGCTCAACTTGATGAACATGGCCAAACTGAGCATTAAGGGCCTGATCGAGTCTGCTCTCAACCTCGGACGTACGCTTGACTCCGACTATGCACCCCTCCAGCAGTTCTTTGTTGTTATGGAGCACTGTCTTAAGCATGGATTAAAAAGTACGTACAGCTAATTTTACCGTGTAAAAACTCCTGTTTTAAGTGTTTTTGGTCTGTAATGTTTAAAAAGTCTTAATCACTTTATTTCACCCCTTAATTTGGATGAAATCCACCATTTTGGTAACGAAAGAATCTGCATGAACATGAGCTTTTTAAACTATTAATCACTGACAAACCAACCGTACCGATTCAGAGGAAAATGAAATGAATAGTCTCCGATCAAAAAGTCCTGAGGGCAGTGTATGTTTGTCTTTTCTGTACAAGTTGACCTGAACTCCACAAACTAACAAATGACAATGAAACCCTGTCAATCATCAGCTAAGAAGACCTTCCTGGGGCAGAACAAGTCGTTCTGGGGGGCTTTGGAGCTGGTGGAGAAGCTGACGCCTGAGGCAGGAGAGATCACGGCCAGTGTAAAAGACCTTCCCGGCCTCAAGTGAGTCTGTTGATCATTTCCCTGAAGAGGGCAGATCCAGTTAGATAAAACTGACTGGTGTCATGTTGCACTATGAGACAAGTTGGCTAAACACCCGCCACTATTTAGGAGAAAGAGTTTGATTAAATCTTTTTATGATTAACTGTATTTGTGGTTTTAATTGTATTTATTTAAAATGAATAATTATTCAGGGTAGTTTCATTAATTAAATTTGTGGTTTAAGGGTTTTGTTTTGTTTTGTTTTTTTCAACCTGGACCTATTCTCTAGCATGAAATACATTCATTTACTCACCCAGACAGTTTTAGTGCAACTTCAATTCCTTCATGAGATATTTAGATCCACTCCAGATCAGCGTATGTCCAATATAATGTATGTGACGGGGCAACTGCGCGAAGCCTCTAAAAAAGGCATTATTTGCCATAGACTCCTTCATTTCACCAATGTTTTGTTAGAAAACATAAGTCGGACCCCCCCTGTGAGCTCGAAGTGGCTTTGAGTTGCTTTTTTGTGGTGATCCGTCCTCATTTACAGACATTTACATGCTATGGTGTTGCATAACAGTAACATCATCAAAGCCGTCGCAGTAAAAATGTCTGTAAATAAGGTTCTCAGGACAGCATAGCTTCGAGCTCGGGGGGGGGGGGGTCAGACTAATGTTTCAAAACAAAACATTGGTGAGAGGAGTTTATGGCAGATAATGCTGCGTGAGGTTGCCCGCATCACTTCCATTATATTGGACATAGCTGATCTGGAGAGGATCTAAATATCTCCTGAACGAATTCAAGTTGCACCAAAACTGTTTGGGTGAGTAAATGAATGTATTTCATGCTAGAAAAAAAGGGGAGTGGATAGCCCAGTGGTAGTGTCGTGGGCTTGGGCGCGGAGGGTGCGATCCCCCGACACGACTCCTGGGTGACCCACTGTGGACCCCTGAGCAAGGTCCTTTAAACCCCCACCAACTGCTCCCCGGGCGCTTTAAGTAGCAGCCCACTGCTCTCTGATACTCACAGTACAGAGATGGGTAAAATGCAGAGCCCTAATTTCCCCTCGGGGAATCATACCAGTATAAAAAAAAAAAAAAAAAAAAAAATAGGTCCAGGTTGAAAAAAACGAACTTCCCCTTTAATTTTGATTTTTATTATGTGTATTTATTAGGGCTGTCAAAGGATTAATCCTAAATTAATCCCATTGTCAAACAAGAGATTAATTTATTCTTTAGTACTGCTATATACAGAAAACACATTAACTTTTGTTTTACTACTTAAAGGCTAAAACCGAGCCAGAAATCTGGGAGTAGTCCAGGACTCAGACCTGAATTTCAGCTTCACATTAAGACAGTTGTGAAGTCGGCCTGTGAGGATCATATCAGCAGCATTCTGGACTAAACTGCCGCCGTCTGAAGGACTTTAGGGAGACATGAGAGGACAGGGTTTCAGTAGTCTAGTTAACTAAAGATAAATGCAGAATTCCTGGTGAGACACCTTTAATCTTAAACATGTTCTAAAAGTGATAAAAGTAATTTTGACAGCCGTAGTATTTATTCATTTTAAAAGCCAGGTGTTTTTTGTTTTGTCTTTTATTTGTTTTTTCAATTATTTGTTTTATGGTTTAATTATACTTTTCAAAATTTGGGGGTCAGATTATATTTTGAGGCCTTGTGGCCCAGACCGAAATGTAACTTTTGTGTTAGGAGAAATGTGAATCTTGTGTTTGATGGCAGGACTCCTCTTGGAAGAGGACGGGCCTGGTTACGCCTGGCCTTGATGCAGAAGAAGCTCTCCGACTACATGAAGACCATCGTCAACAGAAAGGACCTGCTCAGGTGTGTTTGCTGAAACCAGCTGGCATCTAGAGAAGCATTTTAAAAAAAATTTTCCTGGATCACGGCTCTCTTCTCTGGTTTTTGCAGCGAATTCTACGAGCCGAACGCGTTGATGATGGAGGAGGAGGGCGCCGTCATTGCCGGGCTGCTTGTCGGGCTGAACGTCATTGATGCCAATCTGTGCATGAAGGGAGAGGACCTGGACTCGCAGGTTCTGCTTTCACTCTCACTTCTTCCTCAGTTTAAAATCTTGAAAGTTTCAGATCAAATTGGCCTTTTTTTAGTCACATTTCTAAAGCTGCTCAGGAATCCTCATTTGTAAGTTTGTCAAATCTGTAATAAGGCCAGAGTGAGTGCATGGAGCATCACTGTGGTTCAGGAAAATAAAATTTCCACTGCTAGAAACTTGAGATGCACCCATCCAATACCCAGATCGGACATCGGCTCCGATATTGACTAATTAGCTGGATCAGATATCAGATGACCCAGGCTGATCCAGCATTCCAGTCATTTCTTCTCGTTTCTTTTATAAATATTAAGGCTGGGGAAAAAAAAACGATACACTGAAATATCGCAATATTTTCATATGCAGATTTCATATAGATTTTCAAAACTGCGATATTTATCTATTTTACCAACAAAATCTCGCGAGATTTTGTAAGATAATGGTGAAATCTCGCGAGATTTGACAAAAACCCTCAAGATTTCTTGACTAAACGACGAAATCTCGTGAAATTTCATTAGTAAAATAGATCGATACCACAATTTTTAAATATCTATATGATATCAGCATATGGAAATGTTGCGATATTTCGGTGTATCAATATTTTTTCCAAGCCCTAATAAATATAATACACAACAATACAGTTACAGCGTTCTCGTCACTTCAGTTCTATGTTTGCGATGCCGGTTATGTCATCATGCAGAGCAAAAAAGTGTTATTTACTTCTTTTTTTTTTACTGTTAATGTGCACTTTATGTGTTGATAAATAATGTTAAGTACATTTATATTTGTGTTATTTTATTCTTTTTTAAAAAGGCTAAATGTTTATGTCAAGCCTGATGCCTTCACTCACATGGCAAGGTACACAGTTCATTCATTCATTCAACAGTAGTATCAGATTGGTATCTGGTATCGGCCAATACACTCAGCCCAGATGTCGGTATTGGATTGGTTTGGCAAAAACTGGATCGGTGCATCTTGACTAGAAACCGCCTGTTGATTTCAGATGAAGCTGGCTGTTGAAAACTTTCTTTCTTTGGTTTCTTTTTGTGCTGATCGTTCCGTCTTTATTACTTCACCTCTCTGCAGGTTGGTGTGATTGATTTCTCGATGTACCTCAAAGATGGTGGACACAGTAGCAAGAGTGCGGAAGGGTGAGTCCTCTTTCCTGATCTGAAATCTGTGTCTCTTTTGCTCATTTTTAAGTCCATTTACCAAACAAACGCACAAGTCTTTGCTTCTTTTTTAATTTATTTTTAATCCATCCTTAAACTATAAACAGAGAAGATAGAGAAAGTCCTGCCAGCAACATGTAGGATGGGGCAGAGTCGGATATTGGGCGGGGTCTGATGTCTGACTGCGCCCACAGCCCGTTCTGATTGGTTTAATCTAACCCTAACCCCGTTCGATATCCAGCTATTGCAAGCTGCAGCGGGGGGGTTGTTGGATTTGTACTGTACTTTGGGAACGTCATGTCGTTTAAAGTGTACTATATAAATAAACTTGACCTTGATGTCTAAAGTATGTTAAAGACAAGCAAGTTTTGATCAACACAGCTGACGTTTCTGTGTGTTGTTTCAGCGATGGTCAGATCACAGCGATCCTCGATCAGAAGAATTACGTGGAAGAGCTCAACAGACATTTAAGGTTCGTCCGGATGATCGTGTCGCACCGCTTTCTCCACCTTGTTGAGCTTTGTGGCTCAAATTCCTGCTTTTCTGTTCACAGTGCTTCAGTTAACAACCTCCAGGCCAAGGTGGACGCTCTGGAAAAGTCCAACACCAAGCTGACAGAAGAGGTGAGCCTTCACATGCTTTTTCATACTTAGATTGCAGCTACTTATTTTTTCTCTGTTTTTTTGTTTGTTTGTTTATTTACAGAATTTTTTTCTTAACTTGTTTCCACAGCTTGCAGTGGCAAACAACAGAATCATTACTTTACAAGAAGATGTGGAGAGAGTAAAGGAGGAGAGCTCATACCAGCTGGAGTCCAGAAAGGTGAACACATCAGTTGAATGCATTTTATATTTGATTTTTTCATTTATTTATTTATTTATTCATACCATGAATGTGAGGAACAACTGAGATTATAATTTTATAATTATGACTGAGGTGTAAAGACATCATCACCTGTTAGTGTTTGTCCTGAGAACCAGATGCCTGGCGCATTGAGGTGCCATAATAAACATAAAGGCAGCTAGGAAAACAATCGTATGTTAAATATCCATCCAACAGTCATTTGTCATTAATAAAGACCTTCCTGTCTTCCTTCAGGCCTTAAGAAGTGATTCAGCAGCAGACGGACAGGCGCTGGGTGAAACACGCAAGCAGCTGAAAGAGGAAACTCTGCTTCGATTGGTGAGTTGCAGCTTCCTCATGGTGGCTGTACAGCAGGATGGAGCTCTGATAGAAAATTCGCTATCTTTATGAGTAAAAAGCACTTGCAGTGAGAAGATTATGATTATAATCAAGTGAAATAATCTGCCAGTGCAGTAAAATAATTACACTTGGTAAGATTTCCTGATGTAAGAAAAATATCTAGACTTTAAAGGAGTAAGAAACATCTTAACACAAGTTGTAAAGCTCTCATTTTAAGTTCTTATGAAGTAGAAAAAACCCTCAAAACTAGCATATTTCCTCTTTTCAGTGTTTCTTTCTCACTTTGAAATTATCTGAAAGCAAACTGAAGATGATTCTTCTTAATTAAAGAATTGCTAATCATAGTTTAAGATCTTTTTTCCCAAAGTGAGAAACTATATTGTTCTTACTGATTGTGAGATGGGTGTCTTAACGTCGGTGTATGTGTTTGCAGGATGTTGAGAAGGAGCTGGAGGTGCAGATTGGGATGAAGCAGGAGATGGAGCTGTCCATGAAGATGCTGGAGAAAGACATCTGTGAGAAGCAGGATGCTCTGGTGGAGCTCAGACAACAGCTGGAAGACCTTCGTACCATCAACCAACAGCTCGGCCACAAGTCACAGGTGAGGCTTCATGTGTGGGCTGCTGACCTCATCAACATTTCTCTAAATTTGACCAGTTTCATCTACTGTAAAGGAGCTGTGTCATGCTTTTCAAACGTTCCAAAGGTCAAATACAGGTATTTATAAGCTAAATATGTTCCCATCGCTACTATAGTAACTAATTTGGTGTTAAATATTAGTTTTTTTATGGGTCTAATTTCCAACACGGAAGTAAGATGGCTGACTGTACTGAACCACGGAAGCACTCGACCAATTGCAACATGTTTTACGCCCATTTCATGATGTCACCCCAGAAGAGACACTGATTCTGAAGGGTCACAGAATTGTTTTTAGCACCGGCTTCGGCACTCACATGGACGTTATTTGTAAACATTGATGGATAATCAGACTCCAATCGACAGAATAAAATGGAGCAGCCTGTTATGGAGCTGTATGCGCTCGACCCAGTGTCTGATATGGAGTTTGAAGTACACGCAGTACCACAGAGACCCCTGACAAGTAAGTAAATTAGCGAACAAATCATAGCCTAACCGTTAGCATTGAGCTGGGAGACGTTTTCACTCATCGGTGTTGTTGTCTGTCCGTGAGGCATTTTTATGGTGGGAACCACGTCAGGTTTCAGAAGTAATCCCCGAGAAAAAACACTTAATGAATCTTGGGCAGAAATCAGGAGTGAAGTTCACACACAAAGTTGAGGGTTTTTCTGCTCCTAAAGATAAAATCAAACCACTTCTGGCATGTCAATTCATCCAGTACAACAAATAAACTCCCAGGCGAACACAACCACATTTTTCCCAACTTGCCGTCCTCTAGAGCTAAAAAAAAAGAAAAAGCTTTTCTTCTGAACTCTGGAGCAAACGTCTGTCAGCTGATGGCTGTTTGTCTCTGAGGAAATCTTCCCGCGGGCTGTTTGTTTCTTCCTCAGAGCTTGTGTATAGGTTAGGATTCTCGTCGAGTTTCTGTTGAACAAAGGGGTCATCTTGCCATGATGCTGCACATGCGTATTTGTCGCTTCGTGATTGGTGCCACCTCGTTGCGTATACCAGTGGTCGGTCAGTCAGTCATGTTAAGGAAGCTACAGCTTGGCCTGAATATTCATATATATTCGTCAAATATGCACAAATAAAGAAAAAAACTTAAATTAAGTTATTATGAGGAAATAACACAGTAACATGCTTAAAACATCTATATGTGCCTGCTTTTAGCTGTCAGCTTTGAATGATGTTTTGTTGAGTATTTACTATTTTTTCTTCTTGTACTTTTGAATTGTAGTTTTGTTATTTGTTTTTATTATTTATTGTATGGTGTTATTTACTTTGCAGCATCTTAGCCAGGTCGTCATTATAAATGAAAACTGGTTTTGAATAAAGGTCACTACAACTATTACTACTTAAAAGCTCCTAAAAGTCCATTTTTGATGATACGGCTCCTTTAATGCATGTTTATGGCTAAGTTGGAAATTACTTGCGTTGTGGTGTTTGGCAGCAGCTTTATGTCAACATAATTTGCAGTGATAAGTTGTTATTAGGGTGGAGATTATGGAAAAAAAAATAACAACAATAATTTTGAATAAACACATAAAAAACATATTATTATTTTATAAAAATTAACCAAAAAAAAAAAAAAAAAAAAAAAAAAAAAAAAAAGGAGAGGGAGGAGAAAAAAAAAAAAAAAAAAAATCCCCCCCTATCCCCCTTGAACCCCTGGTCCATGTCTGACTTTTTCAAATCCAGCCAAGTACCACTGCTGTATGGGAAGGATAAAGTCATATATCTGTCTATTAGTGACCTGTTTGAGCCACATTGGTTGGTTGGATTAAAATGCATTTGTGTTTTTTAAGTGAAAATATCTACAGCTGTGTTTCCTTTTGCAAGTTTTTGAAAATTAAATTTGGAAAAAGTACTATTGTGATATGCAGGTGTTTTCATTGAATGGTGTTTAGCACATAAGCTGTAATTCTTGTAATATCCCCTCCTGCAAGACTCCACTTTGAGGAGGATGGAGATGCAAAACATTTAGCGTTTTAGAGCTACAGCTAATCTTCATCAGGAGATGAAAGCAGTGGATGATAATTTAGAGGCACAGTCTGTATGTACAAAGCCCTCTGATTACATCGCCAGGGGAAAATAAAACCCTCATGGTGATGCGTTACTAAGGCATGGCCATAAGATGTTATCCTGTGGCCATTAAATGAGATGACCGAGTCGTGGCCATGTGTTACAAATGTGTGGAAATGACATAAATAAATAGTGGATAGTCGTTACTAATACATGAAGAACTTAAACCACATCCGCACATTGTCCAAAAATGAACTCAGTTTGCTGAATTATGGCAATTTGCAGATTTTTCATGTAGGCCTCTGTGTGACTGGATAGACTCTTTATAATGATAATAATGGATTAGATTTATATCCCACTTTTTCTTTCAGGGCACTCAAAGCGCGCACAGTAGGTCTATTACTCTTTCACTCCTCATTCATACTTGGTGATGATGGCAGCTATTTCGCACCTACGGCCCCTCCAACCACCATCGGAACCATTCACACACATTCATAAACCAGCGAGGCCCTCGCTGGAGGCAAGGGGGGGTTGGGTGTCTTCTTATCAATGCTGTTCAGTCTTCTACCTTGGAACAGCATCCACTGACCTGTCTTTTAGGTGCACTACGGAAAGAATGTGGGCTAAATGACCACGATACGTCATGGTGCAGGATAGCACTTATTACTGGATGTAGCATAATGTTACGGCATTGGAAGACTAAACAAAGGGTCTCAATGGTTTAATGAACTGGCAAAGATTTATTCAAGTTCAGTTTATTTATATAGCATGCTTGCAACGACCGTGGTCGCACAAAGTGCTTCACAGAGACTCAAAAGATATCCAAATACAGATGAAAGAACACAGACACTGATGACAGCACATTAACACCAAACATACTAACACATTCACACCTACTGTGTGGTCATATGTGTAAAAAAAAAAAAAAAAAAAAGGCGGTGCTATAGACAGGTAGATGGAGAGGATGTATGAAAATATGGTGCCCTTTTACAGTTCGTTATATAACCTAAAACACTGGCCACTGGGAGGTTGCAACCCTTTTTTTTCCCCTTTTTTTTTTCCTTTTTTGCAGTACTGACCCACACTGTTTAAACGTCTGTGCATTGTCGTTTGTATAGGTGTATACAAATGTAATATTATGAACAAGGCCCTGTCTCTGGAAACTCCCCTGTTACCTGGTTTGTTTTTTGTTTTTCGCCTCATTTGTTGCCTTTGTCAGTGTATTACCAACTCTGTTCTTGAAAACCCAAATAAAATGTTAATTCCCAAAAAAACCAAAGTGATTTATGGCACCTGGGAGTGTCGTTGCCGCTCTGAGAGTGACACCAGATTTAGTCCTACACTTTGCTAAAAGTGTGAGTGAGACACTTGATAAATAACTAAAGTGCAGCTTTTTACTTCGAATTTTTTTTGCTCAGAAGTCAAATCTTACAGTAGGAGTGATCTTGAGACTGATTCTCAAGATCACGGCTCCTGATGTTCAACTTCTTGCTGTTGTTTCTTTTGTGATGGGCTAGTTGACAGACCTGAAGACAAAATGTGCTGTGATACTAAACCCAGCTGATGGATGGCAACCAGCTGTTAGGCTCGAGGCCAGAAACACTGACAGCCTTGCATCTTATTCTAGCTCTTGTCCAACCACACTGTGCGGTTTAATCGTGGTTTTTGATTTTCCTATTTTGAGTTATTGTAGAGGAAGGAGCTCATCTGACCAATATGTCTCATCTTCCTCAGAGCGCTGACGCCAGCTCTAAACAGAAAAGTGAAGTCATCGCTCGCCTCGAGGAGAAAATAAACCAGATGTCAGGGACCATAAAGCAGCTGGAGACCAGGTGAGCCCGGTTTCATGTTTACAGCCAACAGTTTTCTGCATGGAAGCGTTTACCTGCTCAAACCTCTCACCTTCGTGTCGCTCTTTTCTCCCTCCACTTTCATTATCATTTTTTTTTTTTCATCATTTGTCGATCGGTTTTGTTTCTTTAACTCCGGTAGTGAGAAACATTTAGTGAAGCAGGCCAGAAACCTGAACTCCTCAGCGGAGAAGCTGCTGCAGCTCCAGCAGTAGAGACCCGGAAACATACAACCCTGCCTAATATAGACATAACCAAACTAGGATGTTATCTTTTCTGTACGAAGCCCCCTTTGATGTTGATGATAAAAACCATCTTCCCACTTCCTGCAGGGGTTCTGCAGCTTCAGCTTTTAGTGTGGACTGAACCGATCCTTTTAGCTGCTCTTTATCTCCGTGTTATCCAGCAGATGTGTTTGCCACATCAGGTTTACACCTTGATTTGATCTTCAAACTTTCCCCATTACTGCTTTTTTCTTCTTCTCTTATTTCGCAAACACGCGGCGAGTAGACGGTTTGGTGTCTGAAAGTCTAAAGGATTTGATGGACTGATGATTATTATGCCAACAACCCTGGATATTTGTGAGGTGGCAGATTTGCTGTGATGTCATTCCAAAGAGTTCAGCCCTTTTTAGAGACTGTTTGTATATCTTTGACCAACTAAGGCTGAAAATAAGGGAGGAAAGTGATGTTTAGGGCTGATATCCAAGGGTTTTGCTGTCATGTGATGATCTGCATGCGAGTGTCGAAAGCCAGCACCGAAGCAGGTTAAAGTAAGAGGTAAAAGGGCAAAATGGTTTTACTAATTTTCAATTGTACGTGAACATAACGTTGGTGTAAACTGTAGTTATCATTAGGCTAATAAAACAATAAACAAAATGGCCTGCTTCATCGTCTTTGGCTAAAGATTCATCATTTGATTTTAGTCTCTAGACTTTTTTTTCTTTCACATTTGAGCTTGATTTGACATTTTCTCCCGATCATGTTTGTCTTCGTCGGGTTTTTGTTTCATCATAAGTTTGTTTTTAACCCGCTCACCCCAAACCAGATGCAAACAGGCCGAGAGGGAGCGGGATCTGGCTTTGGAGGCTAACCGGCTCTTCAAACAGGAGTTTGGAGATAAAATCGAGAGTCTGCAGATGGAGGTGGAGCAGCTGAGGAGACACAGGTACAGTCATTGGAGAAAACCAGACCTTTCAACCACTGGATGGCGCATTTCTTCCACATAATCAACAATCAATACATCATATTAATGATATGAGCCCACGTGAATCATCCTTTACTTTGCAATATATACCAACTGTTACATGTTTGAGGTAAGGCAAGTTAATTTCTCTACTTCATTTCATGTACAAGACCATTCATAGAGTTTTACATAAAACATTAAAAGCATTACAGCGGGATGCAGAAGAAAAGAAAGCTTTAGAAATAACGGAATAAAAAGCAAAAAAGAGAATATTAGGAAATAAAAGAGGCCGTGCAGATCTGAATTTATGAATAATAATTATTTACATGCAGCTAAGAACAGGTGGGTCTTCAAACTGGATGTAAATAAACAGCATTTCAGCTGATCTGAGGCGTTCTGGGAGTTGTTCCAGATATGTGGAGCATAGAAGCTGAACACAGCTTCTATATGTCTGGTTCTGACTCTGGGAACTGATAAAAGACTGGATCCAGATGACCGGATCCTTGCTAGTTCTCCCCAAAACCGGGAGGAAGCGTACTGTAGGGGCATTTTCAGCCATTGCCCCAAAACTGAAATGATTTCCCACCACACATGAGGCGGGCTGATGCACTTTGTTTTTAAGTCTCTTCTTAAAACACAATATTTTTGTTAACTCAGTTTAAGATGTTGGCTTTTATTGTTACTTTTCATATATTTTATTACAGTGTTATTTGTTATGAGGCTTGTCTCTTTTTATGTTACCTTTGCTGTGTACAGCAATCCGGTCAACCGTTGTGTAGTGTGTCCCCCAGCATGAAAAACAACTACCACAGTTGTTGATTCTGAAAAGACTCAGGAGTTCAGACGAACTGACTGGATTCTATAGATTCGTTCAAGATTTGGGATGACTCATCTAATGACTGTATCCTATACGAGATCACAGACTACAAGATCGTTTAAAGGTTGAATATGGAACATTTTTATTAAAAGCTATAATTTTAAAAAAATAATACCTCCAAGGTCATTTGGGGGTGTGCAGAATGTAAGTACAACATTTCCCAGAAAAATTATATTTAGCCTAAAAATAATTATAAAATAAATTTTGACGGGTTCGATAATGTCATTTTATTTACGTCTATAAGCCAATACACGCCGCCATTGCAGGTTGCAAATACGATCTCTGTGTGGAAACAATATTTGGTATAGTAGGCTTGTACAGGGGAAAACCGTAGAGACGACAGTGAAGCAGCTGCTTAGAGCCCTGGAGATATTGTTTCTGTTTCTGAGGAGGAGTGACCTGAGAAGAGCAAACCTGGAGTAAATTTAGGTGAAGACTTCATTAAATGGACCCACATAAACGTTTTCCACGGAGTAAAACACGGAAATGGCGACTTTCCTCCGGGATCGGTAAGCTAGCTTGTTTGCTAACATGGCTAACATTAGCTGTCGGTTATAAACTCCTCTGTGTTACTTGTTGGACATGCTGCAGACTGTTGGTCACTTGCGTATCGGCAGTGAGCCTGGCATCCCAGCGGCTGGAGTTGTTTTTCTGCCGTTGCAACTACAACCTAGACACACGTGATGTCGCTGTTCTGTCCGTGTTCCATATTCAACCTTTAATCCAGCTGACACAAATCATCTCTGTTCACCAGTAGGTGGCTGAAATGCACCGACTCGTTGTGTTCCAACCACCATTATACAGAAAAGAAGACGACGCGAAACACCTTTGAGATTCTCTTTTGCATTTTGTTGTAGCTCAGTAGCCTATTTGTTGTCATGCATCTGTGGTAGTTCGTGTCTCGCAAGAGAGATGCCATTCGTCACTTCTCATTGGCTGTTTACAACTGGGGTTTTGCAGCGTGGCTCCCAGTTGGGTGTCATTGGCTTTAGATTTCAAACATGTTCGACTACAGCTGAGGTCGTGTCAGCTTGGTTCCTATAACACACTTGGAGATCTGTGTCGCTTCTCCACACACTAACAGATTTTTCCGCTGACTGGCGAGGCAGACTGTACCCAACTAGCCCCAAATGGTGCAGACTACAGTAAAAATGTCTCCGATACTGCCCAAAATTCTGGTATTGGTATAAGCTGGTACTGGAGTCCAGACACCGATCCGATACCACGCAATTTATCAAAACAGGAATCTTTATATTATTTTTATTGTATAACTTGTATAATTGTCTCGTAACTTCTGCTGCCTCTTGGCCAGGACTCACTTGAAAAAAAAAAGGTTTTAATCTCAATGGGACTTTGTCTTGGTTAAATAAAGGTTAAAAAAAAAAAAAAAAAGTGCACCAGCTGCACTGTGCTGCAGCAGCCTGCTTGTCTAGAAGGGCGAGGAAGAACTGATCACCTGACACCTGATAGACAAGGAGGTAGCTTGTAGTCATGTCGGAGGTGTGGCAGTATTCTCCCACCAGCAAGGCTCCAGTTTGCTGTATTCATTCATGTTTTACAGAGTTTAACCTGAGCCAGGCCTTACCATGATGATAATCATATCACAGTCATGCAGGTGTAATGTAGTTTTTATATAACATAGTGATATCGGTTCTGGGTATTGGCCGATACTCACAGCATAAGCATCAGGATCGGTATCAGGAGGGGAAAAATGATGTTGGAACATCTTTAGTGCAGACTACGCCTGACTGACCATCGTGGGTAAAATCGGGTAAATAACTATGTAGTGTGACCTCACCTTTAAGTGCCCTGCTGATAAACATGGATTGGATTGGAGATGGCCTGAGGGGGTTTGTGGGTTCATACTGCGTCAGGAAGTCATTTTGGCATTTGTTTATTTTGGTCCTAAAACATTCAGAGCTTTATAAACCAGCAAGAGAGGCAGACAGTTTAAAGACCTCAGAGCTGGACTGATGTGGTCCCCTTTTCTGGTCTTTAAGAGAAAATAGTTTGTTTCTTTGTGAATGAATCTGAAAACCAGTGATTCTGTTATGTGGTGATGTAGAAAGAAGAAAATCAGAGTGAAGACTGAAGAATTTCATGACTTCTCACAACAAGAACTCATTTGTTAAAGGTGCATTGTGCAAGTTTAAATGATAAAAAATTTAAAATAGGAGAAAAAGACGGGGGGCTTAAAATTAGGAAGGGAAAAGGGGGGGGGGGGGAGAGGAGGGGGTGGGGGGGGGGGAAAGAAAGGAAAGAGTGTATATAAGTTCATAAAAAAGGTTACTACAATAAATCACCAGCAACAAACATCGAAGGAAGGGGGGAATGGGGTAGGTTTGCCAAGGAATGGAGGGTGGGGGAGGGGGAATAACCCAAACCGGGAAGAAGGTGTATTCACCAGGAGGAGAGAGACAGAAAAGAGGAGGGAAAGGGCCCAAACCAAGAAAAGAAAGAAAAGAAAAAAAGTTTGGGAGAAGAGAAAAGGCGGTCAAGGGGGGGGTAGAAAAGGAAGGAAGAAGGGGGAAAAAAGGTTTTTTTTTTTTTAAATAAGGTGGGAGGGGAAATAAATATATTATAATAAATGAGGGGGGGGGGAAAAGGGGGCAAATAAAGGGACTAACAAGGTAAATGTGATGAATGATGGAAATAAGGATGCATAATATTGCAATGCTAAGTTTTTAGCATGTAAATGCAGCAGTATGACAGCCATATGACTGTTCCTGGGGAAGAGAAACACTGTAGCCACTTGTTAAATTTATTGCATCAAGTAATTTTAATAAGGTATTCGTGGTCTCAGCCTGTGAATTTAGATATTTGAACTACAAACCAGCATTAGCTTGTTGTTACCGTTAGCATACAGTCTGTCAGTTTACTCAACAATCAAACTGTAAACAACTTGCAGATTTATAACTTTATTACTTCAGTAGACATCGTGACTCTAACTCGGCTCAGACTGAGTGTAATGTGGGTTAAACTAGAGACCAGTGCAGTCGAAGCAGCTCATGCGTGTGCACAACATTAGCGTCACTTCCACTTGTCGCCAGATTTGGTGAACTTCTGGAAAAAAGCTGGAATTTGCAATGTACTCCTTTAATCCGAACCCACATTTTCAGCCTTTGTACCCATTCACATTTCCCCAGGTTTTGTCTCAAGTGAGCCTGTTTAACGTAACGGATGTTGCAGGACTCTGAATTTGTTTGCAAATGGAATTTCTGAATCTCCATTTTTGTCTGGAAAAAATCAAAGAAAATTCAGCAAGAAATCACATTTCCTCTTCAGTAAATCTGGTCTGTTTGCTTTACATCATTTCCTCAAAAAGCACATTGTAAATGGATTAAATCTTGATTTTATTTTTTTTTTATCTAATAAATGAGTTGGCAGTGCCTTTTTTTTTCTCCATTTTTTAGCTCATCTGTGGTGAGAGTGGACGGGGTTGTTACGTTGGTGTTTGACGTGTTTGGGGTTTTTTCAGATGAGTAGTTGTGTTTTTCATCATGGGTTTTTCCAGGTTTAATTACTCATTCTTTCTGTTCTGTTTTTATTTTGTTTGTTTGTTTGTTTGTTTGTTTTTCCTCTATGAAATGGCAAACTTTTATGAAGTCTTCCAAGAAAGCAAAAGACCTTTTTAACGATTGGAAACCAAAAAGTCTGTTTATTTAAGCCAGTTGAAGGAAGCACTTGTATGTTGCACTCACTTGAAAAAAAATAATTTTTTTAAATCCTGATTTATCTGAATTGACAGGATCATTTTACAAACAAAGAAAAAAATTCTGTTTGGTTTTTCAGACATTTTAAAAAACAAAATAAATTCTGTTTTCTACTATGAGCAAGGACGACCACTGTGATGAGTAAGAGGATCTGCAGCGCTGACGCCGCAGCTTCAGGACCACAGAATCAGAACCTATTGTGTAGGTCTGAATTAGTAAGAATAAAAGCGATAAAGCGTGATAAGACAGAAGAAAACAAATATAAGTGAAGAAAATCTAAATGAAAAATGAAATTTTAATTTATTCATTCTTTTCTTCATTACCGTTTTAATTGAGTGTAGTGGTGGGGGTAAACTTTAATTTATAAAAACAGGAAAACAAATCTTGTAAATTAATAAAAATCTAACTGAAAATATATTGTAAAATTGCATGTTGTTCAGAAACTTTGTAAAATTATCGCATCAGTTAAGGACAACCAGAAGCATTTTTACATTTTTTGATTAATTTTTCTCTTTAATTGAGGGAGAAAAAAAAAATTAAGTATTTTTATCCCAGTGAATGCAATACATTTCTATACATATCAACAATTTGTAAAGAAAAATAAATAATGTAAATAACAAAAACTAAAACTTGAGTTGTAGTTCACTTTTAATTGATCGTTCTTTTTAAATTTTATACAAAACTAAACATATTTTCGGTCTGTTTTTGAATCCGTACAGAGTTAGATTTTTTTTCTCACATACGTTGAGGCATCCCAGGAAAAAGTTTCACCAGTTCAGCATCTGAGCAGAAATCTGTGACATAGCGGATATTTTTAGTTTTTTCCCTGAACATAAAAATGTACAAATTAAAGTAAAAATATTGATGTTGCTGATTTTCCAGGTTATCTTCCTTCATATAAGACTCGTCATTTCTTCTTTGTCTTAAAGCAAAGCAGATCATCATCAGTGTCGACACAAAACAATGAGTTTGTGATGTCTCATTTATCTTATCATGCTGGCTTTTGCAGGTCTAATCTGGAGCAGGAGCTGAGAAAAGAGCGCGAGCGAAAGAGCGAGCAGCATCTTTCTGCTGCATCCAGACAATCCAGCTCCACTCGGAGGGAAAAGAAGATCCCGGAGAGCCCGCCGAAGGTAAGTAAAAAGCAGTCAAAGGTCAAGGCAGAACCCTCTGCTTCATCTTTAGACATGATTTTGGTGTTTCTCTGAACAGCATCTCTCAGAATCCCTGTCAATCAAAAGGGAGAATGACCAGTTACTGAGTGGACAGGAGGACAAAACCAGTCTGAGCTCCAGTTTGTGAGTCCACAAATCACACTCTGATTTAACACTTGTGGATAGAAAACTGACTCTGTCTCGTCTCACTGTCATTAAGGTCTTTGTCACAAGCTGAAGATGAGCTGGTGAGACTTGAATTCTCTGGATATGATGCAGAAATACATCCAGAGATGTTTCAGAGAAGTTGGCTTGATTTTTTTTTTCTCTTTTCTTTAGGAAGAGTCCCATGTGGAGACCAGCCAGCCTTCCATGTGTACACTGTGCGAGCACGACAACTCTCTCCTGAAAACAAAGGTACAAACTGAGGTGGATCATCCTGGACCTGAATCACAGCTGGTTCCAAACTAGCCGGGAATTAGTGTATAAAGTAAAATCAGAATACAGTGATGGAACAGAGTTTACTGCATATTTTAAAGCAGTGGTTTTTCAAACCTTTTAAGCCACAACCTGCGAAATAACATCCTTTGGTGTTCGTAATAATATATCTAATGGGTCATCCTCTTAATGTGAAGCTTGGAAACTGTCCAAATCTTCATAATTAAGAAGGATAAATTGAATTTTGATAGATTATGTTAACAGCTGTGGAAAAAGCACCCAAATGCCAAAATTCATCTTTTCTCACCAAAATGGGACCAAATCGGGATTTTTAGAATAGCAGCTGTAAATAGTTTGTTTCTGGACACTCAATGATACAAAATTCTACATGAAAGGCTTGAAAACCATCAGAAACTTCATAAATAAGGAGGATGAATGTTTCTTGGTGGATTCGGTTCACTGCTGTGACATCTTCGTGGCCAAAATCAGCTTCTCTCTCTCAGATTCAGATTTAAACATGGTATAAGTTAGGGCTGGGTATTCTTTCAAATTTCAAGAATCGATTTGATTCCAGTTCTCATGGTTTAGAAAACATTTTTTCCGCCGTTAACCAGATTACATAACTCTGTAGTTATGCAGCATGTTGATAGTAGTATTATATTGACATTCAACATTTCTTAGAAAACTGCTGCTGCATTGCACTAGTCTCTCATCTTCAGTAAAGACATTGGGGGGGTACAGAGTTAACATGAACCACAGAGCTGAAAAACCTCCTGTAATGAAAGACTTGACCTGCTGGTTTGGGGAATGATTATTGATTTGTTTCCCTTCCAGAGACAGTGTAAAAACTGCAGCGGCATTTTCTGCGAGGGCTGCGTCTCCAACGAGCTGCCGCTGCCCTCCTCCATCCTCCCAGAGATGGTGTGCACCACCTGTTACTCGCAGCTGCTCCAGCAGTACGGCTCCACCCCCACATGAACCCACACGATGATGATGATGATGATGATGGACAACAAGGCATGGATCTGATCTACAAAAAGAAGCACTTTCTGACTTCATGGCTTGAAATGTGAAAGATCCTGAGTTTTCAGCTCAGTGGGATGCTTTCAGCACTTTCAGTGTCCAAATGGTGTTACTGGGAGGAGCTGAGCTGCAGCCAGTTATTCCTCTTCACTGGTTCAGTGTATTTATCAGTAAATTTGGCTGCCATGCGGCTCTCAATGTAGAAACCTGCTCTCATATAGCTGAAAAAGACAATTTGAATCATCTCAATTTTTGGCAAGTTTAGAAACTATTCTTTGAAGCTCATTTTTAAGAGATAAAACATGGAAAAACTGGATTATTGAGTCAGTATTTTGCAAATGTGGTTATAAGCTTTTTTTTTACGCTTTTGTACTCAAACTGGCATCATGTTCAGGGAAATTATCACAGAATCCATCACGACAAACTCTTTAGACCAAAAATATGTTAAAGTTTCAGTGTTTTGGTGAAGATTGTATGTAGAAAGGTTTTTAGTTAATAAAAATAAATGACTGTTTATTTCTCAGTCAGAAAATGAAGCTTGTTGAGCAGAATTAAAGGCAAATATTTTAAGTCATATCATATTGTTATGATCATTGAAATCCTAGTACTATTAGCTTTATATTTAGTGTCATATCACAGTATTAATATCAGTATTTAATGTACAAATCACCAGATATAGAACTGAGAGTTAGAGGGGAAAATTGATCCAATGTTCATGACTCAGACCATTAGCTTTGCAGAACAACTGGAAACAGGAGTGAGCTGCCAGCCAGACTTGTTTTCAGTGTGCAAAATGCAGCAACCGCACAAACAAACATGCAGGTTGAGACCTGTTTGAAGTCAAGAGCAAAGGAACCGCATGTTCTTGACATCACAAAAAAAAAAAAAAGTTTGAAGCTTACAACACATTTAAGCTGCACAGATAAAGGGAAATGCAGGATAAGGGTCACAGAGTCACTGATCAGATACAAAAAAAAAGTTCAGCACATTTACCATAATTTGTTGTTGCACTTCCTGCTGGTATGCTTTGAACAAATGCAGATTAAGATTGTTTTTCCTCAGTGTGCAGTTTTTATGCTCCGCTATCTAATCTGATGTAAATGTGTTTTACTAATTAATTACAAGGCTGGAAGTTTACAAAGCTCATTTTTTCCCCTTTTTGTTCTGTTATTAATCAGCTAGAAGTGGCATTAATAAAATTGTGTGAAAAAAAAACCTCCAACTTGCAGACATTTATAGATGTTTAATGGTTTTCTTTGGATGAACTCAACATCTGGTTGAGACGCTTTGCTGGCGGGTTTAATGCGGGTGCAGCTGCTATGTTCATGTGGAGTTGAGGAAAACTAGATAAAAACTTTTAGTTGAGTTTAATAACATGTGAGATGGAACTGCTTCTTAGATCCACAATAAACTTTTACCAGATTTTAAAAGCACATGACTGTTTATTTTGACCATTTGCAGGATTTCAGACCAGTCAGGAGCAGGAAGCACTCTGTTGATTTCACCTCATTTTCTGGTCCAAATGACCCCCAGAGCAGCTTTGAAAACTATCGACTAATTCACAAATTTTTTTTTGTTTCTTTTCTTTTAATTGGACTGAAATGTGGTTGTTTATTTTGTCTTTTAACATTTTTCAGAAAAGTATCGCTTTCTGACCAGCAGGTATAAAGTTTAACAATTTATAAACTCACGATGATCTGAAAGTCAATTCTTCTTTACTGAATAGCTTATCTGGTAAATTTAGCAAGTTAGGTACATTCACTGGCCATGATAGATAGATACAGTTGTGTGAAAAACTGTTTGCCCCCTTCATTTCTTATTTTTTTGCATGTTTGTCAAATCTAAATGTTTCAGATCATTACACAAATTTACATATTAGTCAAAGATAACACAAGTAAACACAAAATGCAGTCTTTAAATATAGATTTCTATTAGTAAGGGGGAAATCCTAACCATGGCCCTGTGTGAAAAAGTGATTCCCCCCATGTTAAAACAAATTAACTGTAGTTTATCACATCTTTGGAAAGCAGAGTTCAATTTCTTTAGCCACACCAAGGCTGGATTACTGCCACACCTGTTCTCAATCAAGAAAAAATACTTAAATAGGACCTGCTTGACAAAGTGAAGTAGACCAAAAGATCCTCAAAAGCTAGACATCATGCTGCGATCCAAAGAAATTCAGGAACAAATGAGAAACAAAGTCATTGAGATCTATCAGTCTGGAAAAGGTTCCAAAGCCATTTCTAAAGCTTTGGAACTCCAGCAAACCACAGTGAGAACCATTATCCACAAATGGTGAAAACATGGAACAGTGGTGAACCTTCCCAGGAGGGGCCAACCAACCAAAATTACCCCAAGAGCACAGCAACGACTCATCCAAGAGGTCACAAAAGACCCCAGAACAACATCCAAAGAACTGCAGGACTCACTTGCCTCAGTTAAGGTCAATGTTCATGACTCCCCCATCAGAAAGAGACTGGGGGGCAAAAATGGCTGCATGGCAGAGTTCCAAGACCAAAACCACTGCTGAGCAAAAAGAACACAAAGGCTCGTCTCAGTTTAGCCAGAAAGCATCTTGATGATCCCCAAGACTTTTGGGAAAATACTCTGTGGACTGACGAGACAAAAGTGGAACTTTTTGGAAGGTGTAGGTCCCATTACATCTGGCGTAAAAGTAACACGGCATTTCAGAAAAGGAACATCATACCAACAGTAAAATATGGTGGTGGTAGTGTGATGGTCTGGGGCTGTTTTGCTGCTTCAGGACCTGGAAGACTTGCTGTGGTAAATGGAACCATGAATTCTGCTGTCTACCAAAAAATCCTGAAGGAGAATGTCCGGCCATCTGTTGGTGACCTCAAGCTGAAGCGCACTTGGGTTCTGCAGCAGAACAATGATCCAGAACACACCAGCAAGTCCACCTCTGAATGGCTTAAGAAAAACAAAATGAAGACTTTGGAGTGGCCTAGTCAAAGTCCCCACCTGAATCCCATTGAGATGCTGTGGCATGAGCTTAAAAAGGCGGTTCATGCTGGAAAAGCCTCCAATGTGGCTGAATTACAACAATTCTGCAAAGATGAGTGGAACAAAATTCCTCCACAGCGCTGTAGAAGACTCACTGCCAGTTATCACAACCCCCCCCCCCCCCCCAAAAAGTAAATATCATTTAAAAATTGAATTGTGTGTTTACTTCTATCTTTGTCTAATATTTAAATTTGTTTGATCATCTGAAACATAAATGTGACAAACATGCAAAAAAAAATAAGAAATCAGGAAGAGGGCAAACACGTTTTCACGCAACTTTAGATATAGATTTGTGCTTGAAAGTTTACATACCCTCCCATAAAAGAAAAGGCTAAATTTCCAGCCCTGTTTGACACTTTTTGACAGCTCGTTGCTGACAGACACTTCCTCTAATGCCACGTTTCCCATTCTGTAAATTCCTCTTACACAGCAGAATTCTGCTGGAAACTTGAAGCACACCCAAATTTATAACCAGGACTATAAATGAGTTCATTTCTCCTCCGATTCTCCTTAAAACACTCTTTCAGGGATTTAAATCTTTTGCAGAAATCTGTCAACATGGTCACTAATTTGAACACTTTTAAGGAAATAGAAATATAAAAAATTAATTCTATATCTCACATATCTTTCCAGTTCCTCCCACTGTCCCAGGTTTATGCAGAAATGGGACATTTCTGGCTGATGTCAGATTTTGGTGGTTGTTTTCAGGAAAACATTTCAACAAGGGATGTAACAATATTAAAATTTAATATCACGGCTATCGAAAATCCCCCCAAGCTTCAAAGTATCCAAAATGGGTCAAGATGTCTAATTTGTCCTTTTTAAAGGGGGGGAAATCTCTAGAGAACTGTCCACATGGGAGCCTTTGTTGCCTTCCACCATATTTTCATAAGTTAAATGTTGCAAACTGGGACTGCTGCTTTTCCAGCCAATGAGCAGCATCACTGAGTTTTTCCAAAGTACAGTAATCAGTCACGGTTTTAACAGTAATTCAAATTTGAAACGGTATTGCTAATCGTTTGGGGATTTTATCACGGTTTATCATTTTATTGACAATCGTTAAACCCCTAAATTCAACTCAACTCATTAAACTAACAGTGCATAAAAACTAATACATCCTATAAAATTAAGACCAAAGAAGTTGTTTCTTTGACACCAGGAATGTTTATTGATTCATATTTGTTTTACTGTTAGAAGAATAAATAAGATAATCCTGCGTGCGTTTGGCATCTGTGGGTCGACATTCATCTGCAGAAGAGAATAAATATAGCATGACATGCGGTAAATTCCCACCTGCTGGACTTAGAACATGAATGAATAATAACATTTAAAAAGATCTAAAACTTAATTTAATGAAAGATTCTGTTTTTATGAGAAAAAAAGATTTAACAGATCTCAGAGAGCAGTTAAATCTTTTTTTCTGAAGAACTTGAGACCTTCTGGATGTGATTCGGTGTCTCTTACCTTTAATCAGAGTCTGGTAAAGAGTTCAGAAATAACTCGATGTATCTGTGTCCTATAAGTGAGAGAAGAGACAAATGTTAAGAGAAATCCTGGAGTTTCAGAGGGGAACTGGATTCAGACTTTCCTGTAAAAGTATCTAATGTACCCCCACCTGACTGTAGGTCTTAGTTTATGTTTATTATTTTAAAAAGTTTTTGGGCATTTTTTTTGGCTCATGTACCCATATTCATCCGGTCTTTGGACATGGCGTCCACGGCGTCTTTGTGGCAGCTGAAGTAAACGTCAGCCTCTCCACTCGGCTTCCCATCAGCCCCACATTCCAGCAGGATCTTGGACACCGCCAGAGGAAAGAAGAACTGCAAGAGAACAGACGTTTTGTAATAACATTACATGCAACATCTGACATGTTCATCCATTTTTAGTTTTGTTACCTTCACAATGTCTTCTCCAGAAAC
Source organism: Atherinomorus stipes (assembly GCA_023101725.1). Taxonomy (NCBI): domain Eukaryota; kingdom Metazoa; phylum Chordata; class Actinopteri; order Atheriniformes; family Atherinidae; genus Atherinomorus; species Atherinomorus stipes. Next base: position 221,225 of record JALJCO010003647.1, read on the forward strand.
CTGGAAAGGAAGCCCCCTCATGTGGATGTAGTGCATCGGCACAACTGAGCTTTCAGGGGACACTGATGAAGCAAAAAATCATTAACAGATTTTAGAGGCTGAAGCAACAAATGTTTTTCCCGTCCTATTTTAATATTTGAAGATGGACAGGTTTGTAAAACATCCTGAGATCCCCTCACCGGTTCTGTGGCTGCTCTGTGGGGCAGAGACTGCCCTCCTGTTCGCCGACAGAGAAGAATCTTGATTCGTCTTCTTCTTCCTCCAACTAGAACGGATCTCAGCACTTCTGCTGGGAAATACCTCGATATATCTGCAGGAGTCACAAGCAGCGCAAGAACAAACATAATGTTAACACCAAGAGTAAGAAAAGCTACAACTGCTTCTACATGGGTTGGTCTTTTTCATATTTTAATGTGATATACAGTGGGTACATAAAGTATTCAGACCCCTTTAAACTTTTTACTCTTCCTTTCACTGCAGCCATTTGCTAAAATCAAAAAAGTTAATTTTATTTCTCAATGTACACTCAGTGCTCCATCTTGACAGAAAAAAAAAGAAATGTAGAAATTTTTGCAAATTTATTAAAAAAGAAAAACTGAAATATTACATTGTCATAAGTATTCAGACCCTTTGCAGTGATTCATATTTAACTCATATGCTCTCCAGTCCTTCTTATCGTCCTTGAGATGGTTGTACTCCTTCATTGGAGTCCAGCTGTGTTTAATTAAACTGATTGGGCTTGATTAGGAAAGACACACACCTGTCTATATAAGAGCTTCCAGCTCACAGTGCATGTCAGAGCAAATGAGGATCATGAGGTGGAAGGAACTGTCCAAGGAGCTCAGAGACAGAATGGTGG
>JALJCO010003648.1:0-58055 GCA_023101725.1 Atherinomorus stipes
GGGATGTATAACGAGTACCGGTATCGTTTGGTACCGGTTCCTAATCTTAACGATACCAGGGTACCGTTAAGATTCTGGACAAACGATACTCTTATTGATACTTTTTTGAACATCTACCTAACCATCGAGCTTTCATTACACAGTCAAATAATCACAGTGATGGAATAAGACAGACACAATTCCCTTATTTTCCCAGCTGTCCTTCACCCACTTTTATGTCCAGGCTTCTTCATCATCATCTGAACAAATCTTCTCCACCACTGGATCTTGTAACATCTTGTAATGTCTTTATTATTTACTCTAAATTATGTTATAGTATCAATAAGAGAATCGATAAATACCGGTATCGATAAGGAGTATCGATATTGATATCGGTATCGATAAAATCCTAACGATATACATCCCTAAAGGTGATTGACTCAAGAGTTTTGTTTCAGCGCTCTTTCTGGTGACCGATGACTGAGTTTCCCTCATACCAGGGTTAACATACTCCGAGTTAACCACATAACCTGCTTTCTGGAACAGCCCTCTGGTCATGCTGCGGTCAGAGCACGTTTTGTTGCTGCTTGATGTAAAATAAGATGTGATGAGGCAAAATATCCTCATGTTTTCAGTGTCTATAAGCTAATTAAATTGTTTGACCATAATGAACTGTTGTAAATTCAAATTGAAAATGAATGCATTTGCATCAGTCAGAACAGACTGACTTACAGCTCAAGTGTCTGGCGTCTGCATCCTCCTCCCTTCAGCTCCATCCTTGCTCAGCTGGAGCCAGGTCTGATCGCTGTCTCCACTTCAGCCCGTGTGGTTCGTGTAAAAACCTCATTTCTAAGAACCGATGCTGCAAGAAAAAAAACAAGAGTAAGGCAAAGCTTAATCTGGAACATTTCTCTTCAAGATGTAGCCTTTACATTTGTGTGGTAAAAAGCAAGTTAATGACAAATGTTTAAACCCCTATGAAGAAATTGGAATGAAGACTTGAAGACTTTTAGAACATTTTATTTTTGTAAAGAGGTTTATCTGGCTCAGGGCTCCAGACTAACTTTTTTGTTAACAGTTATAGGCAAATTACTTTGGAAACTTATTTAAAATGCTGAAAAGCAAGAACTAAAATAAAATAAATACTTTTTTAAAATGCTGTGAAGCAGCCTTCAGCCGGAGCAGGCTGATTTTATAGTCCAGGATGGGTGTTCAGGTGGGGGTAAGAGGAGTGAGATGAGACTCGGCTGTTTGGAGCTGCAACCGCAGGTGGATGAGAGCCGAGCCTCCGTCAGAGGTGGAGCACCAGGACTGAGATGCTCCGTCTGTCTCCGGTGCGGTTTCTCACTGTCTTCGTTAGTTGTTGCCCGCCGTCGGTTTCAGTAAATCACTGTATAACCGAGCAAATGCTTTGCGAGTCAACCAAATAAGAACCAAATAAAACTATACATTTAATCTGAGCTGAGAATTGGGTTTTCATGTGGTTACAGCTCCTCAATATGTACGGAAGGTGAATGGAGCAACCTTGCCGTTCACCCTGTCTGCAAGAGTTTAACCTTTTACTGGTATCGGCTGTAGTAGTTAAGCTAACGTTAATGCTAACAACGGTTGTAAATTAGCGGCACCTGTATACAGGTAGCAGCACCGCCGACATTCACCCAGGTGGCCTCAGACAGCCAATAATTTGGACAGAGTCGTACTTCGCCACTCCCCGGAAACTTTAACTTCACATAATAAACGTAATAACTATTATTGAGGAGGCAAATTGTCCCAAGTAACTTACCTGAAACTCACTCCGGCCACGTCCCTGGACCGCAGACTGACAGAGGTCCCGCCTTCTGGCTCCTTCCGTATGTGGGCAGGTCTGGGGCCGACACGAAGCCGACGCTCCAGAGACGTTTGATGAGCTGGGACAAATGACTATTAAATCTGAAGATATTCACCCATGAGCCGATGTCTGACAGATGTTCTAAATTATAGAGCCGACGTCCAACCTTGGGCCGACGTCGGCAAGACGTACGTGTGCTATCTGGGTATATATATATATAAAGCATCTTTCCCCATTTTGAAATAACTGAAGAAAATCCGATGAATATCCAAATGACCCAGCTTTCCACTGTCACTTAAACGCACCATGTACGCACGAATCTGTCAGGCTCCGGGAAGCGTGAAGAAAGCCTCAAAACCCCTCGAGCGCGCGTAAACTGATTTGTGTGTAAAAGCAGTGTTGTGTGTGCATATCAGGGGATGCGTGCACACGTATTTCAGGATTTGTATGGACAGGAGCCTTTTTGAACACACAACTATTGAGTTTGAGAGGCTGAAGATAAAAAATTTGTGTGTAAAATATTAATATTTGTGTATTTTTGTAATTTGTGAATGTGTAGATTTATTTTGTGTGTACAACTTTTAAGTATTTGAGTGTGCATTAAAAACACATATTTGCAAGTACCCAAAGTTACACACAAAATGGTTTACTTGGTTTACAAATCATGAGTTACACATACAACTACTTAAAGTTACACACGACTACCCAAAGTTACACACAAATTATTTGACACAGTTTACAACTTCTGTAATACACACACACAATAATATTGAGACTATTTTCTCTCCATACAACTGCAGCTACTGTGGTGCTTCCGGCCGGCAGGCGTCGCTATGGAAACTGCGCGCGGCGGTTCTGGTCGGGTCACGTGACGCGGGCGTCCGGGTGGAAGGTGAGGCTCCCAGTTTGAATGTGCTGACACCAGCAGCAGATTTTTTCCCTTTCTCCCAGTTTAACGTTTAAAGGTCTCGCGGTGTTGGCTCCTGACATGAGCGCGCGCAGCAGCGTGGTTCCGATGTTAGCGTGCTGACTGGCTAACGTCACCCCGAAGTCTGGACCGACGGAACCGTTGATCCGGGTTCGGTCCCGGTTTGGAGTCCCGGTTCTTCAGCAGTTGGGGGTCTAAACGACAGCGCAGGACCAGGTTAGTTCCGGGGTTTGGACCTGTTTTGGTGCCGAACCGGACCGTTTTACCTCTTGCTGCGTCTGCTGTTTAACAGCCGGATTAACGGATTATCTGCGACACTTATCCGGAACACCTGAACGCTTCACGGTGACGGTTTCAGGTTCTCTAGAAGTTGTGACGCGGGTCTGGGTCAAGGGTTCCAGGTTAAGGGTAAAGGGTTCGGCCCCACTTTAGACGTAGCTGCGTGTCATATTGTTTGTCTTTGAGATGTTGGTAGATGATTGGTTCTGGACGGACTACAGGTTCGGTTCAGTTCAGTTTAGTCACATGTTTGTGGTCCTCCGACCCGGACTTGACTTTACAGTACTGATCCTTTTTCACAACGTCATGTTTCCAGGTACACAGATACACGTTTTCATGTAAACAAATCCTGAATCTGTGTCAGAACCAACCATCCATCCATCTTTCCGTCTGTCTGTCCGTCCATCCATCTATCCACCCAATCATCCGTCTGTCCGTCCATCCATCCACCCACTCACCCACCCATCCGTCTATCCATCCATCTATCCACCCAATCATCCGTCTGTCTGTCCGTCCGTCCGTCCGTCCATCCATCCATCCACCCATCCATCCGTCTGTCCATCCATCCATACAACCATCCGTCTGTCCATCCATCCATCCATCCATCCATTCATCCATTCGTCTGTCCATCCATCCATTCATCCATCTATCCACCCATCCGTTTGTCATCCATCCGTCCGTCCGTCCATCTATCCATCCGTCCATCCATCCATCCATCCGTCCGTCCATCAATCCATCCATCCATCCATCCATCCATCCATCCATCCGTCTGTTTGTCCATCCATACATATGTCCATCCATCCATTCGTCTGTCCATCCATCCATCCATCCATCTATCCACCCATCCGTTTGTCATCCATCCATCCGTCTGTCCGTCCATCCATCCATCCATCCATCCATCCATCCATCCATCCATCCGTCTGTTTGTCCATCCATACATATGTCCATCCATCCATCCGTCCGTCCGTCCGTCCATCCATTCATCCATCCGTCCGTCCATCTGTACATCCGTCCATCATTGATAAAGTTGTTTTTGTCTCTGTCAGCATGGAACTTAATCTGATTGGCTGGCAGCAGCAGAAGGCGGAGCTTGAGCAGGAGGTGTGCCGTCTGCAGGAGGAGCTGGCGGAGAGCCGGGCGGAGAGAGAGGAGCTGGAGTCCAGGAGTCGAGCTCTGAATGACCGGGTGAGGAAGAGGTGTGATCACATCATGTGATCACCGGTAGGAACCACACCTAACCATTTCTCTCTCTCTCTCTCTCCCTCTCTTTCTCTCTCTTCAGCTGTGCCAGACGGTGTCTCCCTCGCTAGGCCTGTCTCTGCGTGAGGAGGAGGAGCAGAGGAGATGGAAAAGGAGACTAAGAGAGGGCAGGGAGAGAGAGGCCCGGCAGGCGCTCCTGATCCACCGGCTGCAGAACAAGGTGAGGCCACAAGGAGAAGGAGCATAACCTCTGCTCCCGTAATTGCAGGCGGGGGACGGAGCCTCTGCTACCGTAACTGCAGGCGGGGGACGGAGCCTCTGCTACCGTGACTGCAGGCGGGGGGCGGAGCCTCTACTACCGTCACTGCAGGCAGGGGACAGAGCCTCTACTACCGTCACTGCAGGCAGGGGACAGAGCCTCTGCTACCGTCACTGCAGGCGGGGGACAGAGCCTCTGCTACCGTAACGCCGGGTGAGGGGCGGAGCCTCTGCTACCGTCACTGCAGGCAGGGGACAGAGCCTCTACTACCGTCACTGCAGGCAGGGGACAGAGCCTCTGCTACCGTAACGCCGGGTAGGGGACGGAGCCTCTGCTAGCGTCACTGCAGGCGGGGGACGGAGCCTCTGCTACCGTAACTGCAGGCAGGGGACAGAGCCTCTGCTACCGTAACGCCGGGTAGGGGGCGGAGCCCTGCTACCGTAACTGCAGGCAGGGGACAGCGCCTCTGCTACCGTAACTGCAGGCGGGGGACGGAGCCTCTGCTACCGTAACGCCGGGTATGGGGGCGGAGCATCTGCTACCGTAACGCCGGGTAGGGGACGGAGCCTCTGCTCCTGTAACTGCAAGCGGGGGACGGAGCCTCTGCTAGCGTCACTGCAGGCAGGGGACGGAGCCTCTGCTACTATTATGCCGGGTAGGGGGCAGAGCCTCTGCTACAGTAACTGCAGGCGGGGGACGGAGCCTCTGCTACCTTCACTGCAGGCGGGGGACAGAGCCTCTGCTACAGTAACTGCAGGCGGGGGACGGAGCCTCTGCTACAGTAACTGCAGGCGGGGGACGGAGCCTCTGCTACAGTAACTGCAGGCGGGGGACGGAGCCTCTGCTACCGTCACTGCAGGCGGGGGACAGAGCCTCTGCTACCGTAGCGCCGGGTAGGGGGGCAGAGCCTATGCTACCGTAACTGCAGGCGGGGGAGAGAGCCTCTGCTAGCGTCACTGCAGGCGGGGGACGGAGCCTCTACTACCGTAACTGCAGGCGGGGGATGGAGCGTCTGCTACCGTCACTGCAGGCGGGGGACGGAGCCTCTACTACCGTAACTGCAGGCGGGGGATGGAGCGTCTGCTACCGTCACTGCAGGCGGGGGACGGAGCCTCTGCTACCGTAACTGCAGGCGGGGGACGGAGCCTCTGCTACCGTAACTGCAGGCGGGGGATGGAGCGTCTGCTACCGTCACTGCAGGCGGGGGACGGAGCCTCTGCTACCGTCACTGCAGGCGGGGGACGGAGCCTCTGCTACCGTAACTGCAGGCAGGGGACGGAGCCTCTGCTACCGTCACTGCAGGCAGGGGACGGAGCCTCTGCTACCATAACTGCAGGCGGGGGATGGAGCGTATGCTACCGTCACTGCAGGCGGGGGACGGAGCCTCTGCTACCTTAACTGCAAGCGAGGGACGGAGCCTCTGCTACCGTAACGCCGGGTGTGGGGACGGAGCCTCTGCTCCTGTAACTGCAGGCGGGGTATGGAGCCTCTGCTAGCGTCACTGCAGGCAGGGGACGGAGCCTCTGCTACTATTATGCCAGGTAGGGGGGCGGAGCCTCTGCTACAGTAACTGCAGGCGGGGGGTGGAGCATCTGCTACCGTAATGCCAGGTAGGGGACGGAGCCTCTGCTCCTGTAACTGCAGGCGGGGAACTAGTCTTTGCTACCGTAACTGCAGGGGGGGGGGGGGAGGTAGCCTCTGCTAGCGTCACTGCAGGCGGGGGACGGAGCCCCTGCTACCATAACTGCAGGCGGGGGACGGAGCCTCTGCTACCGTGACTGCAGACGGGGGACGGAGCCTCTGCTACCGTGACTGCAGGCGGGGGACGGAGCCTCTGCTACCGTGACTGCAGGCGGGGGGCGGAGCCTCTGCTACCGTCACTGCAGGCGGGGGGCGGAGCCTCTGCTACCGTCACTGCAGGCAGGGGACAGAGCCTCTACTACCGTCACTGCAGGCAGGGGACAGAGCCTCTGCTACCGTAACGCCGGGTAGGGGACGGAGCCTCTGCTAGCGTCACTGCAGGCGGGGGACGGAGCCTCTGCTACCGTAACTGCAGGCAGGGGACAGAGCCTCTGCTACCGTAACGCCGGGTAGGGGGGCGGAGCCCTGCTACCGTAACTGCAGGCAGGGGACAGCGCCTCTGCTACCGTAACTGCAGGCGGGGGACGGAGCCTCTGCTACCGTAACGCCGGGTATGGGGGCGGAGCATCTGCTACCGTAACGCCAGGTAGGGGACGGAGCCTCTGCTCCTGTAACTGCAAGCGGGGGACGGAGCCTCTGCTAGCGTCACTGCAGGCAGGGGACGGAGCCTCTGCTACTATTATGCCGGGTAGGGGGCAGAGCCTCTGCTACCTTCACTGCAGGCGGGGGACGGAGCCTCTGCTACCTTCACTGCAGGCGGGGGACAGAGCCTCTGCTACAGTAACTGCAGGCGGGGGACGGAGCCTCTGCTACAGTAACTGCAGGCGGGGGACGGAGCCTCTGCTACCGTCACTGCAGGCGGGGGACAGAGCCTCTGCTACCGTAGCGCCGGGTAGGGGGGCAGAGCCTATGCTACCGTAACTGCAGGCGGGGGACGGAGCCTCTGCTACCGTCACTGCAGGCAGGGGACGGAGCCTCTGCTACCGTCACTGCAGGCGGGGGACGGAGCCTCTGCTACCGTCACTGCAGGCAGGGGACGGAGCCTCTGCTACCATAACTGCAGGCGGGGGATGGAGCGTCTGCTACCGTCACTGCAGGCGGGGGACGGAGCCTCTGCTACCTTAACTGCAAGCGAGGGACGGAGCCTCTGCTACCGTAACGCCGGGTAGGGGACGGAGCCTCTGCTAGCGTCACTGCAGGCGGGGGACGGAGCCTCTGCTACCGTAACGCCGGGTAGGGGGGCAGAGCCCTGCTACCGTAACTGCAGGCAGGGGACAGCGCCTCTGCTACCGTAACTGCAGGCGGGGGACGGAGCCTCTGCTACCGTAACGCCGGGTATGGGGGCGGAGCATCTGCTACCGTAACGCCGGGTAGGGGACGGAGCCTCTGCTCCTGTAACTGCAAGCGGGGGACGGAGCCTCTGCTAGCGTCACTGCAGGCAGGGGACGGAGCCTCTGCTACTATTATGCCGGGTAGGGGGGCAGAGCCTCTGCTACAGTAACTGCAGACGGGGGACGGAGCCTCTGCTACCTTCACTGCAGGCGGGGGACAGAGCCTCTGCTACAGTAACTGCAGGCGGGGGACGGAGCCTCTGCTACAGTAACTGCAGGCGGGGGACGGAGCCTCTGCTACAGTAACTGCAGGCGGGGGAACGGAGCCTCTGCTACCGTCACTGCAGGCGGGGGACAGAGCCTCTGCTACCGTAGCGCCGGGTAGGGGGGCAGAGCCTATGCTACCGTAACTGCAGGCGGGGGAGGGAGCCTCTGCTAGCGTCACTGCAGGCGGGGGACGGAGCCTCTACTACCGTAACTGCAGGCGGGGGATGGAGCGTCTGCTACCGTCACTGCAGGCGGGGGACGGAGCCTCTGCTACCGTGACTGCAGGCGGGGGACGGAGCCTCTGCTACCGTGACTGCAGACGGGGGACGGAGCCTCTGCTACTGTGACTGCAGGCGGGGGACGGAGCCTCTGCTACCGTGACTGCAGGCGGGGGGCGGAGCCTCTGCTACCGTCACTGCAGGCAGGGGACAGAGCCTCTGCTACCGTAACTGCAGGCAGGGGACGGAGCCTCTGCTACCATAACTGCAGGCGGGGGATGGAGCGTCTGCTACCGTCACTGCATGCGGGGGACGGAGCCTCTGCTACCTTAACTGCAAGCGAGGGACGGAGCCTCTGCTACCGTAACGCCGGGTGTGGGGACGGAGCCTCTGCTCCTGTAACTGCAGGTGGGGTATGGAGCCTCTGCTAGCGTCACTGCAGGCAGGGGACGGAGCCTCTGCTACTATTATGCCGGGTAGGGGGGCGGAGCCTCTGCTACAGTAACTGCAGGCGGGGGGTGGAGCATCTGCTACCGTAATGCCAGGTAGGGGACGGAGCCTCTGCTCCTGTAACTGCAGGCGGGGAACTAGTCTTTGCTACCGTAACTGCAGGGGGGGGGGGTAGCCTCTGCTAGCGTCACTGCGGGCGGGGGACGGAGCCCCTGCTACCATAACTGCAGGCGGGGGACGAAGCCTCTGCTACCGTGACTGCAGACGGGGGACGGAGCCTCTGCTACCGTGACTGCAGGCGGGGACGGAGCCTCTGCTACCGTGACTGCAGGCGGGGGGCGGAGCCTCTGCTACCGTCACTGCAGGCAGGGGACAGAGCCTCTACTACCGTCACTGCAGGCAGGGGACAGAGCCTCTGCTACCGTAACGCCGGGTAGGGGACGGAGCCTCTGCTAGCGTCACTGCAGGCGGGGGACGGAGCCTCTGCTACCGTAACTGCAGGCAGGGGACAGAGCCTCTGCTACCGTAACGCCGGGTAGGGGGGCGGAGCCCTGCTACCGTAACTGCAGGCAGGGGACAGCGCCTCTGCTACCGTAACTGCAGGCGGGGGACGGAGCCTCTGCTACCGTAACGCCGGGTATGGGGGCGGAGCATCTGCTACCGTAACGCCGGGTAGGGGACGGAGCCTCTGCTCCTGTAACTGCAAGCGGGGGACGGAGCCTCTGCTAGCGTCACTGCAGGCAGGGGACGGAGCCTCTGCTACTATTATGCCGGGTAGGGGGGCAGAGCCTCTGCTACAGTAACTGCAGGCGGGGGATGGAGCCTCTGCTACCTTCACTGCAGGCGGGGGACAGAGCCTCTGCTACAGTTACTGCAGGCGGGGGACGGAGCCTCTGCTACAGTAACTGCAGGCGGGGGATGGAGCCTCTGCTACAGTAACTGCAGGCGGGGGACGGAGCCTCTGCTACCGTCACTGCAGGCGGGGGACAGAGCCTCTGCTACCGTAGCGCCGGGTAGGGGGGCAGAGCCTATGCTACCGTAACTGCAGGCGGGGGAGGGAGCCTCTGCTAGCGTCACTGCAGGCGGGGGACGGAGCCTCTACTACCGTAACTGCAGGCGGGGGATGGAGCGTCTGCTACCGTCACTGCAGGCGGGGGACGGAGCCTCTGCTACCGTAACTGCAGGCGGGGGACGGAGCCTCTGCTACCGTAACTGCAGGCGGGGGACGGAGCCTCTGCTACCGTCACTGCAGGCGGGGGACGGAGCGTCTGCTACCGTCACTGCAGGCGGGGGACGGAGCCTCTGCTACCGTCACTGCAGGCGGGGGACGGAGCCTCTGCTACCGTAACTGCAGGCAGGGGACGGAGCCTCTGCTACCATAACTGCAGGCGGGGCATGGAGCGTCTGCTTCCGTCACTGCAGGCGGGGGACGGAGCCTCTGCTACCTTAACTGCAAGCGAGGGACAGAGCCTCTGCTACCGTAACGCCGGGTGTGGGGACGGAGCCTCTGCTCCTGTAACTGCAGGCGGAGTATGGAGCCTCTGCTAGCGTCACTGCAGGCAGGGGACGGAGCCTCTGCTACTATTATGCCGGGTAGGGGGGCGGAGCCTCTGCTACAGTAACTGCAGGCGGGGGGTGGAGCATCTGCTACCGTAATGCCAGGTAGGGGACGGAGCCTCTGCTCCTGTAACTGCAGGCGGGGAACTAGTCTTTGCTACCGTAACTGCAGGGGGGGGGAGGTAGCCTCTGCTAGCGTCACTGCAGGCGGGGGACGGAGCCCCTGCTACCATAACTGCAGGCAGGGGACGGAGCCTCTGCTACCGTGACTGCAGACGGGGGACGGAGCCTCTGCTACCGTGACTGCAGGCGGGGGACGGAGCCTCTGCTACCGTGACTGCAGGCGGGGGACAGAGCCTCTGCTACCGTAACTGCAGGCGGGGGACGGAGCCTCTGCTACGTAAGCCGGGTAGGGGGGTGGAGCATCTGCTACCGTAATGCCGGGTAGGGGACGGAGCCTCTGCTCCTGTAACTGCAGGTGGGGGACGGAGCCTCTGCTACGTAATGCCGGGTAGGGGGGTGGAGCATCTGCTACCGTAATGCCGGGTAGGGGACGGAGCCTCTGCTCCTGTAACTGCAGGTAGGGGACGGAGCCTCTGCTAGCGTCACTGCAGGCAGGGGACGGAGCCTCTGATACTATTACGCCGGGTAGGGGGGCAGAGCCTCTGCTACAGTAACTGCAGGCGGAGAACGAGTCTCTGCTACTGTAACTGCAGGCGGGGGACGGAGCCTATGCTACCGTTACGCCGGGTAGGGGGCGGAGCTAATACCGATACCCGGGCCGAGCGCATCTGCTGATACCGATACCCGGGCCGAGCGCATCTGCTAATACCGATACCCGGGCAGAGCGTATCTGCTAATACGATACCCGGGCCGAACACGCTCGGCCCGGGTATCGGTATCAGCTTTGGTACTGTATCAGCTGATACTGCTGAGTGAATGGTCGTCCACTTTGTTTATCCTGGTTACAGCAACATCGGTCTTCCTGCAGGTTCTGGAGTACCGGGACAGGTGCCAGCGTCTGGACCTGCAGTTGCTGGACCAGCACACCACGCTGCAGTTCACTGAGGTCAGTGCTGATTCTACACAGGTTTTGTCTGGTTCCAGAGGTTCTGTCCAGTACTGGGGCTTCTATCTCGTTCCAGAGGTTCTGTCTGGTTCCAGAGTGTCTGTCTGGTTCCTGAGGTTCCGTCTGGTTCCTGAGGTTCTGTCTGATTCTGTTTGGTTCTGGAAGGTCTGTCTGGTTCTGGAGGTTCCGTCTGGTTCCTGATGGTCCGTCTGGTTCCAGAAGTACCGTCTGGTTCCTGATGGTCCGTCTGGTTCCGGAAGTTCCGTCTGGTTCCTGATGGTCCGTCTGGTTCCAGAAGTACCGTCTGGTTCCTCATGGTCCGTCTGGTTCCGGAAGTTTTGTCTGGTTCCGGAAGTTCCGTCTGGTTCCTGATGGTCCGTCTGGTTCCAGAAGTTCCATCTGTTTCCTGATGGTCCGTCTGGTTCCGGAAGTTCCGTCTGGTTTCTGAAGGTCAGTCTGGTTCTCGATGGTCTGTCTGGTTCCGGAGGTTCCGTCTGGTTCCTGATGGTCCATCTGGTTCCAGAAGTTCCGTCTGGTTCCTGATGGTCCGTCTGGTTCCGGAAGTTCCATCTGGTTTTTTGAAGGTCCGTCTGGTTCCGGAGGTCCTGTCTGGTTCCGGAAGTTCCGTCTGGTTCCTGATGGTCTGTCTGGTTTCAGAGGTTCTGTTTGGTTCTGGAGGTTCTGTCCAGTTCCGTGGTTCTGACATGTGGTCTGTCCTCCAGCAGAGGATCAGGGATGAGCACAGCGGCTCCCTGGAGAGCGCCCTCATCAGTCTGGAGGAGGAGCAGCAGAGGTGAGTTTTACCGAGTCAGTGAACGCACCACAGAGACGACTTCCAGCTGTCGGTGAACACCTGTCTGTTCCCCCGTCGCCGTTGTTGGTTCTGGTCCGACTTGCAGGACTAGTGTCCCGCCTGTTGATGCGAGCGCTCTTAATTGGTTAACAGTGTAGCCAATGAGTGAGGGGGAGGAGGCAGCTTTATCACCGCTTCCATTCCAAGTCGTCTTTGTGGTCTGTTGATGTAGAAGAACCAGCAGGAACCTCGACCCGGTTCTGGTTCTGGTTCGGTAGAACCCGGTTTCTCATGTGTGAGTGTCCGTAGGTCCATTGGTCTGGCTGATACCAACACGCTCCTCCGCCAGCAGCTCAGCCAATCAGAGCAAGCCAACCAGGCCCTGAGAGGAGACCTCCAGAAGCTGACAGCTGATTGGACGAGAGCCGTGGAGGAGGCGGAGCAGAGAGAGGCTGATTGGCAGAAAGAGGAGGAGGTGTGTGTTTGATTAAACCTGGGCGTGACACCGGAGAGCATCAATCTAAGCGTTTGTGTGTGTGTGTGGGCGTGTAGTGCCGGTCGGGTCACGTGGGCCAGCACCAGGACCGGTTGCTGTCGGTCTGGAGGTCCGTGGTCGCCCTGAGACGCCACTGTCACCTGGTGAAAACTGCCGCTGACAGGTCAGTCACCTCCATTCGGCCCGTTCAATCAGATCGCTGCTTTTATTTCTCCAGGATCGCTGAGCCAATCAGAGTGCAGGACAGTGACCCAGTGAAATATTTGAGCAGGTGTTGCCATGGAGACGCTGTCAGTCATCATCCTGTTGTCCAGTGATCATTTGAAGTTCAGATTAACTTTATTTGCCTGTCTCTGATTAACGTCCCGGTTCTGATGACTGGGTCTGACAACCCAGTGACCCGGTTCTGACGATCCTGTTCAGACGACCTGGTATTGATGATTCTGTTCTGACGACCCGGTTTTGATGACCCGGATCTGATGATCCTGTTCTGACGACCTGGTTCTGATGATTCTGTTCTGACGACCTGGTTCTGACAACCAGGATCTGATGACCCTGTTCTAATGACTTGGTTCTGGTGATCCTGTTCTGACGACCCGGGTCTGATGATCCTGTTCTGATGACTTGTTTCTGACGACCCGGATCTGATAATCCTGTTTTGATGAACCGGGTCTGATGATCCTGTTCTGATGACCTGGTTCTGACGACCTGGATCTGATGATCCTGTTCTGACGACCCAGATCTGATGATCCTGTTTTGATGACCCGGGTCTGATGACCCTGTTGTGATGACCTGGTTCTGACGACCCGGATCTGATGATCCTGTTCTGACGACCGGGATCTGATGACCCTGTTCCGATGACCTGGTTCTGATGACCCGGATCTGATGATCCTGTTCTGACGACCGGGATCTGATGACCCTGTTCCGATGACCTGGTTCTGATGACCCGTCTCTGCAGGGACCTGTGGCAGCTGAGGGCGGAGTTTGCTCGTCTCTCCTCGTCGCTCCTCTCCAGCTGTGACTCCATCTCCTCCTCCCTGAGGCTTGGCGCTCCTCACACCTCCTCCGTTCCTCCTCTCCTCACTGACGCCCCTTATCACTCCTCCTCTCCTCCTCTGTCCTCCACACTGGTCCTCCTCCCTCCAGAATCCTCTCTCCCTCCTCTCATTGCTCCCTCCACCATGGGAACCTTCTCCATAGGAGAGCTGGAGCTCAGAGAGGAGGAGGTGGAGGAGGTGAAGGAGGTAAAGGAGCAAGAGTTGAGGCTCCTCCATGAGTCTGAGGTGTTGGAGCTCCAGGAGAGGTAAACCGATGCTGTGGTTCATGTAATTTCAGGTCTGCGCCTCCTTCACCACCACACCAACCCCCCCCCCTCTCTCTCTCTCTCTGTTAGGATTGCGGAGCTCGCTCGCTCACTGCAGGCAGTGGAAAGTCAGAGTGAGGAGAGAGAGAGGGCGGTAGAGAGACATGGAGAAACAGAGAGAAGTCTTCAGTCCATCAGTCGTGCTGTGATCAGGCTGGTGAGTCCGTCAGAACCTCCACCAGAACCTCCATCCTGCAGGTGGAGCTAAGTGTCCTCTGTCCTCAGTCCAGGGTCCTCGGGTCCAGTGCTGGGTCTCCTCCCGTCTCTTCAGACGGCGTCCTTGGTCTGGACCTGTCCTCCCTGCTGTCCGTCCTGTCTCAGGCTGAGACTGTCCTGCAGAGGAGACACGAGGAGCTGCAGGTCAGAGTCACCAAGACCTGATCCAGGGTCCGAGTCCACATCCAAGTCCTGATCTGAGTCCAGGTCTAAGTCCAGGTGTGTGTGTGTGTCAGGGGGCGGAGCTTAACCTGCGGCAGCTGGGTGAGGAGAAAATGTCTCTGCAGCAGAGACTGAAACATCTGGAGGAGGACAACCAGCAGCAGCTGGAACACACACAGCAGGAGCTGATACACACCCAGGACACGCTGAGCAGGTACACACACCTACACAGGTACACACACCTGGACATGCTGAGCAGGTACACACACCTACACAGGTACACACACCTGGACACGCTGAGCAGGTACACACACCGAAACAGGTACACACACCTGGACATGCTGAACAAGTACACACACCTGCACAGGTACACACACCTGGACATGCTGAGCAGGTACACACACCTGGACATGCTGAACAAGTACACACACCTGCACAGGTACACACACCTGGACACGCTGAGCAGGTACACACACCTGGACACGCTGAGCAGGTACACACACCTGGACACGCTGAGAAGGTACACACACCTGGACATGCTGAGAAGGTACACACACCTGGACACGCTGAACAAGTACACACACCTGCACAGGTACACACACCTGGACATGCTGAGCAGGTACACACACCCACACAGATACACACACACACACACAGGACACGCTGAGCAGGTACACACACCTACACAAATACACACACCTGGACATGCTGAACAAGTACACACACACCTGCGCAGGTACACACACCTGGACATGTACGCACGCCTGGACACGCTGAGCAGATACACACACCTGGACATGCTGAGCAGGTACACACACCTACACAGGTACACACACCTGGACACGCTGAGCAGGTACACACACCGAAACAGGTACACACACCTGGACATGCTGAACAAGTACACACACCTGCACAGGTACACACACCTGGACATGTACGCACGCCTGGACACGCTGAGCAGGTACACACACCTGGACACGCTGAGAAGGTACACACACCTGGACACGCTGAGAAGGTACACACACCTGGACATTTACGCACGCCTGGACACGCTGAGCAGGTACACACACCTGGACACGCTGAGAAGGTACACACACCTGGACATTTACGCACACCTGGACACGCTGAGAAGGTACACACACCTGGACATTTACGCACGCCTGGACACGCTGAGCAGATAGACACACCTGGACATGCTGAACAAGTACACACACCTACACAGGTACACACACCTGGACATTTACGCACGTACACACACCTGGACATTTACGCACGCCTGGACACGCTGAGCAGATAGACACACCTGGACATGCTGAACAAGTACACACACCTGCACAGGTACACACACCTGGACATTTACGCACGCCTGGACACGCTGAGCAGATAGACACACCTGGACATGCTGAACAAGTACACACACCTACACAGGTACACACACCTGGACACGCTGAGCAGATAGACACACCTGGACATGCTGAACAAGTACACACACCTACACAGGTACGCACACCTGGACATGTACGCACACCTGAACACACTGAGCAAGTACACACACCTGCGCACACATCTGAGCAGGGACACACAGCCTTACTTGTCTTCAGGAGTTCTCAGGTTGGAGTATTTTGTGTTTGGGATGAAGACGAAGCAGAGATGAGGAAGGCGCTGGAGTAATCTCGTACCTGGTGTTTCTGTGGCAGAGAGAAGGAGGTGTCGTCCTCCCTCCGTCTGCAGCTGGAGGAGGTGCAGGGGAGAGAGGAGGAGGTAAAGAGAGAGAACGACAGACTGAGGAGGGAGAGAGACCGGCAGGAGGAGAGGAACCGACAGCTGGAGGCTGAAACACACAGACGGTACGTCCTCCTGCGGTGATGTCATCGGTCATATCATCTCTGATGTCATTTTCATCTGGGATCTTTTTCAGAGTGGAGATGGAGCTGCTGGAGAATGTCCAGCTGACGGAGAGAGAGTCCACGCTCCGAGTCCAGATCCAGGGTCTGAAGGTAAAAACTCAATCAACACAAAGAACAAAACGCTCTTCCCCATTTATCATTATCATTCTTATTATTCTTATTCTTATTATTAATGATAATAATGATATTAATCTAAAAATACACACACACACACACATATACATATACAGTGGCTTGCAAAAGTATTCATACCCATGACCAAAACTAAATTGCTCAGAACAGAACAAAGCAAAAGTGAGTTTCACCTTTTTATATGAAAGGAAATGGCACAAACTCAACAATCCATCACTGTTCTTGTTCGTAAGCGCTCTTTACTATGAATAAGTTGCATAAGTTTGTATGTCATTGTTGCAAAAGTATTCACACTAAGTCATTAAGTCACAATCAGTACTTGGTTGCAGCTCCTTTGGCAGCAATAACAGCTACCAATCGCTTTGGATAGCCAGCAATGAGTTTTGTGCAGTGGTCCTTGGACAGTTTCGCCCACTCCTCTTTGCAATACTGCTCCAGCTGAGTCAGGTTACTTGGTGACCTTCGGTGGACAGCAATCTTCAGATCCCTCCACAGGTTTTCTATTGGGTTGAGATCTGGGCTTTGACTGGGCCAGTCTAGAACCTTCACTTTCTTCTTCCTGAACCATTCTTGTGTCACTCGAGCCGTATGTTTTGGATCATTATCCTGTTGAAAGGTGAACTTCCTCCCAAGCTTCAGGCTTTTTGCAGATTTGAAGACGTTTTCCTCCAGGATGTTGATGTATTTTGCACTATTCATAATCCCTTGCACACGGACAAGCTCACCAGGACCGGAGGAAGAGAAACAGCCCCATAGCATTATATTCCCACCTCCATGTTTCACGGTAGGGATGGTATGAGCTGGATCATCGGCTGTGTTAGCTTTGCGCCAAACATACTTCTTGGCGTTCAGGCCAAAAAGTTCTATTTTCGTTTCATCTGACCAGATCACACGTTCCTACGTGTGTGGTGGCATACTGCAAACGAGCCTTGAGATGTTGTTTCTTCAGATATGGCTTCTTCTTTGCAACACGCCCATAGAGACCTTCCTTGTGTAAAGTGCGGGATATTGTGGACTTGTGTACGTTAGTCCCAGCACCCTGGAGAGACTTCTTCATGTCTTCAAGAGTGGCGGAGGGGTTTGCTCTGGCTTCCCTGAGTAATTTCCTTTTGCCTTTTGCCGTGATCTTGGAGGGGCGCCCTGTTCTTTGGAGGTTCACAGTGGTACTGTGGGGCTTCCACTTCTGGACCAGTGATGCAACAGTACTTTTTGGCACATTGAGTGAACTTGCGATGGCTACATAGCTTTGCCCATCTCTATGCTTCTCTACAACTTTCTTTCTGAGGTCTTCTGAGGCTCCTTGGACTTCATGACTGTTGTCTGCTGACAAGCATGGGATGACTGTGGACAGGTGACTATTGGGCACTAATTATGGGGAGCAATCAAGGATATACAAATCACCTGGGACTGAATACCGCCCTGTGACACTGTGAGGCAATAGTTTATAGTGTGCAATCATTTTCGACTCAAAATAACATCTTTGGTGCAAGCGTGTGAATACTTTTGCAACAATGAAATACAGACTTATGCAACCTATTCATAGTAAAGAGCGCTTACGAACAAAAACAGTGATGGATTGTTGTGTTTGTGCCATTTCCTTTCATATAAAAAGGTGAAACCCACTTTTGCTTTGTTCTTTTCTGAGCAATTTAGTTTTGGTCATGGGTATGAATACTTTTGCAACCACTGTATATATATATATATATATATATATATATATATATATATATATATATATATATATATATATATGTCTTGACTGTCCTCCTGCAGGGGGCGCTGGAGCGAGAGCAGCTGGACAGACGGAGGGCAGAAGAAGAAGCAGCTGATTTTAAAGATGCTCTTCAGAAGGTTCTGGACAAATGAGAACTCTAAACCTGAATCGGATAAAGGAACTGATCCGCTTAGATTCGTCCTTCTCATTCTGTCCTTCTCTGTGTGTCCTCCTCAGTCTAGGGACAGTGTGCTGCGTCTGTCCACCTCTGACAGTGTATTAAGAAGGGAGGTGGAGGAGACGCGGGACGCTCTGGAGAAGATGTCTTCCCTGAACTCGGCTCTTGTCTCAGATAAGAGAGACCTGAACCAGCACCTGTTGCAGGTGAAGTGCTGGAATCTGTCGAGACTGCCTGGCTCAGAGGCTCCTCGGCAACTGACTTATCACATGGTGTTTCTGCAGGTGGAGTCTGAGCTGTCAGACAGCCAATCACAGCTGCAGGCTGTGAGGTCAGAGGTCAGCTGTCTGCAGAGAGACATCAAAACTCTGAAGACCGACTGCAGTCTGCTCAGGTGAGTTCAGCCCCCCCGCTTCACACCTGAAACCTGGACCCAGAATGTTCCTCATAAAACACCTAAATACATAGTGGAACGGGAGTACATACCAGTTAAACAGAAATAAAAAACAGGTAAACTAGAATATATGCCAGTTTAAACCATTTAAAAAAAAAGAAAAGTTTAAAACAAGAATGAAAACCAGAGAGACCGGATTATAAAACAAATCAGATTACAATCAGTTGATCCAAAATAAAAACTTCTTAAACCAGAATAAAAACCATTCAAATTAGATAAAAACCAGTTAAACCAGAATAAAATACAATGAAATCAGATCAAAACCAGATAAATCAGATGAAAATCAGTTAAACCACATTAAAACCAGTTGAACCAGTTTAAACAGGTGTTTTGTGTCTCAGAGCTCAGACGCAGCTGGAGAGAAACCTGGAGGAAAACCAGAATAAAACACAAAAAAAAATCAGATTAAAACTAGATAAATCAGAGTAAAACCAGTTAAATCAGACTAAAACCAAATAAGTCAGATTAAAACCAGTTAAACCAAAATAAAAGCCAGATAAATCAGATTAAAACCACTTCAACCAGAATAAAAACCAGTTAAACCAGAATAAAAACTAGTTAAACCAGAATAAAAACCAGTTACACCAGTATAAAAACCAGATAAATCTGATTGAAACCAGATGAATCAGATACCAAATAAATCAGATTAAAACCAGTTGAACCAGAATAAAAACCAGATGAATCAGATGAAAACAGTTAAATCACATTAAAACCAGTTGAACCAGTTCAAACTGGTGTTTTGTGTCTCAGAGCTCAGACGGAGGTGGATGCGGATCTTGTCCGTCAGCTGAGAGAAGACCGGACGGAGCTGGAGAGAAACCTGGAGGAAAAGGAGACGGAGCTGGTGTCTGTGGAGGAGGAGGTGCAGACGGCCAGACGGCGGCTGCAGGAGGTAAAGAGGAGGTGCTGGTCATGTGACTGAGCTCTGTGGAGACCTGCAGCATGTCTGAAGCGTGTTTCCCTCAGCTGACCTCCCAGCATGTGTCGGTGGGCGGGGACCTGAAGGAGGTCCAGGAGCAGCTCCGACTGCTGGAGGAGGAGGTGAAAAGCCGGGACAGACAGCAGGAGGAGCAGCAGAGGGAGAACAGGAGGCTGCAGGAGGAGCAGGGGACTCTGCAGAGGCACAGGGAGCAGCTGGAAGAGGAGTTGGAGGAGCTCAGGTAGAAAACACACCTGGAGACCAGAAGACGGGACAAGTTTGTTCTCTCTCTCTCTCTCTCTCTCTGCAGTTGTGTGTCGGTGTCTCTCCACCTGCATCTCTGACTCTTTCTTTCTCTCTCTCTCTCTCTCTCTCTCTCTCTCTCTCTCTCTCTCTCTCTCTCTCTCTCTCTCTCTCTCTCTCTCTGCAGGTGTGTGTCGGTGTCTCTCCACCTGCATCTCTGACTCTCTTTCTCTCTCTCTCTCTCTCTCTCTGCAGGTGTGTGTCGGTGTCTCTCCACCTGCAGCTCAGCCAGCATCAGAAGCAGCTGTCCCGGTCGGAGGTGGAGAAGGTCCAGCTGGACGTCCACATCCAGACGCTGCAGCAGGCCAAGGACGCCTTCCAGGGTCGGTGTCAAACCTGAACCCCCCCCTAAAACCAGACCATGGGCTGTGTCCGAATGTCCTCCCTACTCCCTCACCCCTCATTCACTACATAGCAGACTATCTAGTGCCCTCATTCTGCCTGTAATTCGGACCCGAAGCTGACTACTTTCTTCCTCGCCACAAATCACGTGATTACCAGGTGTCACCGTGGCAACCACGGCAGCATCCACAACTCGCGAAAAGATTTAATCTTAAATCAAATCTGTAATTTTAAATGAAGGTATTTTATTTACTTATATTGTGTTTAATCCCTCATCTGTTGTTTTTCTCTCCTTTTTTTTCTGCACTACTTTTTCTTTCTGGACATTCGGACACCCCTACAAATGGCGTGATCCCTATATAGGGCTCTATGTAGGGAGTAGGGTGGATATTCGGACACAGCCATGGTCCCATCTGGACTGAAGATAGACCATCATGCATTGCACCGTAAAGCCAGGAGCTAACATGCTAGCATACGATAGCGCAGCATGTTAGCAACGTTTACGCGGCTGATGTTGGATGATGTCATCAGACGTCCATCAGCTGTTTTCACTGTAGCTTTATTTACACAAATAAGTCACTTAGGAACAATCCAGGACCTGATCCAGGACCTGATCCAGGATCTGATCCAGGATCTGATCTGGGACCTGGTCCAGGATCTGGTCCAGGATCTGATCCGGGACCTGGTCCAGGATCTGATCCAGGATCTGATCCGGGACCTGGTCCAGGATCTGATCCGGGTCCGGGACCTGATCCAGTTTCTAACAGCACCTCCTGCTTGTGTTCCTGAAGGGGAGCTGGAGTGTCTGAGAGGAGAACTGCAGCGAGAGGAGGCCAGGAGGAAAGAGGAGCAGGGGAGGAGGGAGAGGAGCCAGGAGGAGATCCAGCAGCTGGAAGGGGAGGTGCAGGATCTGAGGAAGAGGAGGACAGAGGAGGAAGAGGAGAGGAGGGAGGAGAAGGAGGCCTGGCAGAGGGAGAGAGGAGCTCTGAGCGAGGAGCTCGGGACCAAGGATGGAGAGCTGGAGGCCCTGAGGAGGCGAATGAGAGGACTGACGGAGGAGAAGGAGGAGAGATGGAGGGAGGCGGAGAGGCTGAGGGAGGAGGTGACTGAGAGGGAGGCACAGATCGGCCGGATGATGGAGAGAATCCAGCAAGCGGAAATGGAGAAGGAGAGACTAGAGGAGGAGATGAGGAGGACAGAGCTCAGGCTGCAGGAGGAGGAGGTGAAGAAGAAGCAGGTGGAGAGGCAGAGGGAAGGAGAAACGGAGGCGCTCTGCGACCGCATCGAGAAGCTGGAAAGAGAAAAGGAGGAAACGGAGAAGGAGGTGCACCGACTGAGGAGTAAAGCAGAGGAGGAGGAGATGCAGAGAGTGACGGAGGAGGAGGAAGTGCAGGAGGAGATCAAGAGACTGAGAACTGAAGTCTCCTCTTTACAGCAGGACAGAGAGAGGAGGAGAGGAGGTGGAAGGAGAAACTGCACAAGGAGAGGGAGGAGGTGATGGAGCAACTGAAGGAGAAAGGGAGGGAGGTGGAGGTGCTGAGGGTGAAGCTGGATGTGGCCCAGGAGGAGTGTGAGGAGATGAAGGGGGAGATGGAGCGCAGGGAGCTCAGCCTGGAGCGACAGATAAGTGCAGTGAGGGAGAGGGAGGAGGAGGCGCAGGAGCTGAAGGAGCGCCTGAGGCTGGCAGGGGAGCAGGAGGGAGGAAGGAGAGAAGGAGCGTCAGGAGCTTTTAGACAAGCTGATGCTGAAGGAGGCAAGAGAGGAGCATTTGGAGGAGCTGCTGAGAGAAACCAGGGAGCTCCTGGAAATGGAGAGGAGGGAGGGAGGAGAAAAAGACAGCAGGATCTCCTCCCAGAGCAGAGACCTGCAGGAGACGCGGATCCAGAGCAGGGAGGCGAGGAGGAGAGTCAGAGAGGGGGAGGAGGCCCAAGACAGGCTGCAGGAGGAGGTGAGGGAGTGGCAGAAAAAGGCGGAGCAGCGTGTGAAGGAGGTGGCAAAGCTCAGTCACATCCTCAAGGAGCGAGAGGAGGAGGTGCATCAGCTGAGGGCGATGATGGAGGAGACAGAGGAGGAGGGGGAGAGAGAGAGAGGCTCTGAGTCGAGCTGAGGAGGAGAGGAGGAGAAGGCTGGATAACAGGCTGATGGATTTGGAGGAGGAGAAAATCAGACTGGAGGAGAAAGTAAGGGAGGTGGAGGAGGAGCAGGAGAAAGAAAGAGAAACGTTGGGGATTGTCAGGAAGGAGGCACAGAGGTTGGAGAAAAGACTGAAGGAAGTGGAGAAGGAGGTGAAGGAGCAAAAAGATGAGATGAGGAGGACTCTGGAGGAGAAAAGGAGGCTAGAAAGCAAACTGAAAGAGACTCAGGAGGAGGTGGAAGAAGAAAAGGAGGAGCTGAGAAGAGTGAGGGAAGAAAAGAGGAGGCAGGAGGATAAAGTTATGGAGGTGAAGGAGGAGCAAAAGAGGCTGGGGGAGGAGGAGGAGAGAGGAAGGTCCAGGGTGAGAGAGCTAGAGGAGGAGAAGGCAGACCTGTCTGTGAAACTGAGGAGGATGGAAAAGGAGGTGAAGAGGGAGCGGGAGGAGTTATCTGTCCTCAGAGAGGAGGTCATAAAGCAACAAAGAGAAAAGGAGGAGAAGCTGTGGAGATCTGATAAGGAGGTGGAAGCTCTGAGAGAGGAGGTGAAGAGACAGCAACAAGAGAAGGAGGAGGTGCAGGAAGGGTACAAAGCCTTGAAGGAGGAGGTGAAGCAGGAGCACAAAAAGAGGGAGGAGGATCGGAGGTCTGTAGAACTGATGAGCAGCAACAAAGCTCAGGAGGAGCGGAAGCAGAGGGAGGAGGTGCAGGAGGAGTTGAGGAAAAGCAAGAACGAGGTTTCACGACTGAAAGAGGGACTAGTAAAGGAGCAAAAGGAGAAGAAGGAGGCACAAGAGGAGCTGATGAATAGGAGAGAGGAGGTGAAATCTCTTAGAGAGGAGTTACAGGAGGGAGAGGAGATGAAGGAGGAGCTGAGGAGGACCAACAATGAGTTGGCAGCTGTCAAAGAGGAGGTGCAGAGGGAGAAAAAGGAGAGGGAGACGACAAAAGAGGAGTTGGTGATTGCAGAAAGGAGGTGGCCACTCTGAGACAGGAGGTACAGAAGGGGCTGAGGAGGAGTGAGATGGAGGTGTCTGTTCTTAAGGAGGAGGTGCAGAAGGAGAAAGAGGAGTCACAGGGGGAGCTAAAGAAGAAGAAAGAAGAAGTAAATATGCTCGAGGAGGAGTTAAAGAAGGAGCACAGAAGGAGGGAGGAGGTGCAGGAGGAGCTGAGAGGAGTCCAGCAGAGCGTGGAGGTGATGGAGGAGAACCTGAGCTCCCTCCAGAGACAGGTAAACAAAAACATGGAGGAAAGTTCTGGGCTCTGGTCCAGATCCTGATCCTGGTTCCCATCACCTCAGATCCAGGAACGCTCTGATTGGATGAAGATGGATGGATGGATGGATGGATGGATGAACAGATGATGAATGGATGGATGGATGATGAATGGATGGATTGATGGATGGATGGATGAACAGATGATGGGTGATTGACAGGTCTTTCTGAGACATTAACCAATCAGAGAGCTTCTGAGGACAGAAGATGGAAACCAGGGAGACGTTCTGGATCCTCCTGGTCCTCTGCAGGAGGAGGTCCAGGTGAACTCTGACGTGTGTGTGTGTGTGTGTGTGTGTTCAGGTGTGTGAACTGAGTGCCAGCAGGGAGCGGGCCAGACAGAAGGTGAAGGAAAAGGAGGAGGAGAAGGAGCAGATGAGGGAGGAGCTGAGGGAGGCGGTGGAGGAGATGACCAAGCTGAAGCTGCTTCTGCAGGTACGGTAGAGTTCTGGTCCGGGATCAGGAGCTCTGGTCCGGGATCAGGAGCTCTGGTCTGGGATCAGGAGCTCTGGTCTGGGATCAGGAGTTCTGGTCCGGGATCAGGAGTTCTGGTCTGGTCTTCATTCAGGAGAGCCACACTGATGGGGAGCGTCTGAGGAGTACGCTGCAGGAGAAGAAGGAGGAGCTGGAGAAAATCAGAGAGCAGAACCTGCAGGTGGAGGAGGAGCATGGAGAGATGGAGGAGCTGAGAGCCAGAGTCAAGGCCCTGGAGAGGAGGAGAAGGGAGGTGGTGGAGGAGCTGGAGGAGGCAGAACACAGGAGGTCGGAGGCTGAGGAGAACTGGAGGAGCCGAGTGGAGGAGGTGGAGAGACGGGGGGAGGAGAAGCTGAGCAGTCTGCACACAGAAATCCAGACACTGAAGAGGAGGCAGGAGGAGGTGCAGGAGGAGTGGAGGTCCAGGGTGGAGGAGAAGGAGAGAGCACTGCAGGAGGTGAAGAGGGAGGTGGAGGAGACGACGAGAGAGCTGCAAGAGGTGAAGAGGGAGGTGGAGGAGAGAGAGGAGACAGACAGGAGGAGGAAAGGTCAGGGAGGAGGTGAAGAGGTTGGGCCGTCTTTGTCTCCTGAGGAACAGCAGCACCAGGAGGAAGATGAGGAGGTGCAGCAGGAGAAGGAGGAGATGAGGAGACTGCTCCTGCAGAGCGAAGCTCAGGTAAGGAGGAGCTCAGCTGTCCTGCTGGATCCGGTCTGATCCAGTCTGAGGTCCGGTCTCTGATCTGCAGGTCTACACTCTGACTCTGAGGACCGAGGAGCTGCAGCGGGACCGGGACCGGGTCCAGTTGGCCCTGGAGAGGACAGAAGCCGCTGTGATTGGCTACCAGGACAGAGCCCATCAAGAGGGGCGGGGCCAAGGGGCCGAGTCTGACCAAGCCCAGGTGAGGACGGCTCTGATTGGTCACTGTGTCAGGGAGACAAATGTACTGAGAGCTGCTGATGCTGACATGACCTCAATGTCGGCTCATCTGTTTTCTATTCTACTTATATTTGTTCTATTTTGTGTATTTTTCATCTATTTCATAAAAAAACACATTTACAGCAGAAATAAACATTTACAACAGAAATAAACGTTCACAGCAGAAATGAAGATGTTCTTGCTTACATCTTGCTTACTGGTATCTGCTTGTTGGACTAGCTTGTTATGCTAACGTGGTAGGGCTTTCAGCAGATAGCAACACACTGAAAAATCATCATTTTTACTGTGATATGGCAAAAAGCGCAGTATTTGTTACTCACAAAATCTCGTGAGATCTTGTTCCATCAGCGTTGGTTCAGCATTTAGAAAAATGTCTGTTATCCTGGAGGAACTGCATTTCCCAGCATTCCTTTCAGTCATGTGACTACAGTGCAGCTGCTGCTGCTACAGACCGACTTGCTTTGAAGCTGCTTATAATATGTCTGGTTTTAAGTTGTTGGTTAAGTTCTACACATCTCTCTCTCTCTCTCTCTCTCTCTCTCTCTCTCTCTCTCTCTCTCTCTCTCTCTCTCTCTCTCTCTCTATACACACACACACAATATATATATATATATATATATATATATATATATATATATATATATATATATATATATATATATATATAAAATCATGTAGTAAAACAGGAGGAAACGGACGTTTAAAACCAACCTCAGGTTCTGCCAGGAAAATCTGGACACTAAATGAAGCCGTGTGTGTGTGGGTGTGTGTGTGTGAGAAACAGGGTGTGTGTGACAGACTGCAGGTCCTGCAGCGTCTGGTGGCTGAACTGGAACTGGAGCAGAAACGACTGAAGAAGAAGACGTCGCACCTGGAGAACCAGAGGGAGCGACTGAAGACGGAGAGGGACGCTCTGAGAGACGCTCTGAGACAGGTGGACACACACACACACACACACATGCTGTTGTGTTTTTGGATCTTAACACTGAATTTCTCACTGCTGTATGTGTGTGTGGGTGTGTGTGTGTTTGTGTCAGACGGAGCAGCGTTGGAGGATCCAGCAGGCGACACTGAGCAGATCTCAGGTGAGACACAGACAGGTGTGTGTGTGTGTGTGTGTGTGTACATCATGAACACACCACTATTGCAAACTCCTCAGGGAGAACAGTCGCTATTGGCTGGTTCAGAAGTTGCCAGACGTCGCTAAATGACGTCATCGCGACAGAAAGTCGCTTTTGCGCATGCGCAGTGACACGTGAGAATGCTAGGTTTTTCTTATTTGACGTGGTATGTTGCCGATTTACAAAGGTAACACAAATTTGGGTCATGGGGCAAAGAAGACCCAGGTGTGCCACAAGGCATCATGGGAAATAAGCAGCAACTGTTACATTAGCTATAATAGACGATTTACGATCACTAACATGAATGTATGATGTACGTCGCTACAAAAATAAGATAAAATAATGCTGTTGGAAAGCCGAAATGCACCTTATCATGCTCAGACCAGGAAGAAAGAAAGTATCGTCTCGCGCCTGCGTTCATTTATCTGGATGAGGAGCAGTGAACATCTCACAGCAGCACCAGGACAGCGTGAACAGTGAGTGATGCCAGGAGTCAGGGAGGGAGGGGCCGACGGCAGGCAGCACAGGTGAAGCGATATAAACTTTTTCTTTTTTTTTTTTTTTTTTTTTTTTACTTGTCCTGTCCAGCATCGAAGCAAGCAGAATGGAAATCTGATTGCTTTATTCTGTTGAACAGTTTTGCTTTATCAAGCGGAGCTTTATGAACATAAGGCTCCACTTGATATCATGTTTATTCATTTTATTTCTTTATTTAAACATTTGTCTATTACACCATTCCATTTCATACTGCTGGGCCTGACAAGGGAGAAATGAAAGTTAACAGAGGCAATGATAGAAAGTGAAACAGAGAGAGAGGAGTAAGGAAGAGGAAGAGAGAGAGGAGAGAAAACATGAATCCACTTACACAGTTCACTGGTACATCTGTACCGCGATCCCTAAACAACCAAGGTCTCTGTTGGAAAACAAAACAAGCAATCCCCTACAGGAGGACCTGCAGGTGGCTTAAATATCCTCAGATCATACAAACACATACAAACACACGCAGAACTACGCAGAGAAGAGGTACAACCTAGTCATCGCAATGGGAAGTAGAGAAGAGGTACAACCTAGTCATCGCAATGGGAAGTAGAGAAGAGGTACAACCTAGTCATCGCAATGGGAAGCAGTGTCACAGTGTCAACATGCATAATAAAGGGTGCTCCGTGGTGATACAGTCATGCAGATGCAGCCTCGTCTCTGCAAGGAGGAGGAAGCCCGCAAGGCTCGCGACCCAGGCCCCCAGCAGCCACCCAGAGGCCCAGATCCCAGCTACCCCCCCCAAAGAGCGGACATGCATCCCCCCGAAGGGGCGGCAAAGGCGGCCCCCAGCCGGAGCCCCCTGCAGTCTGGGGGCCCAGGCCCCAGCGGACCAAGACCAGCAGCTGCCGACCCCACCGGGCGCCGGGCGTCCCCCGGAGCGGAGACAGCGCCGGGCCCAGGGCCCAAGCGCCCAGGAGCACCCCCCCCCCCCCCCCCGGACCCGGGCGGCCCAACCGAAACCCAGGAGGACCGGACCCCCCCAGACGACGCCCCCCCCCAGGGCAGGCCAGCCCCCACCCCAAAGTCCCTGCCCCATACACCTGACACCAGGGCGCCACCACCTCTACCACCCCCTACCCCGCCACCACGCTCGCACACACACTCCCCACACACATACCCCAACACTAGGGCTGAAAGATATACCGTCACCGCCCCCACATCGAGACACGGGCACCCAAGACATCAATACCGCAAGAGCAACCACATACAGGATACAGATCCCCCCTGCGCCCGCCCCGCATACAAAGCCCCGGAAGCCACAAACAAAACCGCACCCCCCACCAAAGCGCCCGGCCCCCAACCAACCCGCAGCCACACCGCACCGCACCGACACCAAGATGCCCGGCACGAATACCGAGATACGAACCTCCGCCCACACCGCCCAGCCCTACCCAACACCTCCGTGTACCCCCCCCCCACAAACACATACACCCACCCACTCCGCTCTCCGACCTTACATACCCACACTCACTCCCTCTCTCCACCCCCAACACTCTCCCTCCCTCTACCGTCCACACCTACCCCCACCTCCTCATACCCTCTAACACACACATGCACTCCCCCCACATAACTGCACCAACCTCTCCCCACCCCCCCACACATACGCCCCCACCTCCCTATACCCCCAATACCCCATACAGTCCCCCTTACATGTCCAGCCCCGCCCATCCCTCTGACCTATCACACTCCCGCCCTTCCTTCCTTCAGCCCCTCATGACCATCCCTAATAGCCACTCACGAGCATGCCACTCCTTCCTCCATCCCCCCTTTCCTCCAACCACTTACCCACATCTCCTCCCTCTTCCAGCCCAAGTTCCTCCCTCCCACATTTCCTCTTTCACACTCTCATTCATTATTCTCACATACCCACCTCTCTCTTGCCCATGCCCTCGTGACTCCTGAGTGGTAGCTCGGGCCGGGGAAGGAGCCGCGAGCTCCAAGCCCCCAACACGTTTCCCCCCCCCCCCCCCACCACCACCACCCCCATCCCCCACCCCCGGACGCAGCAGGCCAGGCATCCCCCAGGCCAGCAGATCCCCCGCAATGCAGCCAGCCTTAACCACTGGCGCGTGAAGTAGCCACTGTCCCCCCTCCCCCCAGTAGCACCCGGGAGACCGGGGTATGAAAGGACCCTGTCCCCCCCCCCCCCCCCGCTCATGACTGTGTGTGTAAGATGTGTGCTGTTTGCAGTTAAAACTAAGGGGCAGTGCCAAGTCATGCCGGGAGTGGGGTCGCGTAGGGGGCATGACCCCCCAACCGGCCCCTCCCTCCTTCCACACACTATATGGCCCGCCCCTCAGAAGTGGTTGTGAGCTGTTGTTATTTTATGTGTTTAGGTGTCTAAGTGTGGTTAAAACTGGGGAGCAGGCTGCCTCTAGACGTGGCAAGCAAAGGCACTTTGGTGCCCCTCCCTCACCACGCCCGCTTGACACGCACCCTCCCCAAAACCCTACGTGTGTGTGTGTGAGGTAGAGCAGGGGGGGGGGGGTCTATGGAGAGGGAGACCAGGGGGGTATGAATTCCCCCCTGGAAGGAGAGCCGTTACCGGCATTAGGTACCCCTGCCTCCCGGGATCCCCCAGGGCAGAAGGGGCAGGCATGGCCGCCCCCACGGCCCGGCGTCCGGCGTTCACCACAGAGGGGCCAGCCTCGGCCCCTGGGGCGCCCTCGACCACGCCAGGCCAGGGGAGGGGGAAAAGGGACGGGAGCGGAAAGGGTCGGCGGAGGGGCCAGAGTCACCGGCCCAACATCCCCAGGCCTCGCAAACCCCCCAAGAGGCACGCCAGACACCCCAACATCGATACGACACGACATGACCACGGGTCCGCCGAAAACCAAGCACCCCGGCGGAAAGCGCAGCTCCGTCCGCGACCCCCAGAGCCCCACACGCAGGACAAGCACAGGGGAAATCCACACCCCCCACATAGCCGCCCCCGCGACACCAACATCCCGGATGCCCACATCCCGACACAGACACGACAACGATACATCCCCCAGCCCCACCACACACACACCCCCCACCAGCACACACACCCGCACGCACACAGCAGAGGCGCCCCGGCCCCCTGGCGCAGTGACTAGACGTCACCAGGTGGTGAGGACCGGCCAAATCCAGAGGAGGCACGTCCCGCCGGCCCGCCCCCCAGCGCCAAGCCGGGTCCCCCGGCCCCGGAGGCAGGGGCCACCCCGGAGCACCGGGGCCCAGGACCCCCCGCCCCCCCCGCCCCGGGACGACCCCGGCCACCCGGCGCCAGCCGACAGCCACCGGCCAGGGCCCCACCAGCGACCCGCCCACCGCCGCAGAGCAGCCCCAACCGCTGACCCCCATGCCCCCCATCGGGCTGGATACAGCCCCCCGCCCCAGCGGCGAGGCAGCCCAGACCCCCCCCAAGTCAACCGCCAGGGATCCATAGCCATCAAGCACTCGCCGGCACCCAACCCCCACATCAACAAACATACAAACTTTTTCTGTCTCCACGAACACTAGAAATGTCACGTACCCCCGCCTGTGGCTTGCACCAGACGGATTAGGCGGCGCTGGACACCTGATGGGCGTGAACAGATAGTAGGGTTAGGGATGGGGCAAGGGTTAAGGTAAACGACTCAAAACGGTAATGTGGGAGGAGTCGGACATCTGACCCCGCCCAGTATCTGACTCAGTCTCATCCCACTAGCTGCAGGCGGGACCTTCTTGAAAAAGTCGCTAGATTTGTCGCTAGTCACTTTTTTGAAAATAAGTCGCGAAATATAGCAACAATGGCACACAGCTGTGTGTGTGTGTGTGTGTGTGTGTACTTGTTCAGCCATGAATGTGAGGACCGTTTTGCATGTTTAACAAACAAAGTGAGGACTTTGTGGCCTTTCCTCACAAAAAGAGTCTAAGAAAAACCCATTTTTGAGGGTCCAGATTTGGTTTACAGTAAGTTTTGGTTACGTCTGCTGCACATGAAGCTCTCTGCTGAGCTAAAAGTCTTTGGAGGCCGTTTGCTCAGCAGATCGTTGCCGCGTGCGCCTGAGTTTTCTGCCTCACGAGGCCTTGAGGCGAAAATCAACTTAACTCAGCTTTATTTATAGAGCCCTTTAAAGCAGAACTCAGTAACTTCAGCTTTGGGCTCCCCCTAGTGGCGTCCTTTCACTGTCGTGTTCAACCCCCCCTTACACCCCCACAGCACACAGACGGCTTCTCTACCTGTCTTTCCTCTATTTTGATCCCTGGATATATTTCTAAGCTTTTTCTAGCTTGTTGATGCTACGTTGTTACGTTGGTAGCAGCACCACGTCTCCCTCTGCTCAAAGCAAAGACCTGTCTCTTCTAAAACGGGACGTTTTACCCGCGATTTGCGGGTAAATATGCCGTGGATTATATTTTTCTCTGGTGTTGGCGAGTAGCAGGTAAGAATACTAACTTTTATTTACTTTTTGCGGACGTGACAAGTGATTATTGAGCCTGAAGCAGTGATGCTTCACCCGGCGCCCAGGCAGCGCAAGCTACGTGAATCACTCTGGTCCAGCAAAGAGTTGGTTATGAGAGCCAGGAGCCGTGTTTAGGTGGTGTGAAGCTAAAGAAATGTTTTCTTCGAATTAGCGCTGGTAATCTGGTTCAAATCAGCGCTGGAAGCAGCTCGGTAGATAGGGGACCTGAGTACCGTACAGCGGTTTCTGTTGTCGCAAGTTCTGCTCGGGTCGGCGCAGGCAAAGTTGTTTCTAGCTGCTCGCAGGCCAGAGGCACCGGCGGGAGGGGGGGGCCATTGAATCGCTCCGTAAACACTTTGTTTAGCCCCACAGGGATTCCGAAAAGCATTTATTGAGGTAAAAAAGTTACTGAGTTTCCCCTTTAAAACAACCACTGTTGGAACAAAGTGCTGTACACAACAAGCAGATGGTTAAAACATTTAGAAAGCAACAGAATAATTAAAAAATAAATAAAAATAAAAAATAAATGTGTAAAAATAATAAAACCAATTAAAACCAGCAACTAAAACAAACCACAATCAAAACAGTCTCATGCTGTGTTGAAAGCCAAAGAATAAAAATGGGTTTTAAGACGAGTTTTAAAAATGGACAGTGACGAAAATCAAACACGTTTGCCAGTTTTTGCTTCGAGAGGCGAAAAACTCACCATGTGCGCTCAACCTGGCAGAAGATCAAGC
Source organism: Atherinomorus stipes (assembly GCA_023101725.1). NCBI lineage: Eukaryota > Metazoa > Chordata > Actinopteri > Atheriniformes > Atherinidae > Atherinomorus > Atherinomorus stipes. The sequence goes on from JALJCO010003648.1 coordinate 31,611, forward strand.
GGCCAATCAAAACGCGCGCAGATCACGTGATTTCAAGATGGCAGCCCTCCATCATCACGTTAGAAGACTCTGTTGATATTTTGTAAAAAGATCCAAAGACTGAAAGTGGAAAAGTTTTGAGGATGTTTTTGCTAGACTGGATTGTGTTGTTGTATTTAGTTTTTATTTATTTTGTCATTTTATTATCGTATGTGACATACTGGACTATAGTATAATCATACCAGTTGGCAGCGGTAATGCACCTTCGTTTGCCATTAAACTGGAAAGAAGAAGTCATGTAAGAACAGATATCTGGATGGATGTTTTTGAACATACATATCATATCATACATATACATATCATACATATATCATACATATCATCATATGGACATCAATGCGGTAGGCTTAGGTTTACGTAAACAGTTGTGGTGGTTAAGGTTGTGTGTGTTTCCAGGAGTCTTCAAACACCACAGAAGAAGAAAGATTGCGGAGCAGAGTGAGGGAGCTGGAGGACCAGGTGAGAACACCACAGAAGAAGACTTTCACTCTGAGGATGTCTCATGTTGTAGTCTGCACGCTGAAGCAGCCTCCTGAAACGGTAGCTGCCGAAATGGGATGTCCTAGCCAACCAGAATGTCCCATAGTGCTCCAGTCCTGTTGCCTAGCAACTGCAAACTCCACAGCTGTCTAGTAATGCATTTTTTTCCACTTGTTCCTTCAGTTTAAAAATAATTGAACCAGGCATTTTATTGCTTTCATTTATCTGTCGTTACCTGAACGTTAACACCTCATTAACTGCTCGTTAGCCGCTCGTTAACACCTGAATGTCAAACATCTATTTCTGAGGCAGACGACAACATGAGACAGCTTGAGTTTCAGGTGGAAGCTGATGATGTCATCGTCCTCTTCAGGTGAGCCGGCTCCATCTCTCATTGGTGGTGGACCAGCACCAGAAGGCGGAGTTTATCCAGCAGTCGTCCAGGAACAGCCAATGGCTGCTCTCCCTGAGACACGACCTCACTGATTCGCTGGCGGCGGTCACGCGCTGTCCGGTCCCGTCGGTCCTGGAGTCCGAGACGCAGCGATTGGACCGCAGCCTCCGGGAGGAGGAGCTTAGGATGTCCCTCAGCCAATCGTAACGCAGAAGCTTTAACCCAGAAACAGTCTGTGGGTCCTGGTCCTCATGACCCAGAACTACCGACCAGAACCAGTCTGTGGGTCCTGGTCCTTATGACCCGGAACTACCGACCAGAACCAGTCTGTGGGTCCTCGTCCTCCTGAACCAGAACTACCGACCAGAACCAGTCTGTGGGTCCTCGTCCTCCTGAACCAGAACTACCGACCAGAACCAGTCTGTGGGTCCTGGTCCTTATGACCCAGAACTACCGACCAGAACCAGTCTGTGTGTCCTGGTCCTTATGACCCAGAACTACCGACCAGAACCAGTCTGTGGGTCCTCGTCCTCCTGAACCAGAACTACCGACCAGAACCAGTCTGTGGGTCCTCGTCCTCCTGAACCAGAACTACCGACCAGAACCAGTCTGTGTGTCCTGGTCCTTATGACCCAGAACTACCACTAAGGACCTGAAACCAGAATAAAGTTGAGAGGAAAACTAAACCAGAACCTTCCTGTGGTTCCGTCCCGTTCACCACAAACATGAACAGCTCTGATTGGACCAGCCAAGACCAACAGGCTGCCTCTGATTGGTCCAAAGAGTCACGTTATTCTCCGAGGTCAGAACCAGACCCGGGTTCATCAGAGAACCCAGAGGCCCAGAAGAGGTTCTGACCCAGTCCTGGTCTGGTTCTGACCAGTCCTGATCCGGTTGAGTTCTAGTTTTGGAACCTCCCCATTGACCTCCATGAGGACTGGACCGGTTCTGATCCGGTTTGATAACCATGATAATTGTATTAACCTGTTAATGTTCAGGTTCCAGAAAATGTTTACTTGTTTTATTTTATTTATTTTATCCGGTTTTACTTTGATGTTGAATAAACAACGTTCTCACATCAGGCTGGTTCTGGTTCTTACTGATTTACCGTCAGTGAACGCAATATGGGTCAGTGAACGCACCACGGGTCAGTGAACGTATCACTGTCAGCTAACAAATCATGGTCAGAGACTGCATCTACGGTCAGTAAACACATTACCGCATAATGGGTCAGTGAATGCATCACTGTCAGCGAACCCATCATGGTAACTGCACACATTAACAGTCCGTGAACACGTCATGGGTCAATGAATGCATCACTGTCAGCTGACGCATTATGGTAAGAGCACACATCAACAGTAAGTGGACATATCCAGGTCAGTGAATGCATCACAGGTCAGTTTTGTCCTGTCCAGCATGGCAGCAGCAGAATGATGATCTGGCTGCTTTATTGTGTTGAACAGATTTACTTTGCCAAGAGGAGCTTTATGAATATAAGGCTCCTCTTGATATCCTGGGTTAGAATTCAGTTATTCCTCCTTAATTATGATGAATATGATCATTTACAAGCATTAACTGTGAAATCGGAGTGATGGCGGAAGTTTAATCAGTCACATGTATGAAAAATCCCCAAATCGCCGTAACTCAGCAAGCTGAGTTCATTTAGTCATTATACAGATGGTTGAAGTTCTTCATGTATTAACGACTGGACACCAGCTGTTTATGTCGTTTCCACACATTTGTAACACCACGACTTAGTTATCTCGTTCCCACATGTTAATTATACTTCAGCAGGATTTAATAAAACGTGACCATGGATAACATCGTATGGCTGCGCCTTCATATCAGCGACTGTTTTACCAGATCAGTCAGGAACTGGTGCCGATAAAAGTGGAATAAAGATCCAGAAATGACATCCACACTCCAGAAGTTGATCCTGAGGGGTTTTTCATCTGTGTTACGTTTCGGGCGTCTGTCCTGGAAGTTACCACGAGTGTTTTACCTGCTGATGTGATCAGAGGCTCCGTACATACGGACTTTACCTCTGAATCATCATCCGCTGCTTTCATCTCATGAGGAGCAGCTCTGAAAAACAACATGTTTATATCTTCATCCTCCTCAAAGTGGAGTCGCAGGACGGGATTTTTACGAGAATTACGGCTGATACCATTCAATGGAAACACCTGCATATCGCAATTGTACTTTTTCGAAAATTATAAAATACCGCTTTTATTTTTCGAAAAAGTGTAATGGAAACCAGCTAATGACAAGCTAGCTTTGAAATCGACGTTTTGACGTTGGCTCGCAACGCTTGCATGATGACGTATTGATAAACAATGCACTTGATAGGCACATATTTGATATTTCTATACAGCATACGTAACCTATATATAGCAGGCTGCAGGGAAAGTTTTCAACGGGGCGGGGGAGGGCGCAGGGTGAGAGAGAGAAGGTGCGCAGTGACGGGTCATAAGGACAACAATGCAACTTGCTTTCAGTTATTTATTTAGGCTATTTTTTTCTTTACCAGAGTACAAAAGTGACCAGGGCCGTGGCCCGGCTGCCCCCCCCGGTTCCGCGGTCTATGGATGAAGCCATGTGAATGTCCAGATTGAGAATCAAAGTTCCTGTTTATGGTCTGTCAGCTTTGTTTCTTTGCTCAGAAACGGTTGAATCAGACAGCAGCTTATCATTCTACTTAGTTCATTTGCTCCGATTAGAGCACACTATCAAGCAACCCCCCTCCTCCTTCCACCCCCTCCCCCCCCCCCCCCCCCCCCCCCCTCCCCGTCTGATTGAGCTACGTTAGTGGAGCTGAGTAACTGCTGAGCAGTCAGATCTGGGTTTTCAAACAAATTGATTTAAAAGAAAACTTCTGCAGCAACACTGAGGGAGGGGGGCCACAACCTTGTCATTACCTGTAAGTTTATTTATTTTCTAAATGCTGTCTTGTCTGATAAACGTAGCTCACTGTCTGAAGTGCCCATGTTGCTAGCAGTTAGCCTTAAAGGGACACTGTGTAATCGCGAGCAGCTCCCTCGTACTTTTCATGCTGCATTCGCGTGAAACCGGACAGACCGACGACATCCGCTGCATGTAAAGTTATCACCGGCCTCTATGTGAAGATGTGGTCTGTCAGTTACAGTGACATCAGTCCACATCTGATTTGTTGTCATGGCGATGTCGTATTGTTTTCCCTGACCCATGTTTTACCGTCTTTCGCTCGGCTTCACTGATTAAAATGACATCTGGTTTGTTACTGACGGCCGTCTGCTGGACTGCACGTGAAGGCAGCATCAGTGAGACGCTGGTTTCTCCCCACTGCAGCGCGGTGACTTTTCAAAGGCATTACCTCGAACTGAGCTGAAAACTCCGGTGTGTCCGGTGAGTTTCTGTGTTTTCCTGCTGTCACGCTTCTCCTGAACGCAAAAACATGGCGATACGACATGGCAGCCTTCACCGAGCCGCCCCGCTCGATGTGTAACTGAATGATACGAACGGCAAATTTAGAACTTAGAGGAGCACTTCAGTTTGTTGTTGGGAGTGATTACTGATTAATGAAAGAACACTTTTGAACCAAATAATCAGTTTTTGTGAATAACAGAAATAACAGGAGAACTTACACAATATCCCTTTAAGCAAAGTCCGACCGCAGCTTGACCTAGATTCTCCAAATAAGGTCATAGCCAAATAAGGTGTAGCCAATCAAAATGAAGTCAACGTGGTCTCCGGGTAAAGCTCCATATCATCACAGCCCCCACCTGTTTTACTGAGGAAGTGAGGTCTTGCGTTTCAAAACAATACTCCGCTGTAAAAAAAATGCCGTTTTTTTCTTTGAAGATTTGACATATGCAGTAATGCCAACAACCTGAACTAGTTTTTACTGCTTTGTCATCACTTCTTTAAAGGGGAAGTTCAGAATTTTTGACATAGGGCCTCATTTACAAGTGAGCCAGAATACAACTTATCACTGAAGACAGTTTCAATATATTTCATCCCGTTATTCTAGTTCCAGGAGGTTGCTGATGCTAATGCTAGTGGAAGTCAATAGGAATCTGCTAGCCTGTCATTAAAACCAATCTTATCCACTCCACAGAACATCTGAGGCAAATCAGCAAGATTATCTGTGTAAATGCCGTGTTAAACTAGTAAACTTGTGTTAAAAAAGTAAAACTAGCCTTGTATGACAAATTTTGCATTACATATTGAGGAACTAGTTTACCAGCTTACTACCTTTGCCAGTGTATTTCAGTTCATAGAGTCATGGTGACAGTTTTATGACAAAAGTTTGAAATCATCTTCAAAATCAGACATATCCTCATGTCTTTCAGACGTGGCCGTATTTTAGACTTTATATTTGTGTAATTAGATTCCTTCCTGCACATAGCAGCAGATGACATCACTGCTGCCAAATACAGGAAGTAAAACTTTGTAAAGTTTCTCAACAATAAAATGCAACGAAATACAGGTTAGTTTTATTTGTAACATTATTCTGTTAACACAGCATTTAATCTTGAAATTACACATAATTAGGGGCGTGTCTTTTTGATTGACATGTGGCAGACTGGAAGCCCGGCCTGCTGACCGGCGGCTCCTAGTTAGCTCCTTGTTTGCTCTCAGGGGCCGTTCACACGGCACCGAATTACAGTAAAACCGTCAAAAAATTTAAGAAATCTGCCCTATCATTCTCACGAAACTAAGGATTAGCCTCATGAAACCGGTCATCTCTGAAACCGGGTTCCAGGGTGGAAAGGTTTGAAACCTCGACAGGTTTGTGTTCATGAGGACGGCATAACCGCGCAAACGCGTGGGGTGGGGGGGACGGTGACGACAACGCGCGTTGGTCTCATTCACAAAAACAAAGTTCATTGAAAAAAATTCACAACAGCAATGGTTTTCGGTGAGTGACGGTTTTCAACTGTGTAGAAAACATGCGGCCTCAGCGTCTAACTTTTTTCGTCCATCTTTATTAACGGTCTATGGTCCACACCTGGCTTTGCTGGGAGGTGGTCCATTTTTTACCTGACGGAGACGCAGAAGACCTCCTGAGGAGGTAGTTGATGAGGAATATTAATATTAAGAAAGCCTCGGAGCACCACCCGGCTTATTTGATATGTAACAGAAGCAATGAAAAGCATTAAATCTTAATTCTTAGATTGATTCAATAAAGTGATCAGTCTCATGAGTTCTTGCTTGAATTGACTTTTCATGATACATCAGAAAAAAACCACAAACAGTGACTAGTTAAAATAATTCAGATTCAGATTTCTTTGTCTCCCTTGGGAGGAATTTGGCTTGGTTAAAAGGGCACTGCTGCACAATAAAAACAATAAAAAAAAAACAACACTTATGTAATCCACAATAAGACATCTAGATCAATCACAACAATAGATGTCCAAGACCCAACAGCAATAATAAATTAAAAACAGATATGTGTACAAAGGGTATTAAGACAAAAATAACAAGACATTACTCTACGACTGATAAATCAACTTTGCTCATTAATGAACTTCATGGATAGTGGAAAAAAAATGAATGTTTATACCTGTTATTTTTCCTCATGGGGACCCTGTACCTCCTCCCTGATTGTAATAATGTGTATTCCATGTGCAGAGCATGGGAACTGTCAGATAAAATATATTTAATACGGAGTATTTATCATCTAGTCTACACACTACATGAGATACAGTATGTACAAGGAAATTCGTGAGCATGATTAACCAGAAATATATAGTGACAGAAATGTGAGATGGTATAAAAATGAAGCTCAAATTAATTAAACCACAGTTAAAGAATGATTTCTTAATCCGACTAAACAAAGTTAAATAGGTCTGGTAAACCGTAGGTCTAGATTAATTAGTATTTATTTAGTATTATGCAATATTTTGTTGAGCAACACTTTGAGGCAATCACTACAGTCAGGTGTTTTCTGTAATGTTCAGAAAGACGTCTGCACCTGTTAACAGGTATGTTGGTCCACTGTTCATGAGCAATGTGCTCTAATTTGTCTGCGACAGTTTTGTTTTATTTTTTTTTCACCACAATTCAAAAGCAATATTTTATTTCACTAAATTGTAATTTTGTACATTTTTATTTATTATTAGTTTCTAGTTTCTCATTATTTGAATGACAATTATGAATTTAGCCTTTTCTTTAATTAATTTAATAATTTTGAGGACTGTATGTACAGATTGTCTGCATATGAATAAGTTTATTGAGCATCGGATGACACTCATTTAAAAAGAGGGGAAAAAACTCTTATTTTCCTCATGTGATTTTGTTTTAACTACCTTGTTCCTAAAAAATAAAGTAAAAAAAAAAAAAAGAAAAAAAAAGGCAAATAGGCTTTTGCTGAACAAGGCCAGAGAAATGAAGAAAAGGATATTTCTGATCACCTGTTTAACTTAAATCATGAGTTGTTGTGCAGGCATAAAAGAAAATGACAAATACAAAAGGTACAAAAATAACTGACAGGTTTACATATAGTTCAAGTCATCTCTCCATCACTCCTCCCTCAGTGATCCATTGTTCTGAACTCAGAGCATTTTCTCTTCTCATTCTCTCCTTATCTCTTCTGTTTGTTCTCCTTCAGTTCTATCAGGCTTTTTTCTGAGTTTGTTCTGATCTTCTCGGTTGTCTTGGAGAGGGATGTGGCTTCCAGCTTCTCAGCCAATGGGAAGCTGACAGAGTCAGGTTTCATCTAATGGTCAGACACGTCTCGGATGATCATTTGACTATCAGTTAAGCTCAGTGGTTGCAAATATCTACCTCCTTCAACGTCTTTGGAATTATCAGATTTAGACATTCATGAACATGTTTGTGAAATCTTAGTGAGACGTGTGAAAATATGGATCAATTATTTAGACATAGTGAAGTAACATGAACATAATAGAAAATAAAAAGCACTCAGAGAGCGCAGACCTCCACCAAGCAGCTCGATTCCCTTATTTTTGTATGTTCTGGATCGTAGTATCCAGAATTTTCTCTGGATCTGGATCAACTTTTGAAACATTCTAGAACTCATTGAGATTTTTTTTTTTTACCAAACACTCGGGCCATTTGTACGGAGTTATATGGAACAATTCCAAAAATGTGACCTATTCGGGTGATGTTGATTTAAGACTGTTTAGGCGTTGGTAAGGAGGTTTGATGTTCACCATGGAGTGTCGGTCAGAACCAGGACTCGCTTGCAGTTAACAGTCTTTACTGGTCACTCTGGATCACAGCAGCACAGTAATGCAACAAACGACAGGCTTACAAGTGACGAACTCCAGGCTAGTTAAGGTGGATGCTGGATGGAAGTGAGTGTGGTCTATAAACACAGAAATACAAAGCCATGAGAAACATTCGTTCAGAAAATAAACACATTTAAGGTATTAATTATTACTAATAAATCCCTTCCAGTTTGACTAAACATGCATATGTGATCAAGGCTAACAGTTCCAGTAACTGGTATGTAACAGGTCAGCTAGCTTAATAGCATAAAAAGGTACATGGTGAATGAAGGAATATTTCTGAATAAGCAAATCAGCTGTTAAAGGCTAAATAAACATCCTGTTCAGGCAGAAATACAACTAGTTACTTACAGTTCTTCACAGACCCACACAGTTCACCATATTCAACTGGCTACAAGTCTGTCCAACAGTCTTCTCTCCCGCTGCTCACTGTTTCACCCTGCGTACACACCAAGCGCGATTTGGGCGTCAAGGGCATCAGGTTTACATGCAAATTCAATGGCCGACGTGCTTTGGGGAGGTGTCGAAAACCCTGCAGCGTTTTGAGATTTTTTGAGCGTTTGACACGCGTAACGTGCGTTGCGGGCAGCAGACACCGGAGTTGGAAAATCTGAACTTTGGCGTCTTGTCACGGGGCGTTGACCAATCAGAGCGACTCAATGTCATGACACAGACACACATTTTCTGAGAGGACGGGAAACACTAAGAAGACAGAGGAGGATAAACTGTGATCTGTGTCCGGTCCCGGTGTCTGAACGGCGATTTGATGACCTGCTGTCCTGATTGGATGTAATAGGCTTATAATGCTGCCCCGCATCGGAACAGTGGGATGTTAAACTGGGCCGGATCAGACAGCTGAAAGTGCCCCTTGCCAGCGCGCAGCAAATGATGAAACTCATCACACTCAGAACACCTGCAATCATCTGGTGAACCAGACAGAGCGGAGATGCCACAACATAGGGGATTATCACGCCACCGGAAGTTGCCGGCTTTTGACACTTCCTCTTCCGGGCCATGTTAACGACAGCCGTTCCTGCTCTGTTATACTGTTTAAATCGGATAAACTCCAAACATATTTAAGTTTTCATTCTAAACTGAAGTGATACTGGATCAGAGCGATCGATTTGCCGCGGTGAAGGGCCGAACTTTATAATAAAACGTACGTTTGTTTGTCCCCGGTGGGGCACAACACCGGCACTTCACAGCATGCTAGCATTAGCCAGCTAACGTTTACTGACGTGCTTAACATTGTGCATCTTAAAACACACAAACATCTGAAAATCGGGTCTGTACCTCCCCGTTTCCAGTGGAACAACTGGGGACTGCCAAGAAAGGAGATGCTTTCAGATGATTGTGTTTTCAGCCGCACAAAGTTAGGCACGTTATTGAGCTGGCTAATGCTAACACGACTGCGCAGTCTGCCGGCCACAAACAAACGTGTGTCGTTTTATTATAAAGTTCGGTCCTTCACCGCGGCGAATCGGTCGTTTTAATCCACTTCTTCCTCAGCATCACTTCAGTCTGGAATGAAAACTTGGCATTGGCGTTTATCCGATTTACAAAGTTTAACAGAGTAGTAGCTGGCGGACTATTGTTAGCAGGTTAGCATTAGCCAGCTTGATGACGTGCCTAACTTTGTGCGGCTGAAAACACACAAGCATCTGAAAACGTCTCCTTTCTTGGCAGTCCCCAGTTGTTCCACTGGAAACGGGGAGGTACAGACCCGATTTTCAGATGTTTGTGTGTTTTAAGACGCACAATGTTAAGCACGTCAGTAAACGTTAGCTGGCTAATGCTAGCATGCTGTGAAGTGCCGGTGTTGTGCCCCACCGGGGACAAACAAACGTACGTTTCATTATAAAGTTCGGCCCTTCACCGCGGCAAATCGATCGCTTTGATCCAGTATCACTTCAGTTTAGAATGAAAACTTAAATATGTTTGGAGTTTATCCGATTTAAACAGTATAACAGAGCAGGAACGGCTGTCGTTAACATGGCCCGGAAGAGGAAGTGCCAAATGTTTCAACTTCCGGAAACCGGAACGCGGAAGCGTGATAATCCCCTATTCCCTAACTTTATTTATTTATCACATAAAGCCGAGCCGCTCTCTTTCCTGCATCTGTCATGTTGCACACAGACCGGTGACAGGAAAAAGAGAAAGGAAGGGCTCCTCCCCAGGCGCATCAAGCGCGCCTTGGCTGGACATCTCTCGCCGTGCGTCAGGGGCGTCAAGACACTGGAAATCAAGCGTCTGACTTTTTAGTGACCAAGCGTCCAACTTTGGGCGTCAGGCGCGGTTTTGACGCCAAAATTGCGTTTGGCGTGTACGCAGGGTCATGCATCCTGGCATCACGTGCTCAGTAGCGCAGCTGCACACTTCTGCCACAAGGGGGCACTCACTCCTCATCAACAGCCTTTCCAACATGGCCGATCTCACAATAATAAAGAATCCTTCAAAACATTCTTGGAACATTCCAGAAGGTGATCTGGATCACCACCAACATTTAATGGGTTCATCCTTGGACTGAGGCACACAGCTGGTAAAAATTTCCATCCAGAACTTTTTCCGTAAAGGTACAGACAGACAGACAAACCAACGCTACCGAAAACATTACCTGCTTGGCGGAGGTAATAACGTGAACATATGTCACAGTTGACGGTCCTGTCACTATGTCACCCTGCCTCCGAGTGATCATGCACCCTGGCTACTTGGCCAAGGTGATATGCCTTTGGCTGAATGGTCAGTACGGATGACTCTTACCTGGGAATCTGGGGATCAAATCCTGCTGGGCCCTCCTTTGTCCTGCCACGTATGCTTTTACTTTCCTTAGTTTTACTTAAATAATTTCACATTGGCCTCGTTGCTTGTAGAAAACTGAAACTCGCTCAACAGTAAGATGGTACACATCTCATTTTATTTTATTGTCACATAATGCGACACAAACAAGTTTATTCTGGAACTGATGCATGAAGGAGACGACCTGGAACTAACAAAAGACTGACCTGGACACTTTTAGCTCTGGAACCTCCTGACACACACTTCCCTTCTGCACCGAGTGTGTGTGTGTGTGTGTGTGTGGGTAACTAGCAGCTATAGCTTCTGTCCAGAGCAGACACACAAACAACATTTACTCCACTTCATCAGTTATCCTGCAAGAAAACACAGAACAGGAACTTTGCAAAAGTCACTGAAGGAAGGAAGGAGGGTGGGAGGTAGGTAGGTAGGCAGGCGGGTGGGCAGGTCTCTGAAAGACGCAGATGTGGAAATGTTGACCTATTGGTCAAACGTAGAATCTTTACTGATCCAAGGCTGGGACCCGGTACACCCAGAGTCCCTGAATGGTCCCAAGTCCACCGCAGCATGACCCAACACAATGAACTCGGGTTTCATCATGTAGCTTCAGAAAGGTCTGAGCCGGCCAGTCCTGGACCCCACACCAACAGTCCAACAGGACCAGTCCAGGATAAAGGCAGGTCTACCTGGCATAGAGGTAGCTTTGAGGTGGACCATCATAGGAAACCACCATGGGATCTAATCCCAACTTCCTAAGGACCGGCTCTATAACGGCTCTTCTACAGAAACCCAAACCCTAGCCTGATAGTTTACCTCCTAAAGAACTAAGAACTGGTGAAGACCAGGCTGAGAGACCGCAGCAGGATCTTCTGCAGTTGGACAGTACTGGCCCAGAGGTCTGATACTGGTCCAGGCCACGCTCAGTAAGGGTTTCCTTACCATCAACAAGCTGATCCCTGTTCCAGGTCTCCTAGACCCTCACAGGAAACCTGATGGTCCGTCTTCCATCTTGGCTCTGCCTCAGACTGCTAGGGCTACCAGGGCTACCTGATCCAGGTTCCAGGTTTTAGGGGGTTAACCTGATCCAGGTACCAGGTTTTAGGGGGGCAACCTGATTCAGGTTCCAGGTCTTCCAGGACGTGTGGGAACCTTAATCTTCCCCAGTAGATACAACTCTGCAGACTGAACCTTTAAGGTGGGGACTGCTGGTCCTCCTGCTGGTCTTCCTGCTGGTCTTCTTGCTGGTCCTTCTGCTGGTCCTCCTGCTGGTCTTCTTGCTGGTTTTCCTGCTGGTCTTCTTGCTGGCCTTCCTGCTGGTCTTTTTGCTGGTCCTCCTGCTGGTCTTCTAGCTGGTCCTCCTGCTGGTCTTTTTGCTTGTCCTCCTTCTGGTCTTCTTGTTGGTCTTTCTGCTGGTCTTCCTGCTGGTCTTCTTGCTGGTCTTCTAGTTAGTCCTCCTGCTGGTTTTCCTGCTGGTCTTCTTGCTGGTCTTCCTGCCGGCTTTCCTGCCGGTCCTCCTGCTGGTCCTCCTGCTGGTCTTTTTGCTGGTCCTCCTGCTGGTCTTCTTGCTGGTCTTTCTGCTGGTCTTCTAGCTGGTCCTCCTGCTGGTCTTCTTGCTGGTCTTTCTGCTGGTCTTCTTGCCGGTCTTCCTGCTGGTCCTCCAGCTGGTCTTCTTGCTTGTCCTCCTGCTGGTCTTCTTGTTGGTCCTCCTGCTGGTCCTCCTGCTGGTCTTCCTGCCGGTCCTCCTGCTGGTCTTCCTCCCGGTCTTCTTGCTGGTCCTCCTGCTGCTCTTCTTGTTGGTCCTGCTGCTTGTCCTCCTGCTGGTCTTCTTACTGGTCTTCCTGCTGGTCTTCTTGCTGGTCCTCCTGCTGGTCTTTTAGCTGGTCCTCCTTCTGGTCTTCTTGCTGGTCTTCTTACTGGTCCTCCCTCTGGTCCTCCTGCTGGTCTTCCTGCTGGTCCATCTGCTGGTCTTCTTGCTGGTCATCCTGCTGGTCTTCCTACTGGTCTTTTAGCTGGTCCTCCTTCTGGTCGTCCTGCTGGTCTTCCTGCTGGTCTTCTAGCTGGTCCTCCTGCTGGTCTTCTTGCTGGTCTTTCTGCTGGTCTTCTTGCTGGTCTTCCTGCCGGCTTTCCTGCCGGTCTTCCTGCTGGTCTTCTTGCCGGTCTTCTTGCCGGTCTTCCTGCTGGTTCTCCAGCTGGTCTTCTTGCTTGACCTCCTGCTGGTCTTCTTGCTGGTCCTCCTGCTGGTCTTCCTCCCGGTCTTCTTGCTGGTCCTCCTGCTGCTCTTCTTACTGGTCTTCCTGCTGGTCTTCTTGCTGGTCCTCCTGCTGGTCTTTTAGCTGGTCCTCCTTCTGGTCCTCCTGCTGGTCCCCCTGCTGGTCTTCTTGCTGGTCTTCTTACTGGTCTTCCTGCTGGTCTTCTTGCTGGTCTTTTAGCTGGTCTTCCTTCTGGTCCTCCTGCTGGTCCTCCTGCTGGTCTTCCTGCTGGTCCATCTGCTGGTCCTCCTGCTGACTCTCCTTGCTGGTCATCCTGCTGGTCTTTCTGCTGGTCTTCTAGCTGGTCCTCCTGCTGGTCTTTCTGCTGGTCTTCCTGCCGGTCTTCTTGCCGGCTTTCCTGCCGGTCTTCCTGCCGGTCTTCCTGCTGGTTCTCCAGCTGGTCTTCTTGCTTGTCCTCCTGCTGGTCTTCTTGCTGGTCCTCCTGCTGGTCCTCCTGCTGGTCTTCCTGCCGGTCCTCCTGCTGGTCTTCCTCCCGGTCTTCTTGCTGGTCCTCCTGCTGCTCTTTTTGTTGGTCCTCCTGCTGGTCTTCTTACTGGTCTTCCTGCTGGTCTTCTTGCTGGTCCTCCTGCTGGTCTTTTAGCTGGTCCTCCTTCTGGTCCTCCTGCTGGTATTCCTGCTGGTCTTCTTACTGGTCTTCTTGCTGGTCCTCCTGCTGGTCTTTTAGCTGGTCCTCCTTCTGGTCCTCCTGCTGGTCTTCCTGCTGGTCCTCCTGCTGGTCTTCTTGCTGGTCCTCCTTCTGGTGTTCTTGCTGGTCTTCTTACTGGTCTTGTTGCTGGTCCTCCTGCTGGTCTTCTTGCTGGTCTTGTTGCTGGTTCTCCTGCTTGTCCTCCTGCTGGTATTCTTGCTGGTCCTCCTGCTGGTCTTCTTGCTGGTCCTCCTTCTGGTGTTCTTGCTGGTCTTCTTACTGGTCCTCCTTCTGGTGTTCTTGCTGGTCTTCTTACTGGTCTTGTTGCTGGTCCTCCTGCTGGTCTTCTTGCTGGTCATCCTGCTGGTCTTCCTACTGGTCTTTTAGCTGGTCCTCCTTCTGGTCGTCCTGCTGGTCTTCCTGCTGGTCCATCTGCTGGTCCTCCTGCTGATCTCCTTGCTGGTCTTCCTGCTGGTTCTCCAGCTGGTCTTCTTGCTTGACCTCCTGCTGGTCTTCTTGCTGGTCCTCCTGCTGGTCCTCCTGCTGGTCTTCCTCCCGGTCTTCTTGCTGGTCCTGCTGCTGCTCTTCTTACTGGTCTTCCTGCTGGTCTTCTTGCTGGTCCTCCTGCTGGTCTTTTAGCTGGTCCTCCTTCTGGTCCTCCTGCTGGTCTTCTTGCCGGTCTTCTTACTGGTCTTCCTGCTGGTCTTCTTGCTGGTCCTCCTGCTGGTCTTTTAGCTGGTCCTCCTTCTGGTCCTCCTGCTGGTCCATCTGCTGGTCCTCCTGCTGATCTCCTTGCTGGTCATCCTGCTGGTCTTTCTGCTGGTCTTCTAGCTGGTCCTCCTGCTGGTCTTTCTGCTGGTCTTCTTGCTGGTCTTCCTGCCGGCTTTCCTGCCGGTCTTCCTGCCGGTCTTCCTGCTGGTTCTCCAGCTGGTCTTCTTGCTTGTCCTCCTGCTGGTCTTCTTGCTGGTCCTCCTGCTGGTCCTCCTGCTGGTCTTCCTGCTGGTCCTCCTGCTGGTCTTCCTCCCGGTCTTCTTGCTGGTCCTCCTGCTGCTCTTTCTGTTGGTCCTCCTGCTGGTCTTCTTACTGGTCTTCCTGCTGGTCTTCTTGCTGGTCCTCCTGCTGGTCTTTTAGCTGGTCCTCCTTCTGGTCCTCCTGCTGGTCTTCCTGCTGTTCTTCTTACTGGTCTTCTTGCTGGTCCTCCTGCTGGTCTTTTAGCTGGTCCTCCTTCTGGTCCTCCTGCTGGTCTTCCTGCTGGTCCATCTGCTGGTCCTCCTGCTGGTCTTCTTGCTGGTCATCCTGCTGGTCTTCCTGCTGGTCTTTTAGCTGGTCCTCCTTCTTGTTCTCCTGCTGGTCTTCCTGCTGGTCCTCCTGCTGGTCCTCCTGCTGGTCCTCCTGCTGGTCTTCTTGCTGGTCCTCCTTCTGGTGTTCTTGCTGGTCTTCTTACTGGTCTTGGTGCTGGTCCTCCTGCTGGTCTTCTTGCTGGTCTTGTTGCTGGTTCTCCTGCTTGTCCTCCTGCTGGTATTCTTGCTGGTCCTCCTGCTGGTCTTCTTGCTGGTCCTCCTTCTGGTGTTCTCGCTGGTCTTCTTACTGGTCATGTTGCTGGTCCTCCTGCTGGTCTTCATGCTGGTCCTCCTTCTGGTGTTCTTGCTGGTCTTCTTACTGGTCTTGTTGCTGGTCCTCCTGCTGGTCTTCTTGCTGGTCTTGTTGCTGGTTCTCCTGCTTGTCCTCCTGCTGGTATTCTTGCTGGTTCTCCTGCTTGTCCTCCGACCGGTCTTCCTGCCGGTCCTCCTGCCGGTCCTCCTGCTGGTCGTCCATGGACTTGGTCTCTGCTGCTTTACCGTCCGGACCTCTACAAACCAGGCGTGTCATTTCTTATTTATAAATGTTGCGTACGCACGAAACGGGGCCTGACACTGGTGTACGCCAGTTATGATTTATAAAAGCAAACTTTATGGGAAAATGTGCGTCTCTCACGTTAACACTGACCCATGCGTACACTCGTTCTGGCGGTTCTAAACTGGCGACATAGATGGTGAGGTGGGGAACTGAAACCACACAGCATCATGATTCCTGTGGTGGCAGCGTGGGGTCTTGTCACTTGTTTCTGAGTGATAATGTGCCCTGGCTGTCAGACTGTAGACGTCAAACTTTGGCTAACTGCTTAGCGTATGACTTTTAAAACAGAGAATGGAGATCAAGCTCTGTCCAGTCTGTCCTTATGTCCTGCCACACTCAAACATTTAAAGTATAAGTCTCTTTTTTTAAAACCTGGACCTTATTTCTAGGAGTATATACGTGCATTTACTCACCGGTAAAGTTTCTGCATCACTCGGAAGATATTACACTGAGTCGCCCTTCGGTGTTCCTCCAGTAAAATGGGAGATAAGGGGCAGTCTCTATATAAGACATTATCTGCAGCAAAACTCCTTGATTTTTGCCAATACTTTAACTAGAACGAACAAATGAGTACTATTGTCCTGCGAGTTCAGATTTAGCTTTCAGTTAGTTATCAGGGTGTTCTATACACTTTTCGGGCCGCGCGTTCACGATGCGTCCTTCTGTAGTACAGCTGAGAGGAGCAGCTCGCTGCCCAGACAACAACAAAAACAATTTGCGAAACTCTGAACTCACACGACAATAGTACTCATTCGTTCATTCATTGTACTTAAAGACACACAACGTAACTTTTAGACCTTAAATATCTGTGTTTCTGACTCGTTTTGATGGCACACCAACATTCATTTTGCGCATTTTCGAGCTGTCAGTGCCCAGAGGGGTCCCGGGGCTCAGAAACAGCAGTATGTAAGATTCCCATCCGGGACGCGACTGTGACGTTGCAGCCAACTATTGGTTGCAGCACCGCGTCACTCACTAGCAACCGGATGTAAACCAGGGATCAACATCGCGGGTGTTTTGAATGCGCATCATGTCGAATTCGGTAAAGAAACGCAAGGAAACATCAACGGAGGAAGAGAGGAAAAGAAACAGAGGAAGGGACAGAACAAGAGTCAAGATAAGACTGTCTTTTACTGGCTGGAGTGAGCTTACAGTACAGGTACGAACAAGATGGATGCTAGTTTAGCCGCCGATAGGGGGCGCGTCACTGAGAAAACTGCTAAAAGTTCCGTTGTGTGTCTTTAAAGCATTGATGAAATGATGCTGCAGATAATGTCTGATATAGTGACTGCCCCGTCTGTGCCATGACACTGGACGTTTACCGAAGGGCGACTCAGCGTAATATCTTCCAAAAGACTCTTTACCGGTGAGTAAATGCACGTATATACTCCTAGAAATAAGGTCCAGGTTTAAAAAAAAAAAAAGAAACTTATACTTTAATTCCCCCTGAACATCAAATTTTATCCATAGATTGACATAGGATTCAAACCAGCAGCATTATTTATGCTGCAGGTGAGCTGAAACTATAAGAACCTTTCAAATAAATAAATCACACTATCACTATCACATTCCTCTACCTAGTGATCAACAAGGTGACATATTTACCACATTAACACACAGATTGTGACGAGGTTTGCAGCCACCAGACTGATGATGTAAGCATATTAATACCGGGGACACTCGTGCGTAATGCTGCGCATGGATGCATTGGTGCTGCTGGAGGACCAACAGATGGGAACATTTAGTAGGGAACGCGTTTTCAGGGATTCACCAGGATTCCCTGGCCCAATGATGATGATGACTGGCTAATAGGCGAATCTACTTTTTCAGCGCTTTTGTCTATGAACTGGACTCAGATAGACCGCCCGGCTAAACCGTGCCCACCCCGACACATCAGCAGCTTCTGACAGCGCGCTCTGTGTTGGAGCCATCGGCCTCATCAAAGACCGGTGGAGGTGTTAAGATGCATGCAAGGGAGGGGTGGGGGGACGACTCCTGGAACAGACCTCTGTTACATCATCACCACCACAACAACCTGCTGCTACTCAGCAGACTTTCCTTCATCTATGATTCATGTGACGCCTAAATATAATGATTTTGTGAGGCTCCACCTCACCATCAAGCACCTCCACTTCACTCTGCTAAATTGTGTTTTATTGTGTTTTTGATCGCCACGATTCAGCTTTAAATGCCTCAGATCAGCTGCTCATTTATATGCAGAAACATCCATGAGGTGCTTTGCATTGACCATTTATGGTAGAAAGTGTGTATGTAGGGGGCGGAATATGAGCCAAATTCACCCGCGCAAACTTCCAGGAAGAGTGTGATTTATAAAGGGGAAATTGCTTGAATCTGTGCGTACGCACGGTTTTATAAATCTAAATATTTTTTGGTGTATGCAAACTTTTGGACGTACACTTTTAGTAAAGATCCTCCGCACCGTTTTATAAATGAGGCTCCAGATGTCCTGATGAGGTCGACCTGGAGTCAGAGATCCTGTCAGTTGGACCTCAGCTGGTTCTGGTTCAGTTCTGTTAAGTATCTGTGGGCCCGTCCTGTATCTGGTCCTGGTCTTGTCAGAATCAGGATCCAGAGGCCCCTCCCTCTCTGAAGGAGTGAAGGAGAGCGAGCCGTGTTTGTTTATGGAGGTCAGATGTCTCTCTTCCACTCAGCTGCCTGCTCTATTTTTACAACCCCCCCCCCATGCGTCCTCTGGACCTGCTGGACCCTCACTTCCTCACTTCAGTGGCGAGCCTTCAGACCTGCAGCACCGAGCCTCAGGTCCCATCGCCTGGATCTGGATCAGCTTGTTGTGGGTCGGGGCCAGCTGTGTACCAGGTCAGTGGTTCAGGTTTTACCAGAACTCTGTGATCCGCTACAAACACCTGAGAGGACTTTCCAGGTTCCCGCTGCAGTGAGGCAGACAGCTGGAGGTCTGCGGGTCCTTTACCCCGTCATCAAGACCAGACCTGAGACCAGGGACGTCCTCCTGATCTGAGACGTGTCTGCATCTGGATCTGTGTCAGTCATCAAGACCAGAACTGAGGAATCTTCCACAGATCAGTTCAGTTAGGAGACAAACCTGAACCTGGATCAGTCTGGGTCAGAGAGGTCTAGGCCCAGCAGGCTTATCGCCATGGTAACGGATGCTGATAAGAGATTCCTGTATAAGAATGTAGCTGATAATTCTGATACTCACAGTTGTGCAACCAGACATGTTATCAGAGGAACTTTCACACGACCCAGATCAAACGGATGAAATTAGATATATTATGTACAGACATGTGCAAGAATGGAATAAATTACCAGAAAACACTCAAGAAAATACTAAAAACATTTTTAGGAAGTAGGTCAAAAGATATCCATGCACAGTAGAGATTTAATATAGACAACTGGAGGTTTGAGTACTACCAAAAACTACTTTTTGCAACAGTCCTGATCCAGGTCCGCTTCTTTAAGTTCAAATCTAAATCCGGTCTCTGAGTCAGAACCAGTCCAGTTCTGATTCCTAATCAGTCTGAATCCTCTAAGAGAAGCTTACTATCTTCTCCTCCAGTCATCTCCAGGACCAGGTCTCTAGGACCAGTTCTCCAGGACCAAGTCTCCAGGATCCTTGAAGGACTTTCCAGATGTTCTTCAGATGTTTCTGGGTTCTTGTAAAACTTGTCTGGTTCTGGGACTGGACTGGAACTGATCTGGTTCTGGGACTAGAATGGAATTGGTCTAGTACTGGGACTGGACTGGAACTGGTCTGGTTTTGGAACTGGAGATGAACTGGTATGGTACTTGGATTGGAGTAAAATTTGTCTGGTTCTGGGACTGGACTGGAACTGATCTGGTTCTGGGACTAGAATGGAATTGGTCTAGTACTGGGACTGGACTGGAACTGGTCTGGTTCTGGGACTGCAGTAAAACTGGTCTGGTGCTGAGATTGGACTGGAACTGGTCTGCTGTTGGGACTGGACTGGAACTGCACTGGTTCTGGGACTGGAGATGATCTGGTATGGTTCTTGGATTGGAGTAAAACTTGTCTGGTACTGGGACTGGACTGGTACTGGTCTGCTACTGGGACTTGAGTTGAACTTGTCTGGTACTGGGACTGGACTCGAACTTGTCTGCTACTGGGACTGGACTGGAACTGCTCTAGTTCTGGGACTGGACTGGAAATGGTCTAGTTCTGGGACTGGAGATGAAGTGGTATGGTTCTGTGACTGGAGATGAACTGGTCTGGTTCTGGAACTGGACTGGACCTGGCGTGGTTCTGGGACTGGAGATGAACTGGTCTGGTTCTTGGACTGGAATGGAACTGGCCTAGTTCTGGGACTGGACTGGAAATGAGGCAAAAAGCAGAAAATGTTCAAAGAAAAACTTGAAAGACCTTCACAAAGCCAAAGAACTGTTGATCCAGACCAGTTTAGAAGATCACAACAAAGTCTACATGAAGATCAGAAAACTTTATGGTCCAGCAGCAGGTAGTACACATGGACAAGAGGTAGTACACATAGTACAAGTACCACAGTAGAACACATATTGGAGTAAAAGAATAAAAGAGGTCTGGACCAGGGCTCTGGACCAGGTTTCTTGGTTGTTCTTGTTAGAAATAGTGACCAAGTAATCAGCTGCAAGGTGTGAACCTGGACCAGGATTCTGGACCAGGACTCTGGATAAGGACTCTGGACCATCCAACCACACATCCTCCTTTGCCTTGATTTGGTTCTCTGTGTTCTGCTGCAGGTTCCACCGTCAGAACTCAGAAGAACCAGAAAGCGGCCTTCAGTTGTTGGTCTGTGACCAAAAACTGGCTCTGATCTTGTCCAGCATCTGTTCGTAGAACATCGTCCCTCCGGTGGGGGGACGGGAAGTAAGACAACTATGGAAAGTAGTGGTGGACCATGAAGTCTAGGAAATTCTCTGTAAAACCTAAAGCGATCTAGGTGGAACAGGAGGTGGTTTTGACATCCCTCAACCGCTAAGAGATCTGCAGATTATCCACGTGACAACCGAAGAGACAGAACAGTCGTGAAGACCAGACCAGGTGGACAGCAGCAAACCAGGAGGAGACATGAGGATTCAGTCATCCACCACCCTGAGTACCATCGCCGTCCAGACCGGCCGGTCTCAGATCATCGTCTCTGTCCTGAAGGTGAGATAAAGGTCTCAGGTCCTCGTCTCCGTCCTGAAGGTGAGATAAAGGTCTCAGATCCCCATCTCCGTCCTGAAAGTGAGATGAAGGTCTCGGGTCCTCGTATCCGTCATGAAGGTGAGGTGAAGTCTCAGATCCTCGTATCCGTCATGAAGGTGAGGTGAAGGTCTCGGGTCCTCGTATCCGTCATAAAGGTTAGGTGAAGTCTCAGATCCTCGTCTCCGTCCTGAAGGTGAGGTGAAGGTCTCGGGTCCTCGTCTCCGTCATGAAGGTGAGGTGAAGTCTCAGATCCTCATCTCCGTCCTGAAGGTGAGGTGAAGGTCTCAGGTCCTCGTCGCCGTCCTGAAGGTGAGGTGAAGTCTCAGGTCCTTGTCTCCATCCTGAATATGATGAGATGAAGGTCTCAGACCATTGTCTCCATTCTGAAGGTGAGATTAAGGTCTCAGGTCTCGTCTCCGTCCTTAAGACGATATGAAGGTTTCAGACTGTCGTCTACATCCTGAATGTGAGGTGAAGGTCTCAGACAGTGATCTCCATACTGAAGGTGAGATTAAGGTCTTGGATCCTTGTCTCTGTCCTGAAGATGAGGTGAAGGTCTCGGATCCTTGTCTCCATCTTGAAGGTGAGATGGAGGGTCTTGGATCGTTGTCTCCGTCCTGAAGGTGGGAGCAGAGATGATGACAGATGCAGCTCATGGCAGCGCGCCTGGTTCACCAGCAGATGTTCGGTGCTGGATAACATGTTGACATCGGCTGCCTGGTGTTGGACCTTCTCCTGTGGTGGCTCAGATGTTTGATGGACACACGTCCAACCAAGCTGAGTTTAATGTTTCTGTCCCCTTCAGGGTTCATCTGATTTTACTTGTTCAACTTTCAGAGATATAAAATTCTGGAAAGATAAAATAGCTTTCACTTAGATGTTGAGGACAGTCAAGCAGCGCTATGGGGGCTGAGCGAAGTGTGACTGCAACTATGTTTATAACAACGTTGCTAGGCAACACTAAGGGGACTGAGCGGAGCGTGAATACTGCTACATTCATAACAACGTTGACAGGCAACGCTAGGAGGCCCAGCGGAGCGTGACCACAGTTATGATTATAACGTTGCTAGGCAACATTACGGGGGCTGAGTGGAGTTTGACCACAGCTACGTTTATAACAACGTTTGGCCATAGTTATTGATAAGTTGATTATAAAAGCCCTTTGTTCTGTCTGCTTATCATATTCTAGAAATCCTTAAAGGAGTGATGACATAGCAGTTAAAAACTAGTTTATGTTGTTGGCATTACTTTATATGTAAATACTCCAAAAAAAAAACGGCATTTTTTACAGCGGAGTATTGTTTTGAAACGCCAGACCTCACTTCCTCAGTAATACAGTTAGGTCCGGTGATGATATGGAGCTTTACCCGGAGACCACGTTGACTTCATTTTGATTGGCTACACCTTATTTGGCTATGACCTTATTTGGAGAATCTAGGTCAAGCTGCGGTCGGAGTTTGCTAAAGGCTAACTGCTAGCAACATGGGCACTTCAGACAGTGTGAGCAACGTTTATCAGACAAGACAGCATTTAGAAAATAAATAAACTTACAGGTAATGACAAGGTTGTGGCCCCCTCCCTCAGTGTTGCTGCAGAAGTTTGCTTTTAAATCCATTTGTTTGAAAATCCAGACCTGACTGCACAGAAGTTACTACTAGCTCCATACACGCAGCTGAATCAGACAGGTGGGGGGGGGGGGGACTGTGCATAAACCGTTAGGAGAGGGGGGGGGGGGGGGGGCGCTGTTTACTTGATAGTGTGCTCTTATTGGAGCAATTAAATTACGTAGAATGATAGAATTACGTAGAATGATGGAACTACGTAGAATGATGGAACTACGTAGAATGATAGAACTACGTAGAATGATAAGCTGCTGTCTGATTCAACTGTTTCTGAGCAGAGAGACAAAGCTGACAGACCATAAACAGGAACTTTGATTCTCACTCTGACATTCACATGGCCTCATCAGTGCACAACAGATCATATTATACACCCAAAACCCCAGAAAAGTGAAATTTGATGTCATGGCACCTTTAAACCAAATACTGTATCTAAATAAAAAGTAAAAGAACAAAAACAAAAGAAGAAACAACCCCTTTCCAATATTTTTTGCATCCTGAAGCTGGACACATTTTCCAAAATGAACATTTCCTGTTTCAGGACCAGCAGAGCAACTTCACCCACTTTTCTGGAAAAATGTTTAACTGGGGAAGTTTTGAGTGAAGTTTGATCTGTTTGTTTCTGAAAGCTCGAACTTTTGATGAACTGAGTTTATGACTGCAGCTGCAGGAAACTGGACTTGGTTCTGTTCTCTGAGGCAGAACCAAGTGCAGTAAACTGGTCTTATTTATAACTGACCGTGTCAGCCCAGTTTAGCCAGCGGGCGGTCCATGTGGAGGTCAATCAGACCTCTGTTGTTGTCCATGTGCTGCTTCCTGTTATAGCTGGGCGCAGCCGTGCATGGAGGTGTGTGTGTGTGTGTGGGTGTGCGCGCATGTGCTAACATGGATCACTCACCTTCTGTCTTTTTTGGTCAACATGCTAGAGATACCGTATCACCCAGAGGAATGCTGCAACACACACGTGCACACCCATGCACACACACACACACACATGTTTGTTTTTCTATCCCCGTGGGGTACATCCATTGACATAATGCATTCCCTAGCCCCTTACCCTAAACCTAACGCCCATAACTGATTGCCTAAACCTAACCCTTGTCCTAATCCTAACCAAAACCTAATTGTAACTTAATCTCTAAAACCTAATCTTGACCCTCAAAATGGGGTTCGTACCCATGGGGACCGGAAAAAAGTCCCCCACGAGGACAAAAGACGTCCCCATGGTGATAGTAAAAGTCCAAAACTTGGACTTTTACTATCTCTCACACACACACACATATCAGCTGTTGTCATGGTGACCATGGTCACTTTTCGGGGGGCTGCAGGTTTTCCAGGTCTCCTGGTGGATCAGGATCAGGGGGGCAGCAAGTTTTCATGTCTCCAGCAGGGGGACCACTCGGGTCCAGCAGGTCTTCAGGGTTTAGTGCCATTAAAGCAGCCACGACCGTCTTCACCTCTGACCCCACTCCCAGAGCAAAAACCAGATCCCCAGACCAGAGAAAAACCTGCAGAGGAGACCGCTCCAGCTGGTAATAACCACATGACTGGACGCCACCTGTTACTGACCCACCACACGCCTGTTGTCTTTATCCAGAGTGGAGTTCTGGTCCACCTCCAGCTGGTCCAGGTCCAACCAGGACTCTGTGAGATCGGATCAAACCAGGAGGAAAACCAGATGCTGATCCAGGAACAGCATCAGCTGCTGGAAAAACTCCAGGTAAACCGGAACACAGAACCCGCCTCTGGTGAAATTCCTGACCACCGTTATTCCCCGTTTACCAGGATGCAGGGTTCCCGGGGGGTCGTAAATTTAACTTAAACGTGGAGGAACCCTGAAATGACGCACACACCCGGTCGCGATCTTTACTTTCCTCAGAGGTTCGTCATGTGTGATGTGTTGCAGAAGCATGAGGCTGAAGTTCTATCTGTGGTGGAGAGGAAGGAAGCAGAGCTGAGGAGGAGGAGGGTTGGCAGGAAGATGAAGCAGGTGGAAGAGGTGGAGCTGAAGAACGCCATGGAGGCGTCTCTGAGGGAGGGGTGGTCGCTGCTCCTCCTCCTTCTGAGGAGACGGCTGGAGATCCTGATGCTGGCTTCAGACTTTCACCGCAGAGTGATGGAGGTAAGCAGCAGTGTAAGGTTCAGACTCATCCGGTCCCGGCAGATCCAGATCAGAAATAAAGGTCTCAATAGACTCTATAAGGTTCAGACTCATCCGGTCCGGGCAGATCCAGATCAGAAATAAAGGTCTCAATAGACTCTATAAGGTTCAGACTCATCCGGACCCAGTAGATCCAGATCAGAAATAAAGAACTTGATAGACTCTATAAGGTTCAGACTCATCCGGTCCCAGTAGATTCAGATCAGAAATAAAGGTCTCAATAGACTCTATAAGGTTCAGACTCATCCGGACCCAGTAGATCCAGATCAGAAATAAAGAACTTGATAGACTCTATAAGGTTCAGACTCATCCGGTCCCAGTAGATCCAGATCAGAAATAAAGAACTTGATAGACTCTATAAGGTTCAGACTCGTCCAGTCCCTGCAGATCCAGATCAAACATGAGCTCCATCTGCAGGTTCCATCTGGATGCAGACCCTGCTGGGACCAGACCATCCCGAGGTCGGTTTCACAAAGCAGATCTAACTAAGCACTGAGTCAAATCCTGAACTCTAAGTTTCCGGTTCCAGAACAGCTTAGTTCTCTTAGCTCCGTTCTGCACGACCTCATGGAGGCAGCCTAAAAAAAAACAAAAAATAAAACAAGTAAACAAGCATGATGGGTCTGCTGAACTAAAATGTTGGTGAGCAACACTTTGAGACAATCACTGCAGTCAGGTGTTTTCTGTAACGTCCAATCAGACGTCTGCACCTGTTGACAGGTATGTTGGTCCAATAATTCAAAATCAGTATTTTATTTCCCTGAATTATAATTTAGTGAATTTTTATCTAGTATTAGTTTTTTAGTTTCAGCTGTCATGATTTTAACGGCGTCTCTAACTGGAGGTGGTGCAGCCGTCTGACTGTATTTGCTGTGAACCGTCCGGCGTGACGTGGAGGCCACCCTGCTTCCACCATGTCCATGTTCATCATCCTCATCCTCATGTTTCTCTCCGTGGTAGAGCTTCATCAGGTGTTGCTACGAGCACCTCCTCTGTTGTCATGGCAACTGTCTGTCTGTCCTGTCTGCAGTTCTCCACCAGCATGGACCAGCTGGAGTGATCTTCAGATCCCAGCAGATGAATCCAGGATGACAGAGGTGCAGAAGACCTACGAGTCCATGAGGAGAGGTAACCGTCCGGTTCCAGCCTGAGTCCAGCTGTACCAGGGTTACTCAGTTCGGTCCTACGAGGGCCACAATCCAGCAGGTTTTCCACGTCCCCCCTGCTCCAACACACCTGACTCAGATTAGACAGATCCAACAGCCAATCAGGCTGCACGATGATGGAGACATGGAAAACCTGCTGGAGGACCACCCTGGTTGGACCGGGAGAGCAACCCTGCTGTGAACCATCTCATCAGCCCAGATCCTGATCCTGATCTAGATCCAGATCCAGATCCAGATCCAGATCCAGATTCGGAACCTGGATCTAGATCCTGATCCGGACTCTGACCCTGATCCCGATCTAGATCTAGATCCTAATCTATATTCTGACCCTGATTTTGATCTGATCTAGATCCTGATCCAGATTCTGAACCTGATCCTGACCCAAACCTTGGATCCAGATTCTGATCCTGATCTAAATCCTGATCCAGATTTTGATCCTGATCCCATCTAGATCTAAATCCAAATCCAAATTCAGATCCAAATTCTGAACCTGATCCAGGTCCTGGTCCAGAATCTGACCCTGATCTTGATCCTGATCTAGATCCCTATCCAGATTCTGAACCTGACCCTGATCCAGATCTTGAT